>CAFUXE010001243.1:0-24785 GCA_903364295.1 Serranus cabrilla | reverse complement strand
TTTTTTACATCACTAAGGAAGGTGATGCTTTCTAAGAGCAAACCTACAACAACATAAGAACAACCAACTTCAGACTTCACAGCTACATTTTTATTCCATTTGTTAGTTTCATGTTTGATTGAGTTTTAATGTCACAGAGGCCTCCACAGGCTAAACTTAGTGTATTAGTGAGATTTGTTGATTTAACACTGTGTGTTTCAATAAACATTTCCAGCTTATAGTTTTCTGATAGTCAGAAGTTTCATATCGGATTCATTTTTATTTATTTATTTCAGGGGGGAAAAAATTCTTGCCTGTACTTTATTTTGTTTTATAGGCCGAGAAACACAGCATGCATAAACTAAAAAACAAGCATTTTGCTAACAGAGTTTGTTAATGTTGGCTAGTTTTCAACACATGTGAGTCAGAATAAATATTTAGACCTAAAAAAGTTGATTCACTTTTTTGTTACTTTAATGCTAGATTCATTTTCCTTGGTCACCTCAAATCTAAACAGGCATTTTGTCAACAGAGTTTGTTGATTCTGACTAGTTTTTAACACTGTGAATCTCAATAAATCGTTCCACTTTATAGCTTTCTGATAGAAACACAGGGTGCCCATGAAGTCTCTTTACAATTTAAATCAAAGTATTACAAATTGATGAGATATCTTAATCAGTTTTGTTTCTAATAACACATCAAAATGAAGGTGAAAAGTCATATATATATACAGACCTAAAGCAAAAGAACACTTCAATATCTACTCCTCATTTGTAATCATTTCCACATATGTAATAATTGTTTTAATTTGTAAAGAGACTTTATGGACACCCTGTATGTTAGATTCGGTATAGATTCATCTGAAATGAGGGAAGTTTCAAATCAGTTTTTTATTTCTTTCAGGGAAAAAAATCTTTACTGTACTTAATTTTGTTTTATAGGCCCAGAAACACTGCCTGCATGAACTAAAAATAAATAAGAATAGGCACTTTGTTACCAGAGTTTGGTAATTTTGTTTCAAAAAGTTTAATAACTTTTTTGTTACTTTAATGCTAGATTAATTCTCCCATGGCTCTGAGGCACCTTCAATCTAAACAGGACACCTGAGAGTAAAACTGAAAGTAAGACATTTTCTTTTAGTTGCGTCAAGTTAAAGAGAAAAACTAAAATCCAGCATTTTTTCAGATTTTTAAGGGTAGATTTCTCAACATCTAAAATCCATTTAATTTGATATAGAGCCAAAATGAGGGCATTTTTTGTTAGTTTCCCTTCAGATTACATTTTGTGTGACTTTCAGGGAAAACAAACCTTCACTGCCCTCTTGTTTAATCGGCCTTATTTGGTGGAGAAACTGCAGTTGAAATCTATTTGGTCTCTGCATGCTGAAGCTGGTAGTCAAGCCAAGTTGTCAGTAACAACACAGAAAGGTCAACAGGAGGCAGGTTGTTTGAGGCTAACTACTTTATTTCCTTCCTCTGAAAGGCCACAGGCAGAGTTCTAGGCCTGTGCCTGTGCACCGGCAGCGAGTCTGAAGGAGGGGGTGTGACATGTATGCATCTGTAGATCATAAAATGACATGCAAACATCACCTACTTCCTTTGCAGCTTCCTAAAGTCAAGTGATGTGTGTGTGAGGAACTTATAGAGTCAAAAAGGGAAATGAAATAGTTGGAACACAGGACAGTGAGTCAGAGATACACTCAAAACACAATGTGCAATATCCTCCTCTATGTTGATCTATTTCAAATCTCTACATTGATATGAATATTTAGTATTTCCAGATCAGCCTTTATAAATATCCAGTTTGGGAAAGTCAAGAGTACATTTTGAAGTTGTTATGAAGTTTTTTTTTTACCCATGTGATTTGTTCACCTGAAGGTATAGTCTCTCTTTCTCTGTCTCTTTCTCATACCCCGGCTGTGAGTTGTGGTTCTCTGCATTGTTATCATCGCTGTCATCTCTAACAATGAGAAACAGCGTGTGTTTAGGGGATGGGGGGAGGAGCAGACACAGAGAACGACACAGGAAAAAAGGGAAAGAACAGCCAGCTGTCGAGCATCACAGAAAAGAAAAACGAGAGTGACTGAATACAAAGAGTGGATCCGTTAGACTGGGTCGGCTGGTGCGGAGGATGTGGAGGGATTAAGTGCTTCAAAGCAAAGGCCCACGCAGAAAGCATTTCAAACTGCTCATTGAGAAGAACTGAGCATAAAGTCACGAGAATTAAATTCTCCACAGCCCTTGTTATATACCACTCTGGCTTATTTTTGCCCCCCTGTGTTATTTACCACATCATAACAGTGTATTATCACCTTTTAATAGCACACACTCAGTTGTCCTTGGAGTCATAATGAACAACAAATTGTATGCAGATCACATCAGCTGCATCACTCAGCAGTAGATAATGATCTCTTTAATGTGACATATTTAAGCAATTATCAGAGGCGGGCTGGCAGAGAGTCAACAGATTGAAATGAAAGTAACAAAGGTTTGAGACCGCACCCAGGCCACATGTTGCCATGTGGGCATGTTGAGCGCACATGTGAGCATCTAATGAAGACAGAAGTCTGGGACGGCTGCTCCTCATTTCTTTATCATTGGACATAGCGCTGATTGGCTCCATCTGATCTCCACGAAGAAACCTGAGGCAAAGCACAAAAGTTTCCCTTTGTGATGTGAACTTTGTGTGGCCGCTCTGTTGGTCGTGTGCAGGAATGATCACTTGAGAATAAACTATCATTATTATCTTTTAAAGTGAATGTGGTTCCTACAGATTCAACTATTTCTTTTTTAGCTGTCAAGTCCACTGAATGAATACTACTGCATATACCTCGTTTTCAGGAAGGTTAATAACTTATAGTGTCATTTTTCATCTGTTGGGTTGCAGAAAATACACTTTACAGCTTAGATACATTTACAATGAAATCTGTACATAATTCTACTGCATTGATGCCATACAGTCTCATACTGTATACTGCAATGCAAGGATGCCATCATTTACAGCCATTTACTGTGCCTTTACACTGAAAGTTTTTACAGTGTCCTGTAATTTTCTGACAAGACTGTGAACAGTACTGTGTTGTAAATTTACCAGAATATATGTACATGCTGCATGTATTTCTAGTAATACACTTTATTTCTAAAATACAGGAAGAAATTGTACTTTAAAGGCTAAACTGCACTTCAAATTTAAACTGAAATATATTTTTTTCATGTAAATGATCATCTTATGTCAGGTGGGGTAAGTGATGTGCATTCCACATCCTCATTTTGCAAGAGCTGTGTCAAGTTTCATGTCTGAGTTTAAATTCAAAATTAACACTTCATCCCCCCAAAAATCACAAAGTTACTGATACAGAACTTTGCAGCAAGTTTTGCATTGTATCCCTATAGGGTGAAGTTATTACAGGAACTTTATTTCTGGCTATTTACAGCAGAATTAAGTGAGAGCTTCAATTAGCAATGTGCCAGTGAAGCCTCATGAGTCATTTTCTTTCTTTCTTATTTTGAGTGCTTCTGGTGTAAAGAAAAAGGCTCAAGAAATGGTAATGGAGTGAGATTCTGTTTTTGACCCCACAGCACCATCTAGTGGGCTGAGAGATTTTTTTAATGGTACATGGGGCTGCATTGGCACATCACTAGCTTCAATTAGCTTCCTACTAAGAACAATGGAGACCCACATGATTTTTGAAATTAGAAGTTGGAACAGTTTTGTCTATTTGGGTTTTGACATTTCTGTATTTGTATTTTTGTCTGTGCACACAGTCAGTAAAAACTTCTTTGCAACAATCAGAATTTAGCAATATTGAATTAATATTGTGAAACAGTATAGTAGTTCTAGTCTGATCATCAGGTTATGTTGTGAACAGACCACACTGACACAGCTGAGTATTTGAGCTCTTTATATTATATTATATTATATTATTATATTATTATTATATAATAGATTATACCCAAGACTGTTTTCCTCCAACTTTAACTTTTGTTTGTTTACTAACTTGTTGTTTGTTGGTTGGTTTTATTGTTTATACAGTGGAAAATAATAGTTATGATAATAGTTATAGAAAAATATGTAGACTTAAAACAAGGGCTTTAAAACCATTCAAGAACATTACAGAAGTATACTCCACACCATCTAACAGCTTTCATTATTTCATTATTAGCTACTTTACAAATACAATTTTTGCACACAAAACATAAATTGCATAGCTGAAACACAAACTTATTGCATAAGTAATATTAATCTAGTTATAATAATAATAGTCAATCTCGGATGGCATTTTTCTTTTTTACATTTTTTTTTTTACAGTGTGCTATTAGTACTTTTATTTATAAAGTATACATTTTAAATACAAATTCCTGGTACTTGCACTTGTTGTGTCTCAGCAGTGAAAATTATGTTTTTATTCCAAAACATTTATCTGACAACTTTAGTTACTTTCAGATGACACTGTTTCACCTCCTTTGTCCAGTAATAACCACACACCTCAATATGAGCTGATTTTTAATGTTTGTGATCAACTGCAGGATTAAGTGTTCATTTATGAGTTGAGACAATTTTTTCTGGTTCCCTAAATAATCTCTTTAAATACCTTCTGCTCCAACTATGATCCTCAGCGTGGATTGTGTTCAGGTCTGGATCACCTGGAAAATGCATAGTCACAAAGCTGAATATATATATATATATATTTCTGACACCATGAAAAAATATTATGTATTGAAGACACAGAGCTCTATGCTGCAGATTAAACTATGCCCAATAGTATATCTAATGGGTAGTTAAATCTTAAACATCTATGGCAGTAAATGCAATATACACATTAACATAACATAGGCTATTTAATAGTATAGATAGTTAATCACAGACAGGGAAGATTTCACTGCACAATCAATACTTTTACTTTTATACATAGTAGGCAACATTTTACATTTTACATGTGTATTACTTTTAGTTAAGAACAGGGTCCATATACTTCTTCCACCAGGGCCCATTCTTCTCCTGTAGTTGATGCTTGAAGATATATGATACATGAAGAGGAAGTGCAAAACAGCAGAAAGCTTATAAATCACTGTGATTAAGGAGTGAAATCCTCATTTATACATGAAGCATCTATAATACACGCGACTATGTAACTTATGTGCTCAAGTAATAGTTATATTTCACCAACAATCCTTTTTTTTTTTTTACACATTCTTTGCATATTAATATTTTGTGTATATATTTTTTTCCTTTTGGGAGCTTTTATTTTCTTAACTACGGTGACCGTTTTATCATTTCCTGTGGCGCGAACCCAAGTCACTGATTTCCGCTGAGGAGAGGTACGTCCGTCCGGTGCTCTCTTACGAGTGTGTTTAAAAGAGTAAAAAACGATTAACAGAGACACGAGCTCCATACAGTTTACGCCACTACTGTTGTCACTTATGTCTCCCGTGTGTGTTGTTGTGTAAATGTGTAGTTATAAGCTGTACAGCACTCAGAGAAGTATGCTAATTTAGCGGTCTCTTGTTGAGCTAACAGCAGGAGTAAGCTTTTTCTTGCCCTCTGTGTTCTTACTCTGCCTGTAAAGGTGCGCATGGCATTTAAAGACCAGGTCACGAGGAGTTGCTGTACTGATTTTATTTTTATTATGCTCCCTTCTTGCTGTTTTACTGTCAACGTATGTCTTAATTGTCACTTTCATTGTCTTATAAATATGTTTTAATTCTCTTTTCTATTCGTGTAAAAAAAAAATAATGTTCTGATTTTAAGTTATTTTCAAAATATTTCAGATATTGCCACTTGTAGGTGAACTGTACGTTTAAGAAGTAGATACATGAAATGTATTTCATGTTGGATTTTCAGGTGGAAGTTTAGTGTTTACATTTCTGCTGAGGAGAGGTTTGCATGACTTGTAAATACCTGGTCAGGACTGATTTTTTTTTTTTTTTCACAGAATAAATGCACCCCCTTCCATTTGGCAAGGCAGCAGTCATCCTGGTCTGATTGTTCCTCATCTCTCAATACAACACAGACCAGTGGGTTGCCCCAGACCGGTTTCAACTGCACGTTTGTAATATTGGATAAACCCAAAGAAGAAGCAGACTAAATGCCAGTGCATTCTGGGATATGAAACAAACCACAATGGCGGAGAAACAACAGGCACGTCCTGCTCTCGCACTGACGTCTTTGCTTTTATCACTCCTATTCCAGACTTGTCGGACCTTTGCTGAAGAATTGAAGTGGGATCAGAATGGCTACGTTTTATACTGCCCGTGCATGGGTAATGAATTTTTTGTAGCGGGTACTTTTTTGTTCTACGAACCTGGGGAGACCTAAATTTTACTCATTCATAAGTTTAAAGATTGGAGTTTTATCTCGGCAGAGGTATATATTGCCTAAATATGAACCCAGACCTATGTCAAACTCTGTTATAAATTCAGTAGGCAGAAACTCATGTCAAACCTTATATAAAATTTTAACTTCAAGACCACACTAAGCCATAGTAGATGCAACTGGAGCTAGTAAGCAGCTAACTGAATGGAGCTCGGGACAAACTTTAATTGTAACGACAGCTGTTGCTACTCTGTGTTGGTAATTCATTACTTTCAAATGTACCCAACATTACCTCTAGTCACTTAAGTTTCTATTTTCTTGTTGGTATAAAGTTTACTGTTGAAATGAGAGTCCCCAATTTTATTTTTCAGGTCGCTTTGGAAACCAGGCAGATCACTTCCTGGGATCTCTGGCCTTTGCAAAGATGTTGAACCGAACCTTGGCAGTCCCTCCCTGGATAGTGTACCGACACCACACACCCCCTTACACCAATGTGAGTACAGTCAGTGAGCTATGAGCAACACAGACTGACAGCAACCACACAACAGTGATTATTTATGATGTAGATAGAGTACTAAATTAAGTCTAAAGGGAAAGTTCAGTATTAGAACAGCTGAGTCACATAGAACAGCCAAAATTAGATTGGTAAGAAACAAACACAATGAAAATACAACAATTACAAAAACATCAACTAGTGAATAGAATTAACAACAAAGCTGAGGATGAGTTTAAAGGAAAGGCCATAACATTAAGTCTAATATGTATTAAATATACAAATTTCAATAATAATGGCCAGTAATGTGCTGTGCATGAGTGATCTGAGAGTAGATAGATTAAAGCAGCACAGTAAGATGCGGGATTAAAAATAATTAATTGTATCAAAAGGAAAGTTTGTACATAGTGTCTGCAGCTGACCAGTACTGCTTGCTCTTCCAAATCATCAATAGCCACTTTCAGGCTGAGTTTCCGCAAAAGTCCCAGTATCTTGCTGTAACAAGCTGTGATTCCACAATTACATAATTTTTTTTTTCCCCCCACATCGTGGGACAAAGTGTGAGGAGATGGTAGTGGCATTTTACGGCGGCGATGCTGCACAGTAGCACAGTGCAGTTTGTATGTATTGTGGCAGTATGTGTACAGTAAGCGAAGTCAGTTTGTTTACAACAAACGGTGGACACTTTGTGTACAGTAAGCGACGGCAGCAGTAGTGAATTCAAAACAAATAATGGTGGAAGAACAGCCCATCGTGCTGTTTCTCTGTAGAAATTCTACATACTCAAGCAATGCTCTGCATTTTGCTGAACACTATGTCAGACTCGGTGAGAGGAGTGTTTCTGTTGATATGTCACATATTTTACAGCTTGCCAGCTCAGCTGGTTCACAATGATCTGACAGTCTCACCAATTTCATGCCTCTGTTACTACCTCCAAAGGCGTTACAGAGCGGGGATCAGTTGATCACCCCATAACACCTCTGGTTCAGTTTAGATTGCAGGTGAAACGTTACAAAGCAGTAAATATTGTGGCTTGGAACAGCAGTCTGAAAGCGGCTAACGGTTCTGATCCTGGAATCAAACAAGTTATCAGCATTTTCTCATAATAATATCAAATAGCCATGTTAGGAAGCCTGTATTCACAATACAAAGGCCCTGTAACTACTAAACCTAAATTCATTGCTATTCATTCATAGTTACAGTAACTAATTTCACCTGCAGTTTTCATGGTATGGTTTATCTTCTGTGAAAAAAAATAACCTGTGTGACTGCTTTACATAGGGCTGGGTCAAGGTTTTAAAAGGTTTCATCCTCTTCCTCTTATTATTGTGATCCATTAATATCTGGATACAATACAACTTTTTATATGCCATATATACAGAGTGTACAGTTTGTTGCTGGGGGTGGTTCCAACTCACTTTGTTGCCTTTAAAGTTAGGTGACCGACCTAATGTTGTGGTCTCTGGGCTGTCTGCTGCTGTGGTTAACTTTGCGTTAACTTAAAAGAATCTCAATGCAGGCTTCGGTTTGGCTGTGACAAATCAGTCCAACATTCAGAAATGATTGAAATTATTCTTTCTCCTCAGGTCCATGTTTCCTACAGTGAGTTCTTCCAGCTGGAGGCTTTGTCTGCCTACCACCGTGTGGTCAGTTTGGAGAATTTCATGGAGAAACTGGCCCCAAAACACTGGCCCTCAAATCAAAGGAAAGCCTACTGCTTTGAGACTGCTGCACAGCGAAGTGCAGACAAGAAATCCTGCCCCATGAAGGTGAGAGTCCAGAGTAGATGATTAAAATTGATGAGCTTGAAGTGGCTACAATAAAATATGATTATCTTATCTGCTGCTTTTTAATTGTCTACATAGCAATTTTCCTTTCTGAGAGTTTTGAAATAAATAAATAGAAATTTAGGGGAAAGTCAGGGAGCATAAAATGAGCTTTATTTGAAAGCAAATGAAATAGAGAGTACATCCCAGTGTCATAACTATGATACTACTGTTTCAGTTTCATTGCTTTGTTAAGGTCGGATGGTTTTGATTCATTTGCAGGATGGGAACCCATTTGGTCCATTCTGGGACTACGTTGGTGTGGAATTTGATGAGTCTGTCTTGTTTGGTGGTATTTCTTTCAGTCCCCACCATCAAACACAGTGGATGAAGAAGTGAGTAAATATTTGAACAGCCCAACTGTACTGAAGACACTTTTATGATTATGAAACAACTGTACATAAAACACAAAGAATACCGGCTCATCACAGGGATTGAGGTTGTTTTGACAAAAATTGCAGGCAGATCTTCTCATGTTTCCCCTGTTTGAATAGGTTCCCTCCCTCTGAGCACCCTGTCCTGGCACTACCCGGCGCTCCTGCCCAGTTCCCAGTGATAGAGGAGCATGTAGGCCTGCAGCGCTACGTGGTGTGGTCCGACAAAATGGTAAAGGAGGGAGAAAACCACATTGCTACCCTGCTGACCAGGCCATACATTGGCATTCACTTGAGGATTGGCGTTGACTGGGTGAGGTCTTTTTCTGTTATTCATTTTCACATTCACTCACATGCTCACATACTGACAATCACATATCTCCACAAATATGATAGACATCACATGATGTCCAAATGAAGCCTCGTGACCCATTTTCTAGTATATATTGACCGCACTAGCTGGCACTCTTGGTTCAAAGAAAAAGGCTCAAAGAATGGTAATTGAGTCCACTTTTAATCGCCCATTGAGCGCCATCTTGTGGTTGAGAAATTAAACAATGGTTCACAAAGCTTTATTTGGCCATCGCTACCAGGAAACAGAATCAGTCCGCACCTTTATATCTGCATTTTTATCATTGTGATCCTTTTCAAATTTAGTTTTCTACAAATCCCAACAGTTGTCAATGAATAGCTACTTCACAAAGTGAAGCATGATTTGTTATTGTGAAAATGCACAAATCTTAAACCAGTCACAAATAACCCTACATTTTCATGAAGTTAACCTCATGTCAACTTGCTGTTGAAAATGTAATTTCTGGTTTGAAGGTGTTTTATTATACTCTTACACATCAGTGCCTACCAACGTAGATCTCTTACGTGAATCAAAAACATCTCACATGTACACTACCAGTCAAGATTTGGACACAGCTTCTCATTCAGGGTTTTTTTACTAGTTTTTATTGTTTTAAAAAACACTGATGAAGAATAAAATAGAGATCAGACAACAACAAAAATAGAAGAGCAAAAGAGGTAACAAAATTGAGGTTACCGTCTGCTGCACATCATTCATGACTTTATCATCGTTATGTCCAGGTTTACGGAGTATTATCAGCAAAAACTTTCATTTAGTAATGCAATTAAATAAAGTACAAACAATTCTAGTGGAACCCAAAAATACTTTCCAAACAGAAAGCGACACATACTGAATTAACCACCTTTTCATTTAACACCACACAACTCAAGTCACCCCAAAAATCACAACCAGAGCATACAGTTTCACAAACAATGAATACAGCTTCTGCTGTCAAGTCTGCTTGCACATTACTGAACCATTACGCCTTAATTAGTGAGTGATCAGCAGTGTGCTCGACCACTCGCGGCAACCCAGGAGGAGGTGCAGGAGGTGGTCCCTAGAAGGAGACAAAGAAAAACAAACACAAATCCACTCCAGCCATAGCAGTCATATCTGAATCTTTTTGTTATTTTGCCCCACCACAGCAAAATGCCTGCAAAATGCTGAAGAATGGAGAGGCAGGGCCTCACTTCATGGCCTCTCCTCAGTGTGTCGGCTATAATCGCCAGACAGCCTTGCCTCTCACCATGAACATGTGCCTTCCTGACCTGCCAGAGATCCGCAGGGCTGTCAAGCTGTGGGTGAAGAAAACCTCTGCGAGCTCCGTCTTCATTGCCACTGACTCAGAATCCCACAGTAGAGAAATTGAAAAGCTCCTCAAGGGCAAGGTTGGTTTGTAAAGCCTCAGTAATCAATCGCAAGCATCCATATTTTAGACAATTTCTAAAACATAGGTTTTCATTTGAAAACTGCACTAAGACTATATATTTTATGTTCCAACTGATTTTTGTAAATATTCAATCCGAAGTCTTAATTTGATGCATTCTGTTGTTAATTGCGTTTTACGCAGTAACTAAACTATTACACTAACTAATTTCTGCTTACTGTGTTAACCCCCCACGAAAATAAATTTTATTAGTGTTTTTCACACTAAGTGTTGTCAGGAATTGAGAAATAGTCTCACTTGGTAAATGTTACAATATTGTATCTCCCACCTGGTTGTTTATCCGTTTATTTCATTCTGGCTTTTCAGGTGAAAGTGGTGAGCCTTCGTCCAGACTCAGCCCAGATGGACCTGTACCTCTTAGGGCGCGCTGACCACTTCATCGGCAACTGTGTTTCCTCATTTTCTGCCTTTGTAAAGAGAGAGCGGGACATCCATGGCCTTCCATCCTCCTTTTTTGGCATGGACAAGCCTGGGAAATCAAATCACAAAGAAGAACTCTGAGCACAAGGGTCACATGATTGTCCGCTGGATGTTAATGCTGGGAGACTGTCATGAGGAGGGGAGCAAGCATGTGGAAAGAAGACAATATTTATATGTGACATTATGATTTGTGAAGGCTGATGCTGATTTAAAATTGATTTTAAACTGTGAGAAAAGAGTAAGGACTTATAAAGATATGATGCCAGCAGGTCAGTATTGTGTGAATTGCTGAGACACTGATTCCACCAGGAAACACTATTTTTGTCTGTTACCTGCTTGAAATTGTAGTACTTGTATGTTCTCAAAAAATGATTAGTATTTGTAGACAGTTTTCCTTTCCATCAGAGAAACACACAATTTTCTTTACATTTCCTTCAGCTGCTGCCATAGTCTATAGCTACAACAATATTTTGCAATCTAGACATGTTAGCAGGATCTCCTGTGACCTCTGAACCCTGGAAAAGACTGCAGTGCCAGCAATCATGTTCTCCCTCTCTCCTTTCTTTCTCTCACCACCTTTCCATCCCTCCATGTCTTTTCCAGCTTGTTCTTTCCTTTCCTAACTGACCTCCATTCCAAGGAGAGCACAGTAACTGATCCTCCTGTACATACTAATTATAGGGAGGAAAAAGGAGACAGGGTTTCCACTGCTCAATTTACCAACACCAAAAACTGATGAAATGTGTGGAACTCTCTACTGAGCGCTATGGGGACAATGTTGAATGTTTCAGTGTTGAATGTTTCAGGGATGTTTGTTGGAGACTAAATAGTTGATTTGCACAGTATTGATAAAACGCAAATGGGGATGTTTTTGCAAGCTAATTGTCTTCCTCTGTGTGCGAGCAGTGAATGAAGTCAAATGTTTTTTATAATGTTTTTCACAAATAAATTGATGCACAAGAATTTTTGAAGAACCAAAAGCATAAGTCTGTTTAACTCCCTGACTGGAAGCTTAGCTGTGAGTACAGTTGAATCAGCTGATATATTAAGCTATGTTGGACAAGCTCGTTGAGACTTGGTTGCCAGATATGCCACGTTACCTTGCATTTATAGTCTTTACAAATGTATTCGCGCTTGCACCATTGTTCTTCACAGCTAAAATACGGCTGTAGAAAATATTTTTGACGACCGTAAGCTTCACTGAAATGCTTGTCACCCAGAATTTCAGTATTTATGTGGGTTAATGATGTTTTTCTTATCTACTTCGATGGGGGATAGTGTGCTGAATCTGGCAACTTAGTAACCGGGAGCGTTGTGGGGATGAGCAGCGACTAATGGCTGACTGGGAGTTCTGGATTAGCTAACGTTTGCCCCTGGTAAATCTTGATTGTTGTGTGTGTCCGATTGAAAGTTTGTGTGTGTATTGTGCGGGGTTTATTTGTCTGAAGTGATTTTTATTTTTTATGGCAATATGTACATCGATACATTTATTTACGACCTCGCTGCTAACGTTAGCCAGGTGATGCTACCAGACTTGTAGCTTAGGTTACCAGTGTGTTTGTCGTTGCTAGGCCGGTCTTGTGGTCTAGTTATGGGCTGCATTTTGCGTAAGCTAACGCTGCTTAGCTTACCCGCTACTTTGACGAAACATTGCTAACATCCTTTGAGCAGCTATAAATCACGATTTTTAAACATGCTACGGCTGGCATAGTGTCAGCAACGCCTGTCTCTTCATAACCTAGAATTCGTTTAACCACTTAAGATAGAAGTTTGTAGCTAAAGAGTTGCCAGTTACCAGGCTACACTAGTTAGTAAACGGTAGCTTAATAGGAGAAGTGGCACCCCACTGAATTATCTAACAGTTGTTAAATTCTGCCGCGAGCCGTTGGTAAGTAATCTAGCGTTAATGAACAGGTTATTCATTTGAACCATCTATATTTAACATAATCAGTTCTCGGGCGTGCTGTTATGTGTTTTGTGACATCTAGGAAAATCTTACAATCCTTAACAGCTAGTTAACGGTAACATTTAGTGCTTCCATGTACAAGAAGTTGTCGAGACAACGGAGGCTAGGACTGCAGTACAGGTGTATCTGTCCGGATAGCTAGCTTTTATATCCAAGTCTGTCAATAGCTTTGATAGATCAATAGTATGACACTGACCTTCAACGAGTCTTCTCATTTGTATGTAAAAATGTGTATGATGCATGAACTATCAAGGCTGTGAGTTACCATTACAATTGCCTTTGTAAGTTGGTACTAATAATTGAATATGTCTTCTCCAACAGTTTCTGATGTGGGCACGTGTATTGGTGAACCGGTGCTGAAGCCACACTTGGCAGATAGAGCATACAGAGTGCCAAGCCGTGGGGGTTGGCAGAAGCTCTGCAACATGTCGAAGAGCAAGAGCTCTGAGTCGGTCAAGGTGGTGGTCCGTTGTCGCCCAATGAATGAAAAAGAGCGAGCAGCCAAGTTTGAAAGGGTGGTATCTGTTGATGTCAAATTTGGCCAAATTATGGTCAGGAACCCCAGGGAGGCTTCAGCTAGTGAACTCCCCAAAGTCTTCACTTTTGATTCAGTCTATGACTGGAACTCCAAACAGTTAGATTTGTATGATGAGACCTTCAGGCCCCTGGTTGATTCAGTTCTACTTGGGTTCAATGGGACCATTTTTGCCTATGGGCAGACTGGAACAGGGAAAACATACACTATGGAGGGGGTGAGAAATGATCCAGAAAGGAGAGGGGTGATCCCTAACTCCTTTGAGCACATCTTTACTCATATTTCACGGTCCCAAAATCAGCAGTACCTGGTGAGAGCATCATATCTAGAAATTTACCAAGAGGAGATCAAAGACTTGCTCTCCAAAGACCAGTCACGTCGTCTCGAGCTCAAGGAAAGGCCTGACACGGGTGTCTATGTTAAAGACCTGTCATCATTTGTCACCAAGAGTGTACGGGAGATCGAACATGTCATGAATGTAGGCAACCAGAATCGTTCAGTGGGTTCCACTAACATGAATGAACACAGCTCCCGGTCTCACGCAATCTTTGTTATTACTGTTGAGTGTAGTGAGTTGGGTGTGGATGGTGAGAACCATATCAGAGTCGGCAAACTGAACCTGGTAGATTTAGCTGGTAGTGAAAGGCAGACTAAGACTGGTGCTCAGGGGGAGAGGCTTAAAGAAGCCACAAAGATCAATCTTTCACTTTCAGCTTTAGGGAATGTCATATCAGCTCTGGTGGATGGCAGGAGCAGTCACATTCCCTACCGAGATTCAAAACTCACCCGTCTGCTGCAGGACTCTCTAGGGGGCAATGCCCGCACGGTTATGGTCGCTAACATTGGCCCGGCATCCTACAATGTGGAGGAGACCTTGACAACGCTGCGCTATTCCAACAGGGCTAAGAACATTAAGAATAAACCACGTATCAATGAGGACCCCAAGGATGCCCTGCTCAGGGAGTTTCAGGAGGAGATCGCCAGGCTGAAGGAACAGCTGCAAAAGCGCTCAGGAAAGAAGAAAAAGAGGAAGCAAAGGAGGAGAGCTGGGGAAGGGAGCGATGGTGAGGATCTGGAGGAAGGCGAGACAGAAGACGATGATGAGGAAGGAGATGACAAAGGGGATTACTGGCGCGAACAGCAGGAGAAGCTAGAGAGAGAGAGAAACGCTATCATGGAGGATCATAGTCTGGTGGCTGAGGAGAAAGTCCGGCTGCTTCAAGAGAAAGAGAAGAAAATGGAAGATTTGAAGAGGGAGAGGGAAGCTGGAGAGATGCTTGCAGCCAAAGTGATGGTAAGCCATGGTTTCTGTACATTCATTATCTACCAGGTTGATTTGATTTAAAGAGGTTAGAATTTTGAATTTTGTTTAGCTGGATTCAACAAAAGCACATGCAAGAGTGTGTTTTCACACAAGTCAATAGACCACGTTCTGTTTAAAATTGTATGTATACGTGACTGAAAGTGTATCTTCTCCATCCAGGCGATGGAGAGTAAGCTCCTGGTAGGAGGGAAGAACATCGTTGATCACACCAATGAGCAACAGAGAATGTTGGAGCAGAAGAGGCAGGAAATTGCTGAACAGGTAATGAAAAATTAGAAAAGTGAACTTTTCCAGATGCTTGTTTGGAGTACAAACAAGACTAGAATTATCCTGAATGATAATGGGTGTGGCCACACTTTTCTGCAGCACTATGGAGTTCGGTGTGGCTATGCCAGACTATATGTGCCCAAGCCAATCCGCATGTGTTGCTAGCCTCAGCACATGTTGTTAACAGTGTACAGCTAAATGTTTCTAGGCTGAGGTGTGCCGGTGTTACACCTGGTAGATCGCAAACCACAGAGGCTTTGTCCTCGCAAGCAGGCGGCCCAAGGTCCAATCTGGCTCAGAGCCCTTTACAGCATGTCTGCCTCTTTCACTTTCTGTCTCTCCACTATCAATAAAGCTGTAAAATGCCCCAAAAAATAACTTAAAAAAGTTTCAAGGCTTAATTCACGCTGAGCTTTAGTTGCATGCTTAGATATACATACTGTGTATTTTGCTTGCAGCTGCTTGAATTTGCCAATTGTGACTCCTATACCGTGACCATTCTGCACGCTTTTACAAGCCATTATGAGATGTCAGTGTGTGTCAATCTACAATTTTTAAATATTTTTTTTATCCCTCTATCCCTTACTTAAATCATTGTGTACAACATTATAACCTTACATTCTATCAGTGACACACACAGAGCACTGTGCTTTGCAGTTTTGAAAGTACACCTCTGTGTGTATGTTTCCAGAAACGAAGAGAGCGGGAAATGCAGCAGCAGATGGACAGCCGCGACGAGGAGACTCTGGAGCTGAAGGAGACCTACAGTTCTCTGCAGCAGGAGGTTGACATCAAAACCAAAAAGCTGAAAAAGGTCTGAGTGCATAAAAATACACTGCATGCATGAATGTGTATTTGATCATTTCTCAAAAGGTGAATGTTTCAAATTGTGAAAGCCTGATGCTCAGTACTCACGAGGCCTCGTGTATTTAGTGATAAAATGCTTTGCAACTAAATAGGTCAGGTGCTATTTTAAATCGGGTAAGAATACACTGTTCGCTTTATCTATTTAGAGTGTCCACTATTCCTCAGTCAGATGTCCTAGTCAAATCTTAGCGCTGAATATTTTGAGAGTTCTATTCTGAGCCCAAAGCCCATTCTTAAAGTTCTCAAATCACTGAATTCCAAGTAACCTCTTCCCTTCTCTGTCCTCTAGCTGTTTGCCAAGCTGCAGGCCGTAAAGGCAGAAATCCATGACATCCAGGAGGCACATATCAACGAGCGCCAGGAGCTGGAACAGACCCAGAATGAGCTCACCAGGGACCTCAAACTCAAGTATGGAGCCAGCATAGCACAGTCGGTGCATTTTCAGCATTGACATCATCAATTACATCAACTAATGGTGGAGATGCTGAAACACTTAGAGTCAGACTGAAACACAGATGCCAGAAATGAATACATTTTTGCCTACTTTTAGCAATGGAATATATCCATATTGATTACACTCTCAGATTTAACTTGTTGGGAGGAGAAAATGGTTTTCAAGTTGAAACAAATCTAAGAATCTCATGTCATGTGTCATTTTTAATTCATGTGAAATGAGTTAGATTTATTACCTCTCCAACACAGCCTTAAACTAGTAGACTTCCTGTTTAAGCATAAATAACATACAGCTTGTCTAACTGCTTGTTTGTCCTTCAGACATCTGATCATCGAGAACTTCATTCCCTTAGAGGAGAAGAACAAAATCGCCCACAGAGCTTTCTTTGACGAGGAGGATGAATACTGGAAAATGAAGCCCATCACACGCATGGAGGAGTAAGTTACAGAATCATCATAACAGTCTTTTTTTGTATGTCAGGGTTCACATGGGTGCTGAAAATCCTTGAGCAGTTGAATTTTATTGCAGTTTTTTGAAGGTTTGAAATGTGCTTGTTTTATGAATAACATGCTGGAAACCAGGGCTTGGCCTAAAAAAAGTTTATTTGGTTCTTAAAAACAACATAGGATGACAAAGAAATTATACAAAACAAGTTTTGATTTTATTTTAACAATAAAATTAACAAAGGCAAACTGATTTTCCCCTCTGGGATTAATACATTGAATTTCCCCTTAAAGGGCAACCAAACAAGCTCAGAAATACGCTTGAAAACAGAATGGCTGGCCCTGTAATGGTTAACAACAGTGAAAATGTAACTTTTTATCAAGCTTTCTACGAGCATTAAAAATATACCCTGTGAGGTTCACTCCTCTGACAGTGACACAGTGCACCTTCAAACCCAAACTCACACATTAATGTCAGTGATTGGAGCCGTGCAATTACAGTATAGTTACTGTATGTATGGTTGGAGCAGTCAGCTGATGTGTGAGGTTGTTGTTCTCACTGAACAACTGACTAAGTGTGTTCTCTGGACATACATGAATACTTCACTATATGATTAATCAGTATGATATTAACTTGCATATGAAATGCTGAATAATTCCTTCAAAACACAACGTTATCACATTATGTTTTGTGCTTTATAATGAGTTGCTGATGTCCATTTTTAACTACCGGTATTAGAACTAAAATAATACTGATGTATTAAAAATGTATATTGTTAGCCAATCTATCCAAGACAATAGGCTCTAAAATAATAGATTTTTGAAGTGGCCAAAAACGAAATATATTTGGATTTTTCCTTCATTATGGGACACTTTCAGATCTAAATCTGTCAAATGCCCCCTTTTATGTAAACGCGGTTAACTAAGACAGTTGATAACCGCCTTAATGATACCACTTATCCACACCGTGGTTTGTTAGGCTTAGCGAAGTGAGATAACAAAAAAGTTACCAAGGTTATGTTGAACTTGCTTGGAAGTAGAGGGCTCAAGTGCCGTTTTATGTGCTACTCAAGGTAAATAACATTACTGCTAGAAGCTACACGTGACCTTTATGAAAGGGCAGACCAAACTGATGTCAACTGAATTAAACTGAAGAAAACTGCAGAAAAAACTGATGTCAACTGAATTAAACTCAAGAAAACTGCAGAAAAACTGAAAAAAACTGAAGAAAACTGAATTAAACTAAAGAAAACTGCAGAAAAACGAACAGTTCCTCCGTCATGGAGGCTCCATGACACGTACTCTGAGGATGGAGTTCAACACAGACAGCTAGGCCTCGTGAACTACGTTTATTGCTTAAATCAGACCATAGAATATTTATTATATTGTGTTGGTGTTATACTTTCATAGTGTGATGGCATACTGTGTTGAAATACATTAACAAAACGGCTCATTATTATGATCTGGGCACAGGAACATGCAGTCCCTCAATATCTGCAAAGCATCTTTTCTCGTAATTCAATAAATATTCTCATTTAATTGTGTACACTCTATACTCATGTTACCAAAGCAGCCTCTTTGGTTCTCTACAGCTCACATCATTTTGTGTTGTTGTATGTACTTTTATAATTACTTTTAATATATTTACTTTTACATAATTTTGACTATATATATCATTATATTGCCCAGCCATAGGGACGATGCACATTACATACATTTATACCAAGACATGCATTGATCTGATGTGTTGGATCAGCATTGATACAGACTGTTGGTCAGCAGTTGGTTTTCCATTTTGCTCTTTTCATTTGCTTGTTTTGATTCATTGAGCTTATTTGAGAGAATACCACTTCCTGCATGTGCTTCACAGTAAACACAGTTCTACATGAATCTTAGGAGTTAACAGTGACATTTGCAGTTTGCTGGATTTAATCCATGTTGTTTTTCTAAAACCAGATTCAGGAAGATTCTCTTTTTCTCAGTAGATCATTTCAATTGGATAAAGGTTTTTTTTTTTTATTAATTGTTGATAAAAGCTTGATAAAGGAGAACAGCACAGAAAATAAGAAAATTTTAACACCTTTTTAGCAACTGGATGCTGTTTAGCAGTACAGTTTTGGTTGTCCCATAATACTGTTAACACCTGATTCTTTTATCTGTATGTGTGTATTAGTGACCATCAGATGATGACCAGGCCTTTGTCTGCTGTTGGCTACAGAAGACCTCTCAGTCACCATGCTCGCATGGCCATGATGATGAGGCCCGACATGAGATACAAAGTAAGCTGCACATTCTCCTCAACTTTTGTACATGTATTGATGTATTGACTAGGGATGTAACGATGCATCTCGAGACAGTCCGATACAAATATGTGACAATTTAAGTTGTTCAAAATGAAAAATGAATCACATTACCCTTTTTCAACAGCAGAGGGTGCAATCTACTTTTGCGTTTACTTGTGTGATGGCATACTCCATCTCTATGTCAATCATAGATGGAGAGCATTTCAGCCCCGCCCCCCAGAGGGGAAAACAGTCGGTCGCTCTCCACTGGCTTTGTGTTGAATGAAGGAGCCTCCTCATCAGTTCTGTTTGTTGGCAAAAACAGAATAATGTCTAAAAGCTGCTGAGTGGTGAAATGTACTACCAACAAGTTAAAGAACCAGAACTAAGTTTTTACAAGTTGACAAGCTGAAAAATCAGAATCAGAATTACTTTCATAATCCCCAGGGGAAATTGCTTTCGTTACAGAGACTCCAGTGGGAATGGAAGTAAGATGAAGGAGATACAATAAATAGAAAAAAAGTATAGAATAAAAATAAATGAATAAATGATTTTAGGAGAACAAAATTGGACATTAGCTAACATTAGCTTGCTAAAATAGCTAACATTAGCTTGTTATCAGCCAACAGGGAATGTGAGATCTCAGCTTCTGCCTGAGAATGAGGATCTCCTGATCTTCCTGAAAAAGAAAACATGTCAATTCCAATCCAGGAACACATGCAAGCCTTAGTTTGTTTATGTGAGGAGATTTTATTTATTTATTTATTTATTCCCAATGGGAAAGTCCCCATTGTAGCTATTTCACTGTAGAGAGAATTTTCTTGAAACTTCCTCATTGACATCGTTGAATAAAATGAGCTGCTGTGACCTCTAGGATAATCCCAGCCTCAGTTTACAGCCACTAACTAGAGACTTAGATTATCCAGAGGATATCTTTCCCTAAATTATTGACAATGAAAGGGTTTCTGAGAATTCACCGGAATAGAAGTGCCCGCTGTCCCAATTGCTGAAAAATCCGAAATCTTCCAAAAGTTCGGTTGTGGTATTTAAAAAGTAGACTTTTTTTTCTTTTCTTTTTTTTTTCTTTTTTTTCACAGATTTATGACTATGAAAACTTGACACATAGTGCTGAACAGAGTCATTCAATCCTCAAATTCCCAGACTTAGAATATAGATACAAGATATACCCTCTTTGTAGGTTGCAAAGGATTTTCATGTCATTGCATTCTGTTTTTCAGTGTCCAAACTTTTGTTGTGGTCGGGGTTAATATGCATTCCTAACACTCCCAAATGTGTGTGGATTGACTTGTATGTATGAGATGAGTCAGCTTGTACTCTGTCCCTCCCAGGCTGAAAACATCATACTGCTGGAAATGGACATGCCCCTTCGGACTACTAAAGAGTACCAGGAGCCGGTTATCGCCCCAAAGGTGGCGGCAGCTTTGGAGAACGCTCTCAGGGATGAAGATGAGATCCAGGTAGATGCCTCAGGCTTTCACAGCAGCTTGGGATCAACTGCACCCACCAGTGGCAGCCTCAAGAAACCAAAGTCTGGGTAAGGCAAACTGTCAAGTTCAGCTGTTGGGAGCACACGTTAAATGTATTCTCAAGTGGCATATACTGTTGTTAGGCTGGGCTTAATTTACAACACCAGGGGTAGATAAACTTAGATTAACACTGGTTATTTATTTATTTGAAAAATTGTGGATATGTTGTCATAATTTATGAGTTTTTTTCTTGTTAATTACCTTTTTTTCTGGTAAAGTTTTTATTCTAAATTCTTTGGTAATTTTTTTTCTGGTAAATGTATGGATATTTTCACAGAATTTCAGAATTTTTTTGTTTGTTTTTTTTTCAAAAAAATTTGTTATTATTCCGACAATCATTTTAACTTTCTGTCACTGCTCTCTGTCACTCAGTCGACCAAGAACAGGCAAGAAGTCGAGCACTCCGACCTCTCCATTCAGCCCGTCAAGCCCAGGATCCCCACTCTACCCACAATCCCGCGGCCTGGTGCCCAAGTGACAGCTTCCACAACAAATATCAACACCAACCTCTCTTATGCACCTTTGTGTTCACGTTGGGACTCAACTTTGACAAAATGGCTTTTATGTTGCTGGGTTGTTTGTTGTCAAGATGACAGAATATTGGATTCTGCAAACAGAGAAAACTTTAAGACTAATGCTGCTTTAACTGTAACCACACCACTATTGACTGTCAAAAGCTTTTCACAAGTCAGTGTGACACCAGAACAGCAGCGACGCATGAAGCCTCCCACCACTTCACTGCTGTCACCTTTTCCTACGTTTGGCTTTGTGCCACTGATGTCTTATATAAATGTCACAATGTTCTTAATGTACAGAAAATAATTTTGGACTGCAGTTTCGTCATTGCACTTCTTCCTATCTTCCCAGATCTGTGTTGGGTGTTGTAGTCTCCTCTTACTGTAAGAGGGGTAGTGGGTTGTTGACGTAAAGACACATGGACTGGGCGGCTCTGCTCAGTGCATGTGTGTTGTTGTATGTCTGGACACATATCTGTTTTGTCTTTGCGTCAAACGTTCTGGTTTATATGGAAATGCGCTGTTTTTTCCTTCCATTGTTGGAGTTGTTATGATGTTAGAATGGAGATGTACATCTTGTGTGTTTTGTGTCTTAAAGGACAACTTCAACATCTGGTGAATACTTCAACAATTTGGGAAATACACTTACTCACTGCAGCTTTGTAACACTCGGGACATTTCAAAATTTGAAGCTAGATTATTTTTGCAGTCTTCGCTTGTTGCCTGGCAACCTCATGTTGACAACAAGATCCCATCCAAGAAAAAGTTCCAGAAAGCATCTCCTCTGTAACAGAAATGTGAAAGGTTTTTACGGGGAGCTACCTTGTGTTAAATAGGCTGTACGTGACATTCACAACATTAATATATGGTAGAGTAACAGTTTCCTGAGCAGAGCATGAAGTCACGCGTCCTCTGTGTGCTACTCTGAGCTTCTCTGTTCTTTATGGATGCCAATATCTGAATTCCTTGTGCAGCCACTTTAATTATGAATTGGTAGACTGAAGCAGGGGCTAGCATTTAGCTGTCCTCCAACCTAAACTAATCCCAATGAAAAGTATTTACTAAAATGTTGAACGATTCCTTTCAACTGTATGATTGTAAATGCACAGGCCAGAAAGTGAAGCACACTGCAGACGAGGCCTCTGTCATATGTTGCTGTAATCGGTAGATGCTGTTCTTCCTGGGGCAGACGAGGTTAAGGTGGGGAACGATGGGAGGAGAGCTCAACACTTGTACAAACCCACTGTGGGCACATTCTAGGCTGTAATACATGCATTTGGCCACCAGATGTCCAAGCAGATCAATGCCAACCACACCCCAGGTCGCTAACAACTGTCCTGGAATGTGCCTCTGATTCATCAGGGTTCCAAGGTGCCTTAACCTGTGTCCTTATTCTCTGCTCCTTTATTTGCCATGTGCACACACATTCTTCTAACTCCGTTTCTTTCATCACTTCATCTACTCATTCATTCCAGCTTCAGGGAATTGTTGTTAGCAGGATCCAGACATTCCTGTTGAAATGGGGTGCACTTAAATAGAGAGGCAGAGCATTTGGACACAGAATTCAACCACCCCCAGTTTGTGGGAAGGGCCACAGGATGTGGAGGCACACGGAGGGTGATGTATTCCCCCGCTGTTTGTTTTTGGTTTTTGGTTTTTTTTTTTCACCTCATTTACCTTTCATTGGTCTGAGTGGTCCTCAGAAAGAACAGATTGTCTAACAGAGCACTAAAACCCCAGGTGAGTGCTGAGCTCTTCGCAGTACTGTGATAGTGCCACCAAACTCAGTCAGAACACTATGGACTGTTTCATCTGAATACATGGATCATTCCATTTGTTTGCCTACAAATGAATAATATGCAGTTTTAACCTCCATGGTTCAGCCTGCCTCTCTGCTGCTCTCTGTTCCCCGTGCTCTAACTGTGAGGGGTGTGCTGTCCGCTCGCTGCTACTGTGTAGGGTTTACTACCCCACTGTGACATTTCAATAGGCTTGGGTCAAATGGCAAAAAAATCCTCTGGAATACTTGTCATGCGTGCAGGTGATTGTATCTGTTGAAGGTTCATTGAGATCCAAGTCCTTGTCATTTGATAAAAAAATTGAAAGTACTTTAAAGAATCTTTTGCTGTTTGACCCATGCTTGCATACCTTATGTATTTAGAATAATAAATATAGACTTGTTAATAGGCAATCCTCGGTCACTTTTACAGATATATAAAAAAAAATACAAAAATGGGTTTCCATATTGAAAAAATCTAACTTATAATCTTCATTTTTATATACAGATGTAGATATAATTTTCTATTCAGTTTTTTCTTTAAAATAGATTGTTTTATTTTTTTGAGCTTTGTAATTTAATGTTATAATTTTATTTTTTGTGTTATACATGTACTATGTGTCTTCTTTTGTATTCCGCAAGGTACATCCTTTTTTGTGTATACACCTAAAAATGCTTTCATCAATAAGTTCTCCATATAAAACAAAAGCATGACGCACATCGTAGATTTGGAGAAGTGTGGAGACTGCCTTTAGAAAGAAGAGAGAGGAGATTGATTATTTTCACATTCACTGTACCTTTAATGTCATGAACACACATAATCTTTAGAATAAAGCCTAATTGTTGTAGTCAACATTGCAATGCTGTTTATCTGCTGCATGAGTTTAGCAGGGTTAAGTAATACCTTTGGTTGTGTGATTATTACCATTCATAGGAGTTTGGTAAGCAAACTGCGAATGTAAATACCTTTGCATCTGTATGTCATAGCTACATCACTGGATCCAAACTCCATATCGAAGACTTTTGTGACCAACCTTTATGTGCTGGTTGTTTTTATAGCCAAATGACGCGTATGCTGATGCACTTCTGTCTGGAGCTGGCTATGTCTTTAAATTGTTTGATTTCTTTTGATGATTAAAGACAATTCAATGATAACATGGAAAAGTGTCCAGTCTCATTCGGAGTATTTATATATGTATACTTTATTTTTTTCAAACTGTTTTTAATTTACCATTTTCATACATGCAGCACAACTGCTTCCAAAGATTTAAATTCTCCAAAGAAAAAAAGGAAATAATATAAATTAAAGCTGCAAGCAGCGATGAACGGGCCCGAGCAGAGTGGAGTATGACTTTCTGAAAATTTGGCCATTTCGCAACATGGTGTTTTTCTGTCATTTCTGGATAGATGATGCTCTAATATGTATCAACACACTGAAATTGGGACATTTTAAGCATTTTTAGGAGTTTTAGGGAATTTTAAAGTTTGACCACTTTTGACAAAACACGTCATAATATGGTGTTTTTCTGTCATTTTTTAAAAACTAGCTATGCTAGGGGTTTTTAGGAATTTAAAAGTTCCTTAAAATGCCTAAAAATGCTTAAA
>CAFUXE010001242.1:593588-629237 GCA_903364295.1 Serranus cabrilla | reverse complement strand
GCTTCAATATGGGGATTTCTTTAACATATTTTTGGACATTCTATACTATTACCATGATCATCATACTATTCTGAAGTGTTTTTGGCACTTTTGCACAAACCACAATTTTTTGACATTTTCTTTTTTAAATAGGCCTACTATAGTATGGCACTTTTTTTTTTTTTTTTTATTCCATTTTTGGACGCACTATACTATTACCATGATCAATGTACTACTAGAGTATGGCTTTTATTTTTATTTTTTACTTTTTGGATACAGTATAATATGTGTGTGTTTTTTTATTGAGCATACTATACTATTCCCATGATCAATGTATTATTCTTAAGCATTTCTATGCATTTTAGGACAACCAACTTTTTGACATTTTCAAGTATATTTAGGAGCAGAATCGGAATTCAGGAATTCAACAGGCTGTATCTTGTTGGAGGAGCAGTAGCTCCTCCAACAAGATACCATCACCCTGCATGAAAAAAAAAAGATCAAAACAATGCTTGGCGATTATATTTCTGTTGATTTGATGATTTATAAATATATATCATTTCAGACTTCTCTGTGTGAATAGTTCACTTTCACAGTGTCAAACTACACCATCTTCTGGGGACACCTGAAATGACACAATTTGGGTCTCACGTCACATACAGTAAACTATTACAACAGAATGTGACTGTGTTGTCACATATGTCATTTCATGACACCGTTATCAGTTTTAATAACTATATTTAAGTTGTGAACAACCATCTCAGTATTGTGTTGTGAAGTGCCCACTTCCCTGCAACCAAACTCCACCTCTCCAAACCCACAGCTGCCCATCTAAATTTGTCGTCCTCACAGGATTTGGCATCCCATGTTCCACACTGAATACAATAAAAAATATACTACAAGGGTCAATTGTTTTTCACTAACTGATGATCTCCACATGATTAGCGCTGGCCTTGAACGTCTAGACTGCAGCACTCACCAGGTTTGTCACATCAGAGTCAAACCCCCAAGTGTGTATGCTGAGGGCTACTGAACAACAAATTGTTTTATTCTTTAAAGATGCAAGCAGTTTGTGACCAACCACAAGTGTGGGTTCCTGGACATATTTGCTAGTTACCCAGGCTCAGTCCATGATGCCAGAGTCCCTAAAAAAAGCCCTCTGTATGTTCAAACACTCCACACGCCTAGATTGTACTCATGACCCATCACACTCACACACCTTACAGTAAGAAGTGCAGTTGCAGCAAGGTTCAAAGGGCACAATGCATAAGTTTGTTCTGTGAGCCAAAGGGTGTTTGGAACAATGAAGAACAGGTGGAAATCAATATATTTTGAAGGCACTGGAAGTGCACCCTGTTTGTGCAGTAAAGGTCATTGCTGTGGACGATGGAAGAGGTCATCTTCAGCTACTTCAGCATTAAGCAACAATCCTCCAGCTCTTCATGAACATTATCAAGGAGACGTGTTAAAGTCAAAAGTCATTCACACATTGCACAAGGCTTGTGCTAAGTGTTATTTTTTATATACCAATTTTTACGACATATTATGTGATGACTTTTGATCTGACATAGATATTATGTTTATATATGTAAGAAACTTTCACTTCACCATCATCGCTCTTAAATTTCAATCATCAATTCTAATTGACAGACAGATTCTAAATGATTATTTTATAGGGCTCATAGTATAACAGACTTTATAAATTGCTTTCCAATCCAGGATAAAACCTAAATAAACTTGGTTTAACTAGAAGATTACATCTGTCCTTTCATCATTTCACCCCATCTATCTCAGCTGAAAGTATGTGTCATTACTCGTTCTTCCTCTATAAATACAGCTTCATGGGTAATACATTGGATATGCATGTTTTTTGTGTGTAGGCACACAAAAACATGCATATACAAAAAAACAATTAGCAGTTTGTAATATCAGTTATATTTCTTTTATAAGCAGCAGCTGTGAACACTTCTTTTTTCCAATCTAATAGCATATCAGCCTTCATAACCAATCAAACACTATTACAGTAAGTACTAGTAGTTGGAATGGTATCTTACTACTTACTTATACACTTTTTTGTCTAACACTTACATCACATTTACTCAGTGAATCTAGCATCTGCCAAGCCTGTAGAAGAGCTTATTTAAATGCAAGTTTATCTCCAGCGGATGCTGAGCAGGTGGCAGCTCACAGCCCACAACTTTAAGGCAGTGCCATCATCCTGCCCTGCCCTGCAGCACTCTGCCCTGCCACAGTCCCTGTAGGGAAGGAGGGGACAGACGATTAACATTGTACCATGGGACTTATTATTTTAATAACAAGTAATGTTGAAAACATGTTTGTTTGGAGCTTGCTAAGTAGTTTGGTGTAGCTAATTTGGAAAATTGCTGCTGCTGCAATAACATTTCAGACTGACTTGTAGTATCCTCCAGTGAGCAGCTGGTTCTCAGGAGACACGGCGCAGTAGATGGTAGTGTAGGCTCCCTCTGCCGGGGTCTTCCCCAGCAAAGGCATTACCTTGGTTATGCCCATAAGAGGGTGCGTCATGTGCCTTGTTATTTCAGTGTTCACCATGCCGGGATCCACAGAGTAAGCCATCACACCTAGAGCTGGAAGCAAAGGAGCAATTTTTTTTTATGTGAATGGTAAATTCCCAAAGACACACTAGTTTTCTATCCCACTGTAAAGTGAGAAAACCCTTTATATATCTGAATCCTGGTGTATTAACTAAATGATAAATCCACAACTAATGTATTATCATAAATAGAAAAATAACAAATAAAAAGTGTTTCTTCTCCCACAATCATCTCTGTATTCATGATCAGGTTCACAGTGTGACTGACAAACAGGGAGTGAGAGGTGAAGCAGTGATTAATTCCTTGAGAGCAGTGTGTTGTCTTTCCTTGCTCCGTCTGTTGCCCAGAGTGGTTGTGGTTGAGGCATGAGACTCTCACACTGGCAACAGATGCAGATCAATTTTTTACACACTGAGAAAGAGACAGAGAGGCACTGAAAGACACATTAAGCCCTTAGCATTCTGACTTTTTTCTTTCAGAAGCTGTAGCTGACTCGGTTTGACTTGGAAAAATGCTCCCCACCCATTCGCTGTGCGATGCAGTTCTTCCATGAATCTTTCAATTTCTTGAAACCAAATCAAAGCATGGGTTTGGTGTGGTTTTTGATCATTTTAATCAATTCTCGAGTAAAACCTAAACTTATAAGACATAATAAATCATGGGAATAGACTTCATTTACTCAGGTTCCCAGTTTTTAGATGATGCACAACATTTCTATGTGGAATCTACTGTTGACCTGCTTTCTACCCCTAAAAATCGCCGGTCCTTCACTCCAAAAATTAATTCAAACAAATATCTGTGGTGCATAATATTGCATGCACAGCCTACCCTCAGTCCTTTTGGCCAGCTCTCTGGTGAACAGGACGTTGGCCAGCTTGCTCTGTGCGTAGGCCCTGACAGCGTTGTAGTTTTTCTCGCCGCTCAGGTCATCAAACTGGATCTTGCCCATGTTGTGAGCTGTCGAGGACAAGTTGATGACCCGGGATGGGGCGGAGTGCTTCAGCAAATCCAGTAACAGAAAGGTTAAAAAGAAATGACCTGAAGAGGGGTAAAAGTGGGTGAAAGAAGGGAGAAGTGAGGAGTTTGGAATGGCAGAAAATAAGAAACAGAAGAAGCAAAATTAAAAAAAGAAAAGTAGTGAGGGTCAATGGCAGAGGTCCATAAAAATTCCAGTAGAGAATTCAACAAACATTTCCACCATTAACTAAAAATTGGCAACTGGCCTTTATATTTTAACCTTTTACCTAAGTGATTGACTCCAAACTGCATCTCAAATCCATCCGCCGTTGTGGCGTAGGGACACATGGCCACGCCTGCATTGTTGATCAGGAAGTGAAGAGCCTTCTCAGCTGAAAAAACAAAACATATGTTATGTCATATTTTGAATAACAAATACTGTATTCTAGATGCGACATGCGTGTGCCACCTACTGTTGTAGATATTCTCAGCAAACTTGCAGATCGATTTGGTATCCGCCAGATCCAGTTGCCTGGCGACGACCTTGGCTCCCTTCACCTCCCTCAAGATGTCACGAGCAGCTTGCTCTCCTTTCGCCATGTCTCTGCATGCCAAAATCACCCGTGCACCTACAGGAGATTAATACCTCTTAATGGTAATGGAGCTTGCATGTACATTCATGTTGAAATCCGAACACAGTAAGGTGGTGTTGAACTTTTAAACATTTGTCTTTCTGTCGGCGTTTAGCTGTAATTCCAGTTTTCTGCTGTGGCTGTATTGAAACCAGTATTGGCTCACATGCTTGTTTGCATTATTTATTTGATTTGATTTGGCACTTTAATACCACCTCATTATTCTTGTTAGTCTTGCATGAGCTTGTTAAACTGTACACTTTGAGTGTGAGTCACACAGCAAGAAGGACGAATACAAAGAGCCACACATCATCATGTTCATCATTTTTATGTCTTCAAAGGTTTGGTCCTGTTTGTCTACCTCTCCCAGCCAGGTCTTTGGCTGTCTCTTTGCCTATTCCAACATTGGCCCCTGTTACTACAGCAGTCTTCCCTTCTAGACGCACGTCTGAAGACCACTTGGGGATAAACAGAGACCTGAGCATAGAGGAATAACATTGTAAATAGAAAAATACAAATGAGGGTCTTCAAACCAAACATTAAGCTAGATATCAACAGAATAGATAACTGAAAAACCAAGTGAAGGAAAGAAAGAATTGCTTTTTTGTTTAAATGTACAGCAACTAAATTATAAAGTGGGTCAGGTTTACCACCTAAGGCAAAACAGTGAATGTCAGAAACAACATCATCGTAAAAAAAGAAAGAAAGAAAGAAAGAAAAAAAGTCTTTGAGCTGACTTGGCAACTTCACTTGACATTTCAGTGTCTGTCTAAACTGACCTGAAGCAACAGTCTCCACCCATCTTATACCCCAGAGGCATAAACAGAAGTAACATGTGAGAAAATAAAAAGTTTCTTACCTAATGGCTTGCATTTCTGTAGCTGGCAACACAAAAACATAAAATATGAGCAGCTTCCTTTTGCACCCGTGTTGTCCCGAGACTCCAGAGCAGCGAAAGAGAAGGCCACACAGAAATGAGAGAGAGAGAGAGAACACGATGGTGTTTTTTACCCTCTTGTGTAATTTAGTGCATGGGAAATTGATGACATACAAACCCTCCTCTGTTAAAAATCTGTTAATGTAACTAATCAATTTCCTATCATTTCCAATAGGGTTCTTGATGAGCCATCACATGACAGGTAGTGCTATATTTAATGACGCCAAACTAACAGAGAACTGTTTGTGTATCTAGATAGAGCTTACAGTTCTTGTGATTTCCACATTGAACTTTGACAATTATCTATATTCTTAAATAAAAATAAAAAAAGTTGAAAATATTATATGTACTTTTCAATCGTTTGATTGACCCTTTAAAGCTCTCCATATTATCTGTGAAGTAACTAGACACTTCTTAATGAAAAAAAAAAGCTTTTGGGGGAAATAAAACTAATCTTAAGTGTTGGTGCAGAAGTGCCACTGCAGGTGAAATTGAAAACCTGGATCCACAGGTGAGCCGACTGTGATTTCAGAATTTCACCGCTGTGGATTTTCTGGTGCTTTCCAGAGGAAGTTGGAAGTTGTCACCTGGCTGGATGTGAGACTGTTAACCTAATCCGAAATAATGACTGGGGACAGTTTAAATCTAAACATGACAGTTTATTTAATCCTTGAAAGGGCTGGAGTGTTAATGTCGAACCTGGAGCTTTATACAACTGGGGGGTTTCTACAGGCTTTTGTTCTTTACGTTTTTTTTTTTATTGCTGCTCAGATGTTTATAGATAGAATCTCCCTCCCTAGCAGCTAGAAACTGGACACATAGGAACACTTTGTTGATCCAGTATGGGATGGTAATTGCAAAAATTAATCTTAGATCCGGAACAAAAAAATATCCTCCTGCTTTGAAACCTGGCACACAGAGTTCTCTTGTACTTTAAGAGCAAATCCAATATGAGAAGGCAGGGAAAGCGAACAGATTTAAAGGGTCAGTGTGTAAGTAGTAGCCCCCCTCCCAAAACAATGGGGCTGAATTTCACCTTCTGCACAAATTACATGATTTACTGATGGCAGAAGTGATTTTACAAGACAAGGCAAACCAGGCAATACATAGAAATTATTTGAAAACTGTTACTTATTCTCATTCTGTTGATAACGATAGCTTATAATTAGAAGGTTTTACAACAAAAAAATGGCCATATCTTACAAACTGCACTATTAAACAGATATGAAACCCTTTATTGACTCTATTTTTTTCTTCTGAAGAGATTAGAAGTAAAACTTTATTTTTTTTAAATGTATGTGTGTAGTGGTAAACGGGATGTATGTTTGCATTATTATGTATTAATTAGACCTCAGACTATATCTAGGACCAGCTGTCTTAAAATAACATCACATTATCGTGTAGGCCTACTTTTTAAAATCAGAATTGTCATATTTGATTCCCTGTACAGTTACCACTAGGGGGTGGTCTTCAGCAACATGCAGCCTTTTTTTTTTTTTACAGTCCAAGGAGAGACTGTTTTCTCACACATGGAAGGCTGAAGAAAGAAAAAAAAAAGCTAAAATCATTTAAATCTACACTCAGGTTCTGTGTTGACCGGGCAGCAGGGTCTCATGTAAACCATGTGAAAGCTAGTCATAACTTCCTGTTTTCACAAACAACCATAAAATAAGCCGAGACAAGATGCACACTTACACACACACACGCACACACATACATAAACATACTCCTGCTGACCTAGACCAGGCCTAAATGAGTGCTGCCAGCTTCTCTCATGTGGTCTCTCTGTGACGCTAGCTGGTCTGACTGCTAGCAACGTTTCCCCTCACAGCTGCTCGCCATCCACAGGCCTGATGAAAGGCCGCCTGTCTGTCTGTCTGTCAACACGGGGACAAAGACAGAGAAGGTCTTGCCACATGTGTAATTAGCATTGCTCCACGAAGATTATAGATCATCTTGAGGAGATAAACGACTCGTTCATTGTAATTTGTCGAACCCAGAATAGGAAAGTTGACAGAGAGAAACCACAGAATGTAGGATAGCAGCCATCCCTGACAGGATTAGATGCAAAACATATTTAATTTCAATCAAAATATTCTTTCATTTACTGCAGTAAGTTTGATCAATATGTACATAATTATTGAGAGGCTGCATACATATGGCGAGGTTGTAACTGAACAATCCCTTATAAGTCCCACAGTGTGCGTTTTGCCTGCTGTTAATGGCTCCAATAACACATCCGCTCCTCAAATCAAATGAGAGGAAGCACAAAGAGCAAATTCATTCTTTTCTCACAAATACATCATGCTTCTTTTGAAATATATACAAACATTGATCACGGATGTATCTTCTGAAATAATACATAAACAATCTACTTTGTGAAATTAATTAAAATATAAACAGGCTGACATTTTACTTTACTTCATTAAGGCTTGCGCATTAAAACATAATGAAACAAAACAAACCAGTAATAAAATAGCTTATCAAATGCATAGCATTTTTTTTAAAGACACACACTGCACTTTCGGTGCAATAGGAAAAGAATAAAAAAGTCTACATAAGGGACAACAAGTATCGTACCAAAGATTGGATGTGTCACTTTTCTGTAAATTAGCTTTTGTTTAACCCTGCAAACCATAAAAAAAGGAACATTCACTCAGTAAAAAGCCAGATTTTAATGTAGCTTGTAGATTGAATTTTCTACCATAAAAATATTTACTTTCATGGCATGACTTTGTGAGAGCAAAGACAATTATTTCCACATGGTGGATATTTTCTTATGCAAGGAAACTCTTAAAATCATCCAAATGTCAAATTTAGAACAGTTATAAAGTTGGAGTGTACAAACTTTAACCTGGACTAGTCAACGATGGAAGATGGGAACTGAAAAATGTACTAACTTCTTTATATCAAGACCCAGCTGCAGTTTCCATACAACAGTAAAAGCATGACGTTCTCTCAGTCTGAACTCTAGTTGAGACTGGAAGAACGTCAGTAGTATTTCTACATCCAATTCCCAACAAAATTCCCCATCATTGTCTGGAATGGAGGGAGTTTCCATTTAAAAAAGCATGCAGCCTTCCAATGGAAAATGAAAAAAGGCACTTTGGAGATGCCTGAGGCAGGATTCAGTGACTAATGTGTGAATGAACAGGTTATAGAAGATTATAATACCTACGAATGATGCAGCATCACACAATATGAATAACATCACATCCCTGAAAATTGCTCTCTGCTCAGTTTATTTCTAATTGAAGCTTTCCTTTTCTTGTTGTTGTACAGAAGGCTGCTTTGGTAGACAAATGATGTTTTTTTTACTCAGGTATTTTTATGTAATTGGAAGCTAAGATATAAAGTGAAGTAACCAGCAGACATGACCAGGTCATATTCCTAATGTCTAATGATGGATTTGGAGATGATTGCTGTAGTGGTAGGAGCATGTAGGTCCAAGGGGCGGGGCTTTAGAACGGGAGAGTCTTCGTATGGATTGTCGTGTGGAGTAAAACTTGGAGAGGTCCCAGTTTGCCTCCTGCCGAGGTTCCCCTGAGCAAACCTTCAACTGCTCTGCACTCATTCCATTACTATATGTTTACAGGTCCTGTTCGTGCATGTGTTTTGGGTGTATTTCCTGTGTGTGCAATGTGTAAAAAAATAAAACAGGGTGAAAACATTTCATTTCCCCTCAGGGATTAATAAGTCTACTTCTGCCATTAATCACTGTTCACTTTACCAGCGGCCTCTCCTCCATCGCTTCCTGAACTGGCAGTGTCCCTTCTTGCAAGGTGCTTTGGGAAACGGAGTCCCCTTGTGACCTCAGGCTGCTCTGGAAAAAGGGGGCCGTCTCATTGGCCTCTTCTTGGACGGGGCTCCCGAAGGCATCGTCCTGCCCGGCCCCGTCACTGCCGAGAGATGTCTGGCTGACGTAGACGACGATGACATCCCCGCTGAAGTTCATCACCTGACCGCTGGAGATGAAGGTGGTGTTGTGGTTCCCAGACACCTGACCTGAACGGAAAAAACGCGGGAGGGAGAAAAAGAAAAGATCGTCAAGACTTAAGCTTGTAGCTTGACCCTAAGTGGGCTAAAGTAACAAAAGCTGCAGTTCATGGAAATGAATCACCATGTCTCACTCTAACTGGTATAGAAAATGACGAGTTGCGTGACCCCTTATTGGGAAATGTGTAGAAGTATATATATGGTACAGTTGTGTAAGATACTGCCGTCCAAATTCCCCCCTACACACGGGCAGATAGAGCTTCCCCTATTCATGATGTCAGTGAAGAGGGGACTATATCTTGGCTAACCTCAGATGACAAATGGACAGTGGGTGTAATGACCATGCAGGATGACCACAGAGGGGCCACCGCTACATAGACCGCCATATCATATCCTCTCTGCCTTATTTGTCCAGCACTTTTTAGCGTGAGAAACTCAAGACCTCTAAAAACAAGTAATTTGTCGAGGGTTTCGGGTTTTACAGACATGGCTGAATAAATGCAAAAACAGTACAGTCAACTCTCTCTAACCTTTATATTCATCCAAAACTGTTGCATGTTCCTCCAGAACAGAACTTTCCATGGTTTATCTAAACTTCTTTTGTAAATCACCAATGTGATCGGCTGCAAATTCATGCGTACAAGCCCGCACTGATCTGCAGATATCCATGTAATGTACATATATGGATTGCAGCCAACCAGGTGTATTAGGAAATAAAATGTGTTTTTGTTTTGTAACCCGTCTGTCACCACAGTAAGCCTCTGGTTCCTATTTTATCCAGCCTCCTGTCTGAGTTTCCAGCCGACAGAAGAAGCCGTGACTCACAGCTCATGCCTCATCTGCTCACACATGTGCACACAAACACACACACACAATCACAGTAAATGTAAGCAAACATTTACCAGCAGACACTTTTACACCTACAGACACACGTACATTAAAAAGCACACATAGCCCTATAAAGTTGCAAACACAGACACACACTCACAGGGAGTGTGTGTGTGTGTCTGTGTTCCCCATCTGAGAGCCTTTCCCGGAATACCAGTCTGAGAGGTCTAGCTCCAAAATATGTCATTTCACCACAACTTTGAAAACAAAGGCTCTATGGAATCTGCTTTGGTTCCTCTGTTTATCCTTCCTTAATACCAAGCTGATTTTTCTGGATGCCCAACAATTGCAGCAACACAGTCCGCTGACAGGCGTTTTAAAGCAAAGGCTAAAGTTGAACTCTTGTAGAACCCCTTTCCTGTTCAAGCTCAAAGAAAGCCACAATTGTACACAGTTCTCCCCAAATCTTGCTCATTTTACATGGACCGCTGCCAGTTTAATTCCAGTAAAATATATCTGGGTCATTACTACTGTTGAGGTGGAACATGCAGTACTTGCCTCTCAGTGTGAACTATAGATATATATGGAAGATATTTAAGGTGGACAGGTGAAACCTCCAGACCCTGCTTGACCTTAAAATAGCACATGCGGGAATCCATTTAATCACTTGTTATTACTGCATGATGGGAAATGGTGTTCACATCAAGCCGGCCAGAGTGTAATTAAAGAGCCCAGTCATCAGTGAGAGTCAAGAAAGCTCTTCACATGTTTGTGTGTATGTGTGTTTTTGTTGGGTGGGCAGAGTTATAAAAGTATTACTCAAGCTGCGCACATCTTGCTTCAATTAAAGCTGTGGTCACTTTGCGCAACCCAATGGAACTCTGGGTAAACAGGAGCTTTGTAGATGGCATAGTTCACACTGACACACACACAACTCTGTATGTGAGAGTGTGGTTCTGGTGGTTCACCGGCTCATCAAACACTCGTATCTTATTCCTGCTTCCTGTGTGGTCCCCCCAAAAAATTCAGGGTCCAACTATCAATACTGGCTTTAATAAAACATATTTCTTGGAAACAATCACACAAACTTCTTACTCTTATGCTGAAACCAATCCTCTGTAATAAGTTGTGTTCAGATTGTTCACCTAATAATACCCCATTCCGAGCAGACCACTGTCTCGATCAGACTGTTCTGATAATACTGCTTTTATAACTAGCCATAACCACTCGGTGTTTGAGGCACAATACACAAATATGTTTCCCGGAGATTTTTCTCTTTGGCAGTGAGTAAAGGTCTCTCTGAGAACAATACAAGTTCAACCATGTGACAGTAAAACTTTCCATTAAAACCAACATGAATTTCATTGTGTTGTTCTTGGTCGCCAGTCCCACCTATTCTGCGGAAAGTGAGCGCTGCTATGTAGTATATCAAACCATGTATGGGTATGACCCTGTGGCATTACAGTGGTGGCTGCCTACGCAAACAAAGAACACAGAATCCACCTGGCAAACACAACTGTGGTCCCACAGTCTTTGTAATGAGCCATTATCCTCAGAACACACAACCACTGTGCATTCAGTTTTCCTTGACATTGTTGAGTGGTCATGGCAAAAAATATCCAGGAATTATCCAACTCCAAGCATCTTTTTATTGCGCCAAGAGAACTAAATATAGCTTGATTTTTTGGGGGATCTACACACATGTACGGAAGGTAAAATCTGCCATGGGAAAAAATGGATGAAAGCTTTGGTAATAATAATTTAAAAAATAAAAACATGAATGTTAATACAAAGTGAATTTAACGAGATATGAATCGTTTTTACGATCAAAAGTGCATCATAAGTGTCACTTTTTAAGTCACTATTACAAAACACAAACTCATTATTATTATAAAAATTATGAAAATATGACAATATGATTTAGCAAGACTGTATCCAGTAAGTAGTGCTGTAAAACATTTAAATTAGTATTGCTATCTTTTGAGTTGAAAAAAAAAATCATAATACTAATTTAGAAACTCACATTTTTTACCTAATCATTTAAAATCATATCATACAATATCTCACCATCAGTATTTTATGTTTCATTCCTAATATTTTTTTCTTTTTCTAGCTAAAAAGGATTCCACAGAAGTGTCTTTGAAGTGACTTCTTTTTTTCTTTTTTGATGCCACGGGGGACCAAGTTTTACATTTTCACCTACCTGAGGTAAGAGTTGGTTCAGCCAGCTGACTATGGAGACTCTCAGGTGAGCAGTCCAGCTCTGGCTCCCCAGAAGAGAGTTTGTTTCCCTTGCTTTCCCCCCAGGAAAGTCCTTGGCCTTGCTCCAGGCAGGAGGCCTCTGGAGGCTTGTCCAGGTAGAGATCTCCAACAGATGAGGAAGTCTTCAAGGGGCTGACCGAGGTCATCGTGGAGGTTGTGCTGTTCTCTGTTGAAGTGGAGTCTGTGCTTGCCAGTCTGTATAGCTCCTCCTGTTTCACCAGCGACCTGTCAGTCAGGTGAGATTTGAACTCTGGTCTGACCTGAGCCTGAGACAGCGGCAGGCAGAGTTCAGGAAGCGGGCTGGATGGAGGGATTACAGAGGAGGTGTGGAGGAGCGGAGGAGAAAGGGAGACAAGCGATGTGACGCCTGTCTCACTCTTGGGCAAAACCATCTTTTCTTGATTTCCATCAACATTTTCCGCCCTTACACTCCCGCTTTTCTCTTCTTTCCCACTGTCATATCCATCCTTTTCTCCATCCAGCCCTCCACATGAGCAGGTTCCTGCAGTCCCCGAGCTGACAGCCTGGCTACAGTCCTCGTTCTCCCCTACTTCCAATGGCTCACGGATGGGAATAACACACACACAAGAGCCTGCCATTAAAGGGGACACGCTCAAAATCTCCTCCTCCTCTGACACCTCCTCCGGTTCTCCAGAGCCTTTACTCTTATCCTCCGTCACTGTCTTCCCTTTGGTTCCTTCTTCCGCTGTCATTTCCCCTGTGAAGGGCAGTGAGACTTTGACATCAGAGGTGGGGAAGGTGCTTGGGAGCTCATCAGTGGGGCAGATGAGTTTGGTCGTCTCACACGGTGAACATTTGGGGCCTCCGGGGCCTGTTGTGGTTCCTCCTCCTGTCACACTGTGGTAAAGAGGTGCCAAAGTCTCCTAGATTGACAGAAACAAACAAAGAAGTATTGTAAATAACTATCATTTTGTGCATGAAAAACAAGACATATTTGAACCCTATGCAGTAATAGCAATAAGAGCTGTAACCATTCCTTATTCTATTTATTTGATCATAAACAATCTAATAAGTAGGTGGGATTACTTGCAATAACTTTGGTTTCTGTGTATTTCTGAAGTTTTGAGACTGACATTCAACATTACCTGTTGTATTCTAGTCCTCTTCAGATTCTGGACACAGGATCGTAGATTTACTAGACAAAGAAACAACATGTTGTCCTTTAATACTGAATAAAATGCAACAGTACAAATCTTTCCTTCAGTGTGTGCAATTTCCCAGATTTAAGTGGACATATTATGCTCATTTTTGGATTCATACTTGTATTTTGGGGGTTATACTATAACATGTTTATATGCTTTAGTATAAAAAAACACTGTCTGTCTGAATAAACCTGTATTCACTCTCTGTCTGAAACACTTTGTTTTAGCGCCTTTCTACATTTCATGATACTTTCTATTTGTATATAACATTATTGCGAAATCACAAACTTACAGAATTCCTGAAGGATCACGTAAAGGCACAATTTCTGAATATGGACTGTGAGGATTTCTCCATGGGTTGATACTTTCACAGTATTTAGATAGCTATAATAAATACTTTGTTTTTATTTACTACAATGTAATTTTTATTTAACTGGTTGTAACAATAGTAACTTTTGGTGACGTGCAACATCCATCATCAAGCATCATAGCAAGAGGAGAATTTCAAGATTAATATGACTGTAACATACCTGAAAGTAATTTCAGTTTGTCCTTGTAGCAGAAGAGGAGCAGGATGAGGAGACAGAGGACAGTGATGACTGACAGCACAGAAACTATAACCCAGGAGGGTGCTGCACCTGCAAGAAAGAGGAGTTCAGAGTTTGCTGTTTGACCCGACATCAACTGTCAAAACATAACAGATCAGACGCCTTTTCTCCTTTTCCCACACTTACTGTGAAATTTAGGCTTAAGAGTGGCAGATTTTTTTTGAGTTTTGTATTAAATTGGCTTTGTAAAGTGAATGTCTTACCTGTCTTACCAGAGAAAAGTGGTCCACACACTGCATCTCCCTGAGCGCTGCCAGGCTGCGTCTCCACCCTGCCCTCAGCCTTACAACTAGAATCACACAAACAAAGAATGAGGAGGAATATCTCTACAACTGGACATAATGCTAGCATCTGTTTATTATGTTCATTATGATGGCAAATATTTAAAAAATAAAACATACAGCTTCTTCTGTTATAAACGTTCTTCAGTAATATTAACATCTTTTCTTTTCAAATGTTTTCAGTTTTGTTAGGCCTATTTACTCTTTACATTCAGCGTCTTCTATTATAAAAGACATATATTAAAAAATACATTATTCAAAAAAATTTCCACAACCCCCCTGGTGACCCCCCTGAGGGTCGGGGTCCCCACTTTGAATAACAGTGAACTAGCCAACCTGCCAGCCTTTATAATTGGACCTGTAATGATGAAGGACATACAGAGGAAAAGATGGGGAAGAAAAACAAAATTCTTTCTCCCTCCATTGTCATCATCATCATCATTACAGATGCGGCCGGCAGTGGAAGCTGGCGTCTGGTTCAGGGTTCCAGGGGAAGTGGTGTGGGTATTACTCATACCAGCTGGCTGGTGGTGAGGCAGAAGACAGCTACCTAACTGCATTTTCAGCTCAAAACTAAGAACTGTAAGTGGGTGCATATAAACACTTACTCAGTCCACTGTTTGCATTGTTCATCATTGTTGTCAGCAGAGAAGAAGCCTTTCTTACATGCAACACATGTCTTCCTCCCATTAGTAGAGTCTGGAATGAATGACAAACATTATAGCACATCTCTAAATGACACTCTGGCCACAATGGTTTGTGTTGTGTTTTGTGGTTGTGAGTCTCACCGGGATCCACCTCGAGTCCGTATCCAGCTTTGCAGGTGGGTATTGGCTCGCAGAACTCACAGTTGATGGGGTAACACTGGAGACCGGCACGACAGCGGCACGGCTCCTCTGCCACAGGGTTTTCAGCACTCTCCATGAAGCCCTTACCTGGAGGTCGAAGGGAAGAGTTTACTGCATCTAAAACTGCACTCCACAGGCTTTCTTACAGAAGAATCAGAGATAATGCAGATAATGACACAAATTGATGCAATTTTATTTTTATACTTTTTAGCCCATATTATTTTCTGAACTGAACTTTATCAAAATGATACACAGGGACATTTTTATTATCAGAACATTTTTGAATACAAAAGTAAACCCTGACATCACTACAACAGTATTAAATTCCTAAAAAAAACTGTTTTAACTTTTGTTGAAACCTGATAAAAAAGTGTTAGCATTGTTAGCACTTATAGCTTCATAATAAAAGGCTCTAGTTCTCCAGTGTTATAAGGTATGAGTTGACAAAATATTTGAAAATAATAATTTTCTATGTCAATTTAAAACATTTTAAGAGGTTTGCCCAAGCTGCAGGTACTGACCTGGGTCACAGAACTTCTGCTGGAGACAGCGCTTCTTGTCAGTCCAGCCGGGCTGGTATTCACCACGATGACATCGGACACATAAAGTCTCACGGGAATTATTGCAGTCGGAAAGCAAACTGAAGCCTAAACCCAAAAAAAGAAAATGAGAGAGAGAAAGACACAGAGGGAGGAAGAAAGACAGATGGAGTTAACAACCCGTACATAATCGCTTAACCACTAAAAACCTAATGGAAGAAGAGAAAAGACGAAGGAAATTGACTAAATTAGAGCCCCTTTCCTCTTTTGGATAAATTGGTACTTCTAGTGGATCAAATGTCAACGCAAATTGTGTGTTCGTATGTGTGGTTGTGAAAACAGATGCAAGCCTGAGCCATTTTAAGCCAAAATGTTCCGTTTTTAAACGTCCTTCCTCTTTCGATTCAGGGTCTTTGTGAATGGAAATCTATTTTTATTTTATGCTCCTTCCATTGAGTAAAGCAGATGCTCGTTCTCTCTTGTGTTTTACTTTAATCCCTGTGTGTGTGTGTGCGTGTGTGTGTGTTTGTGTGTTTGATTACCTGGTTGACACTTCTTGCAGCATCTGGAGCCGCTTAAATAATGTGTTTCATCACACTGGAGAGTTTTGGAGACGACATTCTGAAAAATATAGAGACAGAAAATCACATTTCTGTTATTTTGTGTTAGTTTGGATTTTTATGTGACAGGAAACAAAGCAACATTGTACCCTTTCAACATGTGTGTAGGGAAATACATTGAATATTTTCTAAAAAAAAACAAATTATATAATGATTTTACAATCAAAACCAAAGATGTTTTTGTGCTACTTTTCCTCAATGCATGCCACACTTTTTTTTTAATGGCAATCTTTCTCCTTCAGTTCACCTTTAAATCTACACGTGATATTTTAAGATGGCGGTGAGTAATGAGAGGAAGAGGACGGTTTAAACATTTCCAAGACATGCCCAGGAATTCTTTCCACACTCTCAGAAGCACCTGACCACAGCAGCACTGCGCAGCCTCCAAACCAGCAAACCAAAGACCAACAGAAACCAGTTACATAAGGAGAAGCAACTGGAACTGAATGCAATTAAGTTGGCTTGGAATTAATAAACAGTCAGCTGCAGACATTCTGCTGAACCGCACTTGTGAGCTGTAAAAAAGAAAATTACTGTATTTTTGGCAATATTGGTCAAATTGCCCATAAAGTAAATTGTGAGAATAAAAAAAAATCTTGAGGCAGTTATTAAGCTAAATGGTTAATTCATGCTGTTTCTATATTGCAGTCATTCAACAGTGTAACGTATAGGCAAGGAGCAGTAGAACATCTGTGCATGTTTTAAACAACTCATGGGAACACTAGTAAAATAAGGCCACAAAGATAAGCCATGCAGGCTCACACACACACACACACACACACATAAATATGTACACACCCTGCAGCCACCCTAAATTAGGAGCCGGTGAACTCCTAGCCACATTGCTGAATTAGAGAATCTGGCTGTTATGACAGAAACTACGCCAAAACCACAGTGTCTACATATAAATGTAGAAAAATACAACCTATAGGCCTGACTGCACTCTGACCTCAGACCAACCTCTTTCTTTCTTCTCATTCAGCCCTTCTGAAAGCTTATTTTCCCATGAAATTACTCACTAATTCAGTCATTCATACTGTCATTTGTACTGTATAAAAAAATGCTGATACTGCAGAGGCCCACTTTAGTGAAATGTGACAAATCCATCTTCCTGCTCCCCACAGGCAACACTCATAAGTCTGTCTGTCATCATTCTCATCACCAACGGCAATCTTCTCATTCCCACATTGCATCTGTCTACCTGTAACTCAAATGTCAACCCTCTGCTCTGCTGTCCTTAGTTACGTCTTCCCCTCTCTTTCTCACACCTCCACGTTACACTCTGTTTAGTCTCCGTGTCTGTCTGTCCAGCCTGAGGCTACAACAGCACAACATGAACACTGGCAAGCATTTAATTACCTCCATTAAGCCTGTCACACATCAGCCAGTCTTTGTTTGAGAATCCAGGCAGAGGGCTAATGATGCACAGCGCTCAAAGCTCGGACCGCAGCACTAATGAGGACCATGTGCTGCAGCACACAGAAGTGACAGGAGGAGGAGAGGTTCCCATGCTAAGAGGTCCATGTTTGTGAACTGGAGATAGATAGTTGGATAGATAGAAAGACGGAGATGTGGAGCTGGTGGTGGTCAATCTGTACAACTGGGCCAGAGTACAAAGGAAGCCAAAAGAATGCTGGGAATTGTATTTTTGTTACCGCCACATCTAAACATTGGGTCGCAGTTATGCGAGGCTGTATGTTTCAACTCGCTAAATATATATGTAGGAAAAAAAAGAGCTGATCCACCCTATATGATTATAGGTTATCATGACGGTCAAGACAGAACCTCAAAGCTAACTTTATCTGCTGCACGGACTCAGATATACACTTATGTTTGAGTGTGTGAGTGTAACAGAAACTGTACAAAAAAAAGAGAGAAAAAAGAGAGTGATCAAGGAGCGAAGCAGGGAAAAGTCAGGTAACAGGTAAAAGTGTCCTGTTGCTCAGGTGATAATCAGTAGGTACCATCTTTTTTTTTCCCTAGCTGTGTTGTTTATCTCTTTTAAATCCTTCACCAGTTGTGTGAACCCTTCGAACAGGAGTGGGATGCAGAGTGCATTCCATTGGCTGTCAGAGCCCCAGAGAATTTGCATAACGGCCACAGCAGCCTCTGGCAGCGAGCCAAGAGAAGCACAGCCCGACTTTATCCAGGATCACCTCTTCTGAGATAAGGTGCTGTAAAAGTGTAGTGCACAATTGAATCTTTGTGCAAATGTTTGCACCTGTGATTAATTCTTTGAAAGCCATAAAAATAAATCCTTTGAAGAAACACCTGCAAAAATCAGGATATCTAAAAAAAAAACCTCAAAACCAGAACCATGTGAGCATGCAAAGGACTTAGTGGATTATAACTGAAGTAGTAATTAAACACGGTTTCCATTGCTTGATATGAAAACTAGTTATTTTCTTGCTATCCAATACAAACTGGGTATCAATGTAGCAAGACAAATCAGAGTGCACTTGAAATATATTATTTTAGAGTTGAAGCAGGAAGTACGGCTTAATACGGAGGAGCTGGGAAATCATTAAAGACAGCTCAATAATCAGTGAAAAACAGATACGGCAAAAAAAGTTGGAAAACCAATCCCTGGACATCAATGATCTGTGTTAATATTTCTTTGATAGAAGACAGAGCTCGATCCCAGTGTGTTAGAAGCAGACTGAAGGTCTTAAAACAATTGTAATCCAATTATGTCTCTACACAAAGCACTATTGTCACACAACACAGAATGCTTTATTTATCAAATGAATGTCTCTGTTGTCTGTATAGTTCAATCAAACTTGGATCTGCAGGCCTGAGGCAATGTACTGTTATTGCTCAAGTCGACATGGATGCAACACTGATTGCTGATGTGATGGGGGATGGATGCATGGGTGAACGGTTCTTGATTCAATATTAGAGGCAGTAAGAGATTAACTGATTGAGTATGGATATAGCATGGATGTCTAGAGACGCTGGCAGGGAAAAAAGCACAGCAGCCGTGTGTTTGGGCAAGTAAATTAATCCACCAAATCTTTGCTTATTCATGATGTATGTACTTTTAAGCTCTGGACATCTTGAAGCAATCGTGTGTTGCTCAATGTCACACAGACAGTTTGAAATGAATTTGGAATGTATTGGATGAAGTGGTTGAAAACCAAGAATATGAAGGGGAATTCTTTGGGATTCTGTGAGTCAGTAATGGTGAGACCATGGCGAGAACAAACAAAAGCCAAAGGTTTGCAGTGTCACCTTATAACGTAGATGAAAAACATTTCCTCCCTTCACACTCTGACTCGCTGTGCAGGCATTACACTGTTGTTGCCTCCACTTGAACAAATGTGACAGTGAAAAAACATCTTTCATCTGTTACCTTTGTGGATCAGATGCTGTGCTCTCCCTTAGTATTATCTCTTGCAACACATTTTGGTGAAGCAGAGGGAAAAAAACAGTGAAGAAAGCGCGTCTGTTCCAGTCAAAGTCATAACGATGCTGTTTTACGGTAATACAGGCAAACAGGCAGTGATAGATCACTGGTGCCCAGCAGTCCCACCACTACAACCACATGTTATAAACTTCTCCACCTGGACGGAATTAGCTCCTTGGACTAAACAACACTGACATGTCATGGGCCATTCACTTTTTTCCTCAAATTAAACTGCAACTGTGGATTAGCTGAGACTTAATAAGTGTCTGATACAGTGAAAACAAGATCACCAAAGAGGTGAAGTTTTGCACCTTAACTTCCAACAGCCTTATGGTGATGACAGTGACAGTGAAACTTATATTATCACAGTCTTGCATTCCTGATTAAAACGGGATAGAACCCGATAATGTTTTTAGTTTTAGTGGCTACGCTTCTGGGTCTCTGTGGGGCCCTAGTTGGACCCCTCTCCTCACTTTGGAAGCCTCTCCAGATGCTTAGATCTGGCAGATCTAATGAGGTTCCTGATGAGCCATTTGGCCAGCAGCGGTCCCCTCTGGACCAGCAGAGAATGCTTGGTAGGGAGAGGAGCATCCAGCTGCCAGCGGCGTTTTTGCGGTCAGAACAGGGGAGGTGGACTCGACCCAAACACAACTGTTTCCAGTCAGTGTCCAGGCGTTAAAAAAAATAATTCCCCTCCTTCTCTTTTGACCAGTCCATAAGAATCATCTGATGTGATGGCACGTATTCTGTAGGCTAATACTTTTGCAAACCCTTACTACGAAAAGTTAACTGTTATGATCAGTACATTTGGACAAAACCCCGAAAAAATAGTGAATACAATCACTTAATTGTCCACTCTTTTCACCAATAAATGCACTCCCTAATTTTATAATCAGGTAGTTCAAAATATTATCCAGAAGTGTGTCTTTACCTGTGCGTAAAAGGTGACGAGGACGCACATTATCCAGCCTCGGACTATCCAACTTGCTGAAAAGTTCAATCTCATCTCTGCTGGTTGGTGAAGACAACTTCTGAGGCAAACCTTTTTTTTTCTCAGCAACTCTTGACTCCAAGATCCGAATCTTCTTCAAATGTCCTCACAGATAATCACTTCTTCTTGTGTGCGTAAATGTGGCGGGGCCTCCACATCGTCTCACAGGGCATTCTTGCGCCTTCATTCCCGGTTAGCCAGCTGCAGTTCCCACCTCTCTCCTGCTCTCATCTTCCTTCTGCTTTCACCCACGCGTTGTGGAGGAAGCTGCATGCAACAGCTTGTAAAAACTGACTGACTTGACTGAGGGAGGGTGGGAACTCCTCCCACGTTGTCAGATGTAAAAAAGAAAAAAAAAGAAAAGAAAGGGGGAAAAAAGTTTACCCACCTCTTTCCTCCTGGCTGCTAGCACTCTCTGATTGAAAGACTGTGTATTCTGATATACTTAGTAAGTGTCTCTGATTGTTAGATCTATAAGATTACCATGGTACTGTATTGTTTGTGATGACTAACTTTTATGTTTAGATGTGCACCAGCCTGCACTCCCACAACCTGCAAATCTCATTTGTCATGTGTCACTTCTCATGCGAGTGTCCAAACAAGTTACAATATGACCTCACAATTCAGATGACCCCACACACTGGAAGCAAAGCATGTGGTCACTTTCATAGATCTCACTTCCTGCATTTGCCATTCATCACAGAAGTGAGTGGGCCGGCCCCAGTGTAGTTCCTGGAGCGTGGGTCCAGGAACAGCCATGACAGTTTCTGCAACTCTAAAAAAGCTATTCATTTAAAAGTATCGTGACTGACTCCAGGAAACAGCTGTTCTTTGCTCCCAGGGCAGAAAGTGGAGGAAAATCACTGAATTTGCATGGCAGATTAGACCCAGCCTACTTTGGCAAGTCAACAAGGGAGAAGGTTTGAGAAAGAGGAGAAGGTGACAGTTATGCAAATATCAAATTGCATGTGAAGGGAACGCATTAAACAGGGTCGATCCGCACGAGAGAGGAAAGGAAAGGTGAACAAGGGGAAAAAGGAGATGTAATCTTCATTCCTTTTTTGGTATAAGTTATGAAACTGCGGATAAGAGAAAAAAAAGACACAATCAGACAGATATGAGCGGAAACATGCAGGGCTCATTGTTGAACATACTGATACTGCAGATGCTTTCATACGAATTAGCACAAGTTATGACTAAAAATCATAACTGACTGACAGAACTTTTAACTAAGAAGTGCACTGGGGAGAAAAGAGGGAGAATAATGAGGTTTTGAAGCTGAGCCAGTGGAGGTAATGGGTTCTGTCCTCCCTCTCCCCCTCTTCCCGTAAAAACATGCTGAGAGAAGCTGTTTTGTGGTGAAACCTCTGCAGCTCACACAGTAGCAATTAAGAGCCAGATTTGACTCTAACAGCAATCAGAAAACTCAGCTTGACTCTGAATGCACCCCAAACCTTCACAGCAATCCTTCCACCCCCTTAACAACAAAACTGAACAGAAAGCATAAAGAAATCCCTGTCAGGCTTCACTTCAAACATGGAAGTTACAATGTAGCTTGTTTTGATGTATAAAAATGTAGTTGCACTAAAGGCAGCCACCATGCTGCTTTACAAGCATCACACTTTAAATGACCTGGGTCAGAGCACAGGCCGTGTAGCTCTGTAAGTATGTGGGTTGTGTTGCTTAGCATCACTTACAACAAGTCAAAGATCATGAAGCAGACCTATCCAGACAGCTCATATACACAAAAATGCACACACACGCCACTGGCCACTGAATGGTTTCCATTAAAGCAACACACACTTGTTCCATAGAAGAAAGCAGCCACAGCCTGTTTTGGTACCAGAACTTTGGAGGAAGTTTCAAGGGTTCGGCACGGTATCCCTTAAACCCAGAGAGAAGCACACAGGGCTGAACGTGAACAAGGCCCTCACAGACACACAGAGCAGAGTGGAATAACAACATTAAAGCTTAGCCACCATGTTCCGGTGGGTTTAGGGCTGGATCTGCATTGCTTCTGCTTGCTTTGGAAACAGATGTGCTGTGTGACTCACCCAAGTCGCCAATGTGAGTAAGAGCTGCCTGCTGATGCCATTTGTACAGAACCAGCAGAATTTTCATAAACAAATACATGCACACCCAGATATGCATGCAGGTAGGTACACACATTTGAATGGAGACACATGTGGAAAAGCAAAGTTAAAGACCTTGGCAACAAAACTATTCATTAGAAATGCAAATCACATATCAGACATCTGCCTACACACACACATTTCTACAGCCACAGATAGATACACAGGCACACCCACTCACACTCACACAATGCTACTATGCCCCCTAGTTCCAGCATGCCGTGCATCAATTATTTGTCCACCTGGTACCTTATCAGCGATGTGGTTGAATATTAGCCTGCATGCAAATTTTGTTCTTTATCAAAGGCTGTTAGTTTGCTCGCATAATGTTCAACCACTAAATGAGCGCAGCTCCACAATGGCCTGCCTGTGACCCATTTCTATTTACAACACTTCTGAATGTACTGGATTCCTATAAAGATCAATCACAATGGTCCAAAATCTGTCTGTTATTAGCAAGATTGCAACCGCATTTTAAAAAGATAGATTGTGCTTTAATCGCCTTGTTAAATTCCTATGCGGTCCTTCTCTGGTGCACACGTCTTTGACACATCAGTCGTCTTGTTTCGATGATTTAGGCCAAAGTTAACCACGTTACTGAAAGGACAGATAATGTAATCTTGACGGCAGATCTGAGCTTTTACTTCTGTACTTATTTGGAGTAAGTTGTTGGGAATGTCCCTTAAGATGGACTTTGGTTTGTTGTGCTAGTCAGACAATAGATCACATCAAAGGCTTGGTATGAGGGGCAGGGACAGCAGGAGTGTGTGTTTGTCTGTGAAATGACTTTTTTTTTTACAGCCTTCAACACCTGTCGACACTTTGAGCCGTAATCAAAACCAAAGACAACAGGAACAGCATGCAGACTTTCAATGAGGCCTCCGGGAGTATATTTAAGTACACAACTGATCTCCATCTTTTATTACACCATGACACCGATTTCAAATATACATAATGAGAACCATCCTCTTCAGTTCAGTGTATGATACAGTTATTTACTGTTTCTCGTAGAGCATATTGAAAAAGAACAACAACAAAAAATAGAACCAAATACCCACATTAGAAAAAAAAGTACAATTATCAGACACTGCAACACAGAGAGACACGATGCAACGGACAGAGAGGAATAATTATGATCAGTGTTCTCGTCAACTTCACATTGCCAAAACGGATAAACACAAAAAAAATCCATTAACAGTAGTGATAATGTTCATAATGTAGAAGACTCTGAATTAAAACAAATATATTTATATATAATAAAGAACAAAATAGTAAAGTGAAGTGCAAATTTCTTTGGAAGTTGGAATAAGGTTTGTTTTTTTTCCATTAAGACATAAATAAGTTATAAAACAGAAGCTGTCAAAACAAAAACCAGTGACAGACTTTAAAGAAATAAAGGCAAGACATATTTTATATCTTCAAGTATGCGATTCTTCTGCGCAGTACAGATACACTGTACAATTATTCTATAACAAATGCAAGTTAATGCATCTATCGCACAACTCTTCGCTCCGAGATGGCGTTTAAAATTTGAAATGAAATCCAGCAGGCCGTGCTCAAGAGTTTTGCTTCCCTAAAGACGAGTGAAGCTCTTCTGACAAAAGAAGTAACTGCACTGAAATCAAATGAACTTCTGTGATACTCTCCAGTCCAGAAACGTCCAGGAAACAAGTCCCTTGTTATCACTTTGGGTGCATCTCAATACTGTTCTTTGTCTTCTGCTCTCCCCCCTCTTTCTGAAATGACAATGTTACCAACACTGATTCAAAAAAGAAAATCCCTAGTCCTGGACAATGCTTTCGCCATGATAAAAGACGGAGGAGTGGGAAGCGAGCAGAGGAAAAAACCTCAGTGTTCACTGCAAAGAAACATTGCGTGTCACCTTTAAAGAGCATGGAGTCCTGCTGCACTTGGAGATTTTAAATCAACACAAACCTTCATTTCTTGAAATTGAATAAACGATACACTTGGTTCTCTTCTACTTAAAGCTGACCAATTGCTTTTCCCAGTAGAATGAAATGCTCCCGGAGACAGCAGGGGGTCGTCAGTTAGTTGCAGTGGTCTATGAGCCAGTGTTGTCATCACTTCTTCCTCTGGAAGACGTTGGCCAGCATTGCGCCAGAGGTGGTAAGCTGACCCATCTTACTCAGGAACTTGGTCTTGGCATCCTCACCCACTAAACTGGAAGCGATAGACATGGAGCTACAGGAAAAAGGGGCAAAAAAGGTTTTAATGGGCCACAATGAAGCAACAAGGTTAACCATGCTTTTATTAAAAAATATAAACTGGAAGACAGACACAAAGAAAAGAATACAGCAGGAAAAACAACCATCCACTATCTGTTGATGAGCTTTTGTCAGCCTTTACTCTACTTCTTTAAAGGGGAAATGCTGATAGCTCCTGAGTTTTACAATCCAACGGCTCAATAAGTTCCTCTTTCGAGTTCGCTGGGATTCAAACGGATACAGTGGAGCAGTTAGAGCAGCTGCTGCATTGCTCAACAGAAGGACAAACATATCTTAACACCGCCGGCGAGCTAAAGTCAATGAATCTAGTGAGTTCCGACCGAACACGGTAAACACCATCACATGGCTTCTATAAATGAACAACTAAATATTTTGCTATCACATGGCTCGTGTCTTGTGGTACAAAAATGCCTCAACATTCCTGCGTACAGTCATTTTACTTATTTTGTATGAAGCGTATTAGGGCTGGGCAATTAAAATAATTTCTAATTTCTTTTTTTCCAACAACATAACTGAGATATGAGATAAGTTACTGTGCTGCATTCAGTTCTCTGAGTATAGTTTACCAAAAGGCTGAATATACATTTAGGAGTTTTCAGTTGATTGTGGCAAGGCACTACAATATATTCGATCCCATTTATTATGGCCTAATTTGTAGTTATTATTTTCATAAAAGTTTATTTATATATGCATATTTTCATATATGTTTAGTAGTTTTCAGTAGGTTAAAACAAATTCAAATTAGATTAGATTAAAACATATTTGAATTATTTTTATAGTATCTATTTAAATGTATATACATATAATTACATAATTATTATATAGCTATTTAAAAAAAACTTTTTTAAATTTAGTTGTTTAGTCATATTACATTTAAATTTTAAGAAAATACACTGCTGAAAAGACTTTTTTTTTTTTTAATATTCAATAGAGCTCAAGTTCAATGAATGCATCAAATAATAATCATCATCTCAATACTGAACAGGGAAAAAAGTGCAGCCCTAGGTCAACCCCAGTTTGCATTTGCACATACCTTTCTGCAGAAATATGCACAAGCATGTGAAATGCAACACAGTTAAGTACGGAGACTAGCAACAAAGAATTACAACAATGTTATGTGATGCCACTTCAAAAAGTCTTCCTGATAAATTGCTCACTGAACTGCCACAGCCGCAAAATATCAGTGTTCCCAAATATTTCATACCAGACATTAAAGACATTCTACAAGCCCAAAACTCTTAAAAGACGCATGCTGTGAAACTAAAGGTCCAAATGATCAATTACAGTCCGAGAAGTCGAAGAAAGACTTGAAAGTCCAAAATGAAAGAGGCACCAAAATCTCTGGGCACAAACACAGAGATTTGAACCTCAGAGTTTAACTGAGGGTTTGGGGGGAACACACCCAAAACTGAGCATGTGCGCACAGAGAGAAGGAGACATATACACACTTTTTACATCTATATACGCGCCCTTCTCTTTTTAATGAGCCCAGAACACATGTTGACAAGATGGGGGAAACATCTTTTAAAAGACACCCACAGTATGGCTGTTGTCCCGGCGCTCTTCGCTTTACCAAAACAACTCCTCTCATTTTTCTGCTCTCTCTCTCTGTGAAGATACCCACATAATGAGTGTGGTCCCAACACTCCAACATGCTCTCCTCTCCCTCAGGGAATAAACCCACAATATGGGCCACGTCCCAACACTGTTAAATGACCCCTCTCCTCACAGTAGGACTACTTCTTCCCCCTCCAAAGTCTTCTCAACTATTGCTTTGAAGCCATCACTTGTTGCTGTCACTGCCTCTCATGCAATAAAAAACACATTTTTTCGCAAATCATTCTGAAAAAGGGATGTTGTGGATGGGACTGTCTGTTTGTTCTCACCCTTGTGCATCTGCCATTCCTCTGTTTTCCACCTTGATTTCGCACTCTTTGATCATAGAACTCAGAATAACCTGGAGATGACAAACAGGATACATTGCAATGTGAAATAACTTAATGTTTTAAAAAAGAACAAACAGAAAACTTAGTAAAAGCATGTTTTAACTACTTAAGTGGTACAAGACAGCTGGTGTGTGGTCTAATTCGGTCCCAACATGACTTTAATGTATTTGTATGTTTTAATACATGAAGGTTCCAGTTTGGAAAATAATTCCTGTCTCAGGATCTGGTTGACAGACTTTACAGACAGAGCGGATGTGTGCAGAGGAAAAGAATCAGCTGATCATTAGTCAGCTCGGGAAAATGCTCACATGAATTAAATTGCGTGAGATTCTGAGACACAAATAAAATGGCAGAGGTGTGTGTATGAGTGTGTCTGAGAATGAGGTGAAGAGTCACTGTCTGTCTTTACCCGGATGAGATACCATACGTGCTTCCATTGGGAGTGTTCGAGTTTAGTGTCTGAACGCTTGAAAAAAAAATCCCCCCACCCCCACCCCGCATGCAGGAGTGTCTCCTGACCTCATGCTCGGGAGAGAGCTGCTCCATGTCAGCGCGCAGACACCTGAGGCCAGGCAGGAAGTGGTTGACCATCACCTCCTCAGAAATAACTGCACAGGAAGTCAAGGACTGGACGAAAAACTAGTACAGTTTGAAAATGCCAGTTGATCCAAAGCACCTTGCAGCATTGTGAAAGAGTGTATTACTACATTCATACAGTCAGAATGACAGCGCTAACTCATCACCATCAGGGTTTTCATGACGGTTTCAGAACGCCAAAGTTGTATTCAGAACCTGACTAATATATCAGTGGCGGATATTATGTTCTCCAAAATGCGTCAATAGGAAAACTGTTTTTTAAACATAGCCATTTCTCAATTACCTCAAGCCTTATTTATGTATATCATATGGCTTTTTTTAAATATATATCCTTACATTAAACAGTCAAAAATGGACTGATACTAAACATACTATACTGATGTTTACTTATACATTCATTTTTTCTTTTTTATTCTTTATTTCATCAGTTATCATGTCTTGAATTGTTTGATAATGTAACCATAATGTAGAGTAATGTTACATAGCTAGTCATATGGCTATTCATTTTATTTTCTAACAGTCATAAATTGACTCATACTAAACATACCATGCTGATGATTATTTAGATATTTACTTTCTAATATTGTAGAATAATGCTAGTGTCTCAAATGTCCCCATGTTGCTCAGGCTCGATGAGTAAAAACAGAATAATCTGAGAGTGAAAATATTTTTAAAAAGTCAGCTACCTATTTTTAACTGAACTGAATATATAGAGGCTGAACTTCTCATGGGCTCATGTCAGCAAAAATGTTCAAAATGTTTTTTTTTGTAAAATTCCTGCTATGTACATTTAAAACAAATCTAGTGTCAATGTTATATAATGATTAATCTATCCAGACTTGCCTCTCACTATATGAATTACTATATGGGAGCAAAGTAGGCTGGCACAGCCTTACATTTTCTGCACAATGCTACTTTGTCCAGGGTTGTATGTGTTCTGCCACCTGTCAAAGCTAGAGGGGCTATATGGGACACAGAATGAACAAAATTTATATTTTTAGAGATGGCAATGTACAATTTCAGAGCCTGTCACACTGATTACACGAGAAAGACGTGCAGTGGGAGGTAAAGCCTCTGAGGTTAGGGCTATACCTCCTGGACGCTACTGCACTGTGAAATCACAGCCTGACAAAGATCCACAGGAATGAACCTCAGACCAGCTGTCCTCTAAGTGTACGTGTGTGTGTGTGTGTGTGTGTGTGTGTGTGTAGGGTGGGGTTGACAGAGAAGAGTAGAGAGAGGAAACAGAGTGTGAGAAAGGAGAAATAGTAAGAGGAGAAACAATCACAGGAGAGACGGCTGACAGAGACAGCGCAGAGGTAATGTAAATGTGAGTCCTATCCTGGGAACTGTTACCAACAATTGGAGTTGATGTTCAGTCCTTCCCTCCTCTCACGCTCTTTCTCCCTCTCTCATCCTTTCCTCTGCTTAACCAACCCTGTAATTACCTCTAGCCCCAAAATGGAGGCAGCTTATTTTCCCTTTCTCCTCCTGCCAAATGACAGGCAAACTCTGCCAACATACACAGTGAACCACACACTCAGGCACAGGGGCCCACTGATACGTAGTACCACAGCTACACAGGCACATTCAGGAGCACATCTAGCCCGTGCAGCTAGCATTTGGCCGGTTATTCTAACGGCCTTCCCACTGACTCATTGTTACGACAGCTAACCCTGAACCCGAGCCAACCTTGACACAGACTTCTAGTAAATCCTTTGGAAACTCATACAGTTCAGTAGTTAGTAAAAAAGCATGAGTTGGAAAATGTGGATGGCACATTGTTCCCCAGTTCCTATCATGAGGAACTGTTATCAGCATATAGATAGCATTAGGACTATAAATAATAGTGAAGCTCACAAGTCTATGGCCCAGCTTACACAGACTGTTTCTGTAAGTATGGCCTATAGAAGGATACAGCAGCAGGAGAGGGCGCTGTAGGCCTCAAACAGCTGGGTGGCGATGTCAATCCTCTTGCTCTCCACCGTCTGACTGTTGTTACCCAGCGCCAGCTTGTGAAGATGTGGCAACACAACTAGAGAAACAACAAACAAAAAACCCACAAAAATACAGACAAAAGTTGCACGTGAAAAGCTAATTTAAGCAGAGTCAAAGAAAAATAATATAATTAAACAGGGTTGACGACTGAAATTTGTTGTGTGAAAAGTGTTTATGTCCTTTACATACACTCATCTCTAAAGCGTGGCTCCGCATTAGGTCCAACCCGCCCAAATGTCCTGATGATCTCCATGTGCAAAGAGTGCTGATCCTGGTACTGAGGGTCTTCCAGGAAGGATGCAAGCTGCATTTTTACACGCTCCAGCAGCTACACACAGAAAGTACGTTTACACATGTTTTATAATGATTTGTTAAATGACTTGTTAGCGCGTGTGTACAGTTTGCTCCCTACCTCTTTTTGTGTAACGGTCTCCATGATGGTACCGAAGGCAGGAATAGTCGATATCCTCACTGAGCTAAAAGCAGCAGAAGAGCAAAGCAATGGTTTGACCGTTCACAGTCACTGCATCACTATTGCAGGTATTTGCCATTAGTGTCTCTAAGCAGGAATCAGAATGAGTCGATATCTTTCCGCAAATAGCTTGCAAAATTCCTTTGAAAATGTTTGAATCACACATTGTTGGGTTTTAACCAAACTAACCACAACAAGGTTCTGTCAATAGTCATTTCCTTGGGTAATTTTCTGGTTTATTTTAAAATAATGCTACTTTATTGCAGAGTAAACATTTATTAAAAAGACATAAAGAGGTAGGACTGCTTTGGTTAACACATGTTGATCCAACTATGGTGATTACATAGTAAAGGCATGTCACAGTGATGGCTGAGGTGGCTGCTCAGGTAGTGGACTGTCAGTTAAACAGGTTAAACTTTGTTTTTCTAAGAAGCTCATATTTGACTGAGCCATCTCAACAATGATCATCTGGTTACCACTGATTTATTTGGATCAGTTATTTTACTAAAATCTGGCCAATCAATTGGTGCACCCTAACCTATCAATGATATAAGGTGACACAAAATGACTTCCTCGTACCAGATTACTCGTAAGCATTAACCTTGCTAAAATGTGAAAATTATATTTGACCCCAATCTACATGCTGTAGAACACTAGAATAGATGTATGAGGAATAATCATCCAATAATTCTTGAGCTAACGGCTAAAAGCTAACACAGGGATCAGCTGTTTTTTATGGGGATCATTAGACTCCCAAAGCAATCATAAACAACAATAACAATAATAATGCATAACAAAAAATATCAGACAATGCTCGGTGACTATGATGACCTGGATAAGCAAGATTAAAGGGGTGCTGTTTGGTTGATGTTAGATAATCATTCCACTGTCAGTAGAAGCAGGAAAGACAAAAGATAAATCATGCCAAAATGTTAGGATCAAATTAAATTAAATATATTTTGAATCTTCAAGTTGGGTCGAGTGTGCACCCAATAGCATGTGGATTTTAAAACAGAGATTGATGAGATGAGAAGGGCTGCATTCCAACAGTGTTGCCACTAAATTTTTGATGACTAATTCTTCTCTAATCACAAACATGAGAGCTCAATAAACACTGGTAACACAAAAAGTATTCTTTTCCTTGTTGAAGAGCTGATCTCTGAATAACTGCTCGTTAAAGTGCAATAAAAAGGACAGATGTGTGCCACAAGACTGAACTACATGAGATTTAATCATCATTTATTCATCCAATTTAAAATGTTTAGTTAAGCACTGGGACTCCAGATCTGTGGATCATTGAAAACAGGATCCAGGAAGAGAAGTAAATTACTTCAGGCTCTAACTTCCCATTCCACTGAGTGCTTGTGGTGGTTAAAGAAGCTGCCAGTGACGTACTTCAGATGTACTGGAGAGTTTTGGTGCCACATGGTCACAAGGGCTTTTTTTTAGTGCCAATTCAAGCTCAGCAAAACAAATGTACTCCAACTGTAAGGATGCAGCCCACAAAATGACAATGGTTACAGACAGGTTTTCTTGTGTCAATTGACTCACAATTCAGGCCCACTGCACAGAGTTATAAGGGCCGGAGCCGCACGGCGATCTACTAATGCTTCACTCATGCCTCGGAGAACCAACTGCAAACCCATCACACAGCAGGATGAGAGAGAGGGAGAGGCAGGGTGGGAGGAGACCGAGACAGGAAAGATAGAGGACAGAAGGGATGAAATGGAGGATAGAGAGGGAGAAAGAGAGGAAAATAGAGTGACAGGATAAAACTGAGAAAGATGGGGTGAAGATAACCAACCACTAGCTGACGGATTGGTCAGGAGGAGGGGCCCTGCTTAAACGGAGTAGGGTGGGGAGGAAGAGGAGGTGGGTTACAGATGAACATGCTGGACTGTGCTATTGCCGCATGCAGGCAATATGCACGCACAAATCTGGACTGATTACTGTTGCAGACTGATGAGGTGACGAGAGCTGGCGTGGGTTAGTGTTGCAGACTGATGATGCGACCATGCAGAGTGTTAGTGTTAACAGTGGTTATGCTGATGAACCACCCCATGGCCCAGCCTGAACCTGCACAGGAGCAACTCCACACAACCACTGAAAACTGTCATTCAAATAGGAGAACGTAAAGAAATTGTAAAATCGATGTCAAGTGGAATAAATGATTGATCAATGAAGTTAGTGCCTTGAGAATTAGTTTTGAATTTGCTCCTTGCAGGTACAGATTTGTTTCAGTGTGATGGTTCTCAGGCGGCAAAGAGAAGGGGGGAGAGAGACGCGGCGCGGTTTATTGTTGTTGTTGTTCCACTTACATTTCAGGGTCGGAGGACAGTGTGATGAGAGCCGGCACCACTCTCTGAGCTACCAGCGTCTCATTCACCCCCTTCACCAGCAGCTGATCGGATTGGACAGAGCCAGCCGTGATGTCACAGAGGTGGGCGGGGCATTGGGACAAGAGCGAGCAACACCGCCAATAGATAGAGAGAAAAGAAAAAAAAAAAGCAAAACAGAAAAAGGGGAGGGGAAAAGAAAAACAAACACAAAAAGATAGGAAGAAAGTGATATACAATGACAAGAACCATAGCTGCAAGGCACGGAACGGCACTGCATGTATCGAGCAAGTGTGTGTGTACACACACACAATCACACACACGCAAACAAACACACACACACACATGCACACGCATGTATGCAGAAGGAATGGCAAAGCCAACATAGCTAAACTGCACAAATACTTTTACAGTATGGTGAGCATAAAGCTGTGGGCTCTTTCCACAGACTCCAGGTCAGATTATCATTTAGATTTAAATTGACAAAATAGATGATGTTAGACAAATCTGATCCTGGATCTGTGGCAGAGGACCACATTTCAACCCACAGTTTCGGCAATGGTGGACAGCTAGTCACTATGGAATGGTGACAGTGGGGTGTGTCGGGAAAGGGCAAGTACTTCACAAAACAGGGGGGGACATGGAAACAGCCTACCACTCCTCCTCCCCCAAGATCAGATCATATTAGTCCAGTTCTACCACTGTACCTAGATCCTCATTCCAATGCTTGACCGAAAGTGTGCACAGATCTCAAAGGACAGGGAGATGTGATTAGTTATGGTTCTTTAGGCCAGGACTTTTGCCATGACAACCTGGCAAGGACAGGGTAACAGCCATCTACTTGAAAAATAGTAGTAGTATTATATTTCAACAAGACCTGAAAAAACTGAAAAAGTAAAAAAAAAATATTCATGAGAAAACACTTCTGGTTAAGTTATACTTTCCACCCACACTGAAAAGGAACAGGCCTTGAAGTCTTTGGACTATACTTTCAGGTTGCTGACTCGAGCCTTTCCCTGACATGCAGCAGATATTTATGTAGTCCGTTCTGAGATCGGTGCACAGTGAAAGGTCTGATGTTCAATTCTAGGAGGGTCTAGTCATACAGTCGGAACCAGTGCACTTAGAAGATACAGCAGTCTTTACTCACACCCATATAACAGAGCAGCTAGATATTAAATGCATGTTAAACAGCAGCAAGAGCAAGCAGAGCTAGCACATGTACAGTACAGCAAATAGGTAAACATGAATATAGTATCTTTAATGTAGGACAGCACAATTGTGTATGGCTACAATTTGGCTCATTAAAACAATAAACATAATTTCACTTAGAATGTATTGTGTATTATCAAATAAAGATAGATATTTAACAAGATAAGTATATACATATAAATAACAATATTCAACAAATTAATCAAAAGTTATTAATTATCTTAAGAAAACTTCTATCAACAAAATTTTTTTTTTTAGTATTTTTCCATTTCTGATCAAGAATCTAAAAATCTAGGATTTGTTCAATACACTATCTGTGTATGTGTGTGTTTTTTCTCTACCTCAAACATCCGCGCTGCAGTACACCGGACCAGTGCAGAGGTATGGACGACCCCGTACCACAGAACAGTGAGCAGCAATTCATGGTACACTGGGTTGGCACTGAAAAGACAGCAGCACATAAATACTGGGTAATATTTTGGCAGCTGTCAACCGACAACTGACTTTCAAACGGTGGGAGAATAATTTCCATACATTTACAAGCAGTACTGCAACTCAATAAGATTACTCAGAGGAAAGTGTGTGGCAGTGCAACAGTGGATACATTTGGTGCTTTCAAGCTATAAAATGATTATAAAATAACCAGAATGAAAGACATGAGCAAAATGAATTAAAATGCAACCTATTCTTTTTTAAGCCACTTGGAGCATAGTGTACATTACGAATGTGTGAAGCTTGAATCTCACTTAACTCATTACTGTAAAGCTCCATTTTATTTTTGATACTAGCATACTTTGAAATGTACATTTGTGTTTTCTATATTTGTTGTACAAAAACAGCAATATTATATTATCAAAAAATTTTCATTTTGTTTTTTAAATTGACAAAAAGCAGTGCTCCATACTTTGTTAGTGTTGCATTATAGTCCACTGCTAGTAATGTAGGAATGTAATTATGTGTATATGCATGTATGTATGTCTCACCCTAGCTCTACAAAGGAGGCCTTCAGGCTGTCCAGAGGTGCATGGGACAGAGACAGGGTGGTCATAACATCCTCCAGGAAACCCACCAACAACTTGCGGTCCTCATCCTGTACAGAAATCAAAGAATGTTTATCAGTTACATTATATAAGCAACAATTACATTAGCCTGGACATTGTTAGTCACATTCACCATGAGTTGAAACAGGCTGTTCTGACTATGCTTTGTTGAAGTCTTGTGTTGAAAGGCAAATCAAAATACAGTATGTTTTGTCCACAGTGTTTTGCAAGCACGACCTCATTTTGTGATCCTTAATTCAAAACAAAAACATGTAGTGGCTTTATGTGTATTGGAGTGGATTTTCCCTTGTGACAAAGCACAATTACCCCAAATGTAATGTGGTTCACACTCTACATACAATAACATACACGCAATTTAAAGGGGCCTTAAATACTCAACATTCCAACCAACCAAATAGAGGAAATCATTGTTTTACAAGACACCAAAAAGCACATGGTATGTAAATCAACTTCAAGTCAGCTACGATGAACTGTGCTCTGCTATTAATTTACCTGGTTATAACAAGTCAGCACTCCAGTGGCATAGATGGGGACTGTGGCTTTGGTGAGAATGTCATTCCCTACTGAAGTATCTGACAGAGGAATAAAAACAAAACAAACAAAGAAAATCAAAGATGGGCATTTCCTTGTTTACACAACATTTGACACATTTATTCTTCCATTAAATACTATAACAGCTGTCATATCATGTGAACTATCCTCATCAGTTTTTTTCTCAATTAACCATGGTAATCCAAAATTCAATACATATTTATTTATGACAGGGCATGATAAGGTGAGGTACAGTATTAAATCATGCTAGGCATTTGGTAGCATGACCCTGTCCTTAACAATGGATCTACAGCATGCGTTACATCGTTGTGGTTTTTAAAAAATTACAATTGTAATGTGAGGTCACAACGACCTAAACACAGACTGGGACCGAGCACAAAACACATTTCATAAATGGCCACAATACCAAAGCTAAATCACTTGGCAGCCAGCTGAGACCAAGCACCTCTTTTAACTACAGAAACATGTCCGGAAAAA
>CAFUXE010001242.1:546418-593555 GCA_903364295.1 Serranus cabrilla | reverse complement strand
AGGGGAACACCCATAACTGACTCCAAATAGCTTGTTTACATCAACAGTGTCTCAGTCTGAACTCCACCTACCAACATTCTCTTGAAAGAGCCGTGGAAATCAACAAATGCACATCTGTGTGTGTATGTTTAGGTTTCATCTGCACTCACCAACATTCTCTTCAGATAGCCGGAGGATCTCTTGGAACTGTGGTTTCACCTGAAAAGGCCATGAGGACAATCAAAATATCATCACTACATTTATAAATAGCATTGACATTTATGGTGAAGTACTATTTTACAGTTGTACAGTCCTCAGTACCTCACATGGATTAAGAATAAAGTCAAAAAAAGCCTTTGTTTGGAATCAATCTCTCAATCTCTAGATGATCAAAAATTAAAAGCTTACTCTACATTTAGTGGTACAAATACTTCTACAAATGAATTGCATTTGCATCATCACTGACAGATCGAATGTTGTGTAAGTGCACTATTAACATCAGTCTGAAAAGTTAAGAGTTGCTTTGTAATAAAAAATTTAACAGAAAGGGTTGACACGATTGAGATAAGCTGAACTGACACACAAAACTCCAACTTTAAAAACAACTGTTAAAACCAAAGTGTTCCATCAGTTTATTGTGTTCTCAGGAGGTTCCTCAATTTTGATGGGTCATATGATTTTACCTTAGTGTTGGTAAAAATCTTGCCGAAGGTGCGACAGAGCCTCCAGAAGAAGCGGGAGAACTCGTGTACGCAGGTTGATGACGTCACATTGATGCGACCCACAATCTCTATGAGCTGTGGAAGGCTGGAGACAGAACATGTGTGTGTGATTGTTTTGTGGATGTACAAAGCTTGCTGTAGATGTAGCCTGACTTAGATATCTGTGTGGCTGAACTGTAATATTATATTATGGAAAAAATACCTTAAAAAAAGTTCTATTTAGTATATTTTTTTGATGACCACAAACAGTGGTCCACACTTGGATAGTATAGAATGATGCCAAACTCTTGGTAATGTAGGAATGTGTTTGTGTCTGTGCATTTCTCACAGTTGGTTGACCACCCATAGCAGGCTCTCCCAGCCAGTGGTTCCTTCATGCTCCAACTGGTGGTCATACAGCAGCAGCAGGGCACTCAGCATCTCCCTGCTGCCGATAATGGTTGCCACGTCTTGGAGGGGGGAAGCCGGCCTGGGGAACCGGGTCACTGCATAGGCACAGGCAGAGAACAGAATGGAAACTCAGGGAATGCGCAGCTTTAAGAGCTACTACTTCCACGTGTTACTTCCGTCTGTGTGTAGGTGTCCTACCCTCTATTGCAGGTATGTCTCCGTTGAGTTTGGCTCTGCTGGTGAAAGGTGCGTTCTGCAGCACCACAGCAAACAGAGGAGGGATGAGAGACTGTAGTGCAGAGAGGAATACGTGGAGCTTGTGTTCATCCAGACTGTGTTCCCCTTGCTACAAAAAGAGGGAGGTATAGAAGGTAAAAATGAAGGAAAGGAGAAATTAAATAAAGCAAATGTCAGGAAGTATTGTTTGGGTCTTGCCTAAATCTGTAGCGTGGAAATGAAGTGCTTGCATAGATCATATATTTTATGTACCACCAACACCATGTTAATACTTTTGTACATTTAGTCTGTATGCAGTGATGAGAAGGATCAAGGAGGAAGACAGGCTATTTATATGGCATGCTCAACTTACAAGATTATACACATAATCAAAACTCACATGCCTATAGTATTGTATAGTTTTCCTTACAATGCTCATCTACATTAATAAATATGTTCTGGTATATATTTACAGCATGTTGCTATACTTTCACACATGCTCTGAATATTATTTTCTCCTTATTAACAGCATATTGCAAGATTTTTTGGATGTCTTTGGCTCAACAAACTCAATTACTATAAGCAGGCGTTGAATGAAGCTTATAGGTTTTAGGCCCAGCTATAAAATTGCATGCACACAAACACTTACCATAAGTAGTTTCTCTATACGTGCCAACAGAGAAGGGATGAGTGCAGTTTGCAGGGTGCCCAGCTCTGTGGTCCAGGCAGCAAAGGCAGGAATGAAGACCTGGTGGACTGCGCTGACCACCCGCTCTGAAGGGTCCCCAAGTGAAAGCAGCATCAGCTCAAAACCCTGGAAGACACATTTATTTACATTTGCATGAAATGAGAATGAAGATTTACCCACATGCATTTTGCAGAAAGAGCAAAGTTAATTACTAAGCCAGTGTTCAAATGCCAATTTATGCTACTAAAAATAAATAATTATACAAAAAGTTAGCCTTGTGATGGAAAAAAAGGTCCCATAAGTCATTCTGAGAAACAAAATAATGACTCATTTTGAAATAATGACTTAGTATCTCAAAAATAATGAGAAATAAAAAGATACCAAATCATTATTTTAAGATACAAAGCAATACTTTGGAGAAAGTTTCTCATTATTTTTAAATACCAAGTCATTGTTTTTAGAAAGTTTCTCATTGCTGCTGAAATACCAATTTATGACAAAACTAGACAATAACACTTCATGTCAAGTTCTGACACACTTTCCTCCCACAACACACATACCTGGGAATATTTGTCAGGGTCATCTATGTAACCCATGATGATACCCAGACTCTTCACCACTGCCTCTCTGACCATGTCAGCCTTGTCCTCAGCGAGCATCTGCTGCAACATGGACAGAACCAAGGAGCTACGGATCTCCTTCTGCAGAAACAAAAAGCAAGGTGGGTTTTTTTTCATCTAAAATCATGAAGGAACTCTCCTTTTTATTTGGTATGCACAATATATTCTTACAGGCAGGTATGGTGCTAAGGCTCCACAGGACTCTGCCACCAACAATCTCCTCTCTGGATATTTGTGGTTAATCTGCAGAAGAAGAGAGCACGATTTGAAGGAAAGAGTGCTAAACAGAAACAAACGTTGAATGGAGGGAAGAAGCAGACTGGAGGGCAGCCACTGTGGAATGGAAACAACTCTCGTATCATCAACACGCTGACCCTGTGGAAACCGCAATTAGTCTTTCTAGGCAGATTCTCAGCCTCCAAACTTCGGGCAGCTGTTGTTCCCATAAATGTGTTGCATAAGGCGACACAGGTGGCAATGAAAACAAGACTGCTATCACAAATAAGTCAGGGACATCAAGGAGGTAATGATAGCGATAGAGCAGGCACTTACAATAACATTGGATGGCATGCACACTAAATACAAGACACAACTGAGATTATTTGCTTTATTTATATTTTGCACGGTAAAAACTTTTAGCATTAGACCTTTGAGCATTTCTGGCAAAACATACATATTATTTATAATCGCATTTTCCTTTTTGTCAAACCTGCACACGTAACAGGCAAAGTGGAAACAATAACAAAAATAGACATGTTAGTATTAAGTCTCTAGTGCTTGTACTGAAATAGAACAGAGAAACATCCCCCATAAAGTGGAAATTAAGTGTCACAGAAGGCTTAAGGAAAAAAACAACAACCAAAAAGCAGCATGAAGCCCTCTTTGTATTACCCTTGCAAAAAACAATCTGTGACAGCATATTCAATAACAAAGGCCACCTGCAGGGCATGTACTGTACCTGTTCCCAGCACTGAGGAAGTAGTTCAGCCTCGACACGCGTGGGACCCACGTGCCTCGCGAACGCAACACACCCCGTCAAGATCATTTGTCTGTGGAAACACACACAGAGAAAGATATGAGAACACACTGCTAGATAAAGTTACAGTTGTCTCATTAAACCATGCTAAAAATGTTTGGTAAGAGGTTTATTAACCAACATAATAAACTAATACGCATATTGTTCTGTCGGCACACACCTTTGCTCATCATCTGGTCTCTTGATTAGGTTAAAGAGGATGTGGAGCAGCTGGTCTCTCTCTTTAGGCTCTGGGTGAAGGCAGGCGGTACATAAGATGAGTGGGATCAACTCCTGAAGGAGAAATGATGAGAGAAACAGAGAGAGATGTGGCATCAGATGAGATTATTTTACAAAAGGGGAGTGCGGTTGAAGCACACAGGGAAAGGATTGTCAGTAGCAGTCAAGCAGGCCTGGAAGTCTCGGGGAGGACGGGGAGTAGGGAAGGGGGAGAAGGTGTTTATTTAAAAAGGAGAGAAAATTGGAAAGTCACAAGGAGAAAGAAACACGGGGGGTCCCCTTTGAAACCAACAGGAGCCCGTCAACACCAGTGAAAACATACTTACCTTCAGTACCTTGTTGGTGTTATACCTTGACTCGTTTGGCTTAAGAGTCACACATACAATTTAAGCCACATACTGTAGAAACTTAAAATAGTGCATGCACACACACACTCAGACACAGCTGCATTTAGTCAGGCACACACATACCTATTGCACTAGTACCCTGACTACAACTCGGCTCTATCCCAGAGTTCAGAAAGAGTTTATGGACGTTCCAGCCAGAGGGGAGAGAGCTCAGCTGCCCTTGATACAGGGCCTCCATGGCCAAATTGTGGTCAGCCCTAAATTCCCGCCACACACACCCAAATTAGAGAGTGCATACAGAGTTAAAAATATGTTTTTTTTAAACACACTGTTTTTTTTTCCAGGAAGATATCATAGTTTCCTGCCAAGTGCTGGAAGAACGAGCAAAACCCCAACGCTGGATGGACAGATGGACCTGACAGTGACACTTGGGTAAAGATAGGCTGTGATGAGTCATTCGCTCGATGTTGGACCAGCCCTCTGAAGTCAATGCCATGTTGGCTATCTTTAAAAAAGTTAAAATATGGCATTTAAATATCAGAGGGTCATTTCAAGTGGTTACATGACGAGTTCAATATGGGTGAAACCAGTTCAAGCGTCAAAAAGCAGCAAAAAACTGCATATTAACTAAATTCAGGCAAATTAAACTGCCACATTCAATAATCTTCCGTCCTGGCTGACCATACATCTTCACAAGAGACATTTTTGGAGACTTAACAGCACTGCCCTGATAAAACAAATAAAGGAATTCAGCACACATCTGAAAAGCCAGAACCCACGCTGACCCTGCTCTATTTCTGTGTGAACTCCTGCGTTTCTGATGTGAAGACTCCTTCAGGAGGTTAAACATCTGACCAGTCCTGGATAAACATTGTGGGCAGGTAGAGTGGACAGCACGACGCCAGGACCCAGAGGCCAGGGGGCCTGATGCTTTACTTCAAAGAGCAGAGAACCAGCACATTCCAGTCTGAGGAACACGATGGCCAATAGTCTGCATCCAAATGTTGATTTCCACATTCCACCTTAAAGACTCTTATTATTAAAAGTGATTTCTTTGTCATAGTTTGCTCTCATAAGTGCTGGGATTACCTTCAATAGAAAATAGGAACAGAAGTATTCAATGCAACATCTCTTTGCCTTACAAAATTCAATGTATTCTGATTTATTTTAGCCATGAATTGCTGCACAGGCTTCTCTCCTCCAGTTGGCTGTTGTTTTCAATCTTTTTCCTTTTGTTTTTTATTCATGCTGACTTTTTACTGCATTATATGACAATCAAGAGGCAGAGAACAAACATTCAGCAGAATGTCTGTGATTTGCCGTACAACTTAACTCCTAATCTTTTTCTCGTAACAGCCCTGATAAAACTGTCAATGTTCTGTGTATTGCCAGTAGTTTGTTAAAGCTCACAGTTAATGTGGCCAGTAGAGAAAAAAGGAAGTCCACTGTTACAACATACATCTACTATCCTAGTAGTGATACCACTTCTTGGGCAGCCTGCAAAGACCATTTGCTGAATATTTAATAGGATAAAGAAAGCAGAGCTAGATGATATGACCGCAAATTAAGCTTTTTTCCACCAAAAGAGGAAGCGAAATAAAAGCACATTGCATGCTGCTGCAGTAAAGCACAGGTTATTGAAGAAAAACATTATGTTTAATGATTTACAGTGTCTGATATTACAGCCAGGTGGCAGGCAGAGCTTCAATGCATCATTCCAACGTTTCAAGTCAAACACCTTTTGTTCTTAAGTGGGTGTCACGTTCAGACAACGATAGGTGTGTCTCCAGGCTTGTGGTGGTTAGAAAGCTTCAAGTTGCAAGAAGTGTGAGCAGCGCTGTGTGTGTGTGTGTGTGTGTGTGTGTGTGTGTAAGCAATGTCATGGTTGGTGAATCTAACGGTTAAAGTGCAAAGTCCACACTACAAAGACCCAGAGGTCCTCTCCCCCCAGTATGCTTATCTTGATTTGGCAAAGAGATTAAGTTCTCCATAACTGTCACAGGTTGATTAACCAATGATGTATGCAAAGCAGCCAGACTGAGAACTACTCCAACCAGACTTACCTCTTTCAACACTCCATTTCATGTTTTATCAACATATTGTCTGCAAAATTCAAGCGCATGGTATTCATATTCACACAGCCACAAACAGACACACATTGCATGCAAGCAGTTGTGTAGACAGGACACCTGTGCAGGTGTCTGCATTATAACACGCAAGGACTAACAGTTGGTAATGCTAGGTCTATTATAAAATCTCCTTCCCTTCTTTACTTAAAATAAATTAACATACAAATCATGGAAAAAAAGCAAACATGTTCCCTAACAGGTATATGGAAAAGACTATATTTCCATGTTGAAACAGCCATTGTTGTCATTAGCTGTCCATTAGCAATCCCCATGATGCCTTTGGTTTAACCTGTCTACCAATCAGAGGATGTGTTCCTGACTGGGCATGTGTGTACAGCTCTTATTTCAAACACTTAATACACTAGAATAATAGGAGAGTGACCCTACAAAAATAGTGATGATGATCATTGTATGTGACTGCTGTGTTGTGGTGATGTTGTTATCGTTAGAGCCCTAAAGAGGGTTGCTAGGAATTGTTATCTTGTAAATTAAAATCACTCCAGAAACTCAAAAGCCACTTCAGCAAATACATCAGACAGGGAACCAATCAGAAAATGATAAAAGTTTCACTGGGTTTGAAGGGAAACTTTGGTATTTTTCAACATTGACCCCATTTCCCATGTTGTTGTGGGTAAATGACTAACAGATAAAAACAATTTTTGAAAATGCCACTGTTGTGTATTCTTTTGGTGGATGCAAAGTTGCATTGATGATGGGCAACGGCCCTTTTGCTGGTTGTTTTGCAGCGCTCTCACTCAGTACTGGTACGGTTTCAAAAATCGTTGTTTCCATTTGTCTCTTACACACAAAAACTTGTTAAGGTTGAAGAACCAAACTTTCCCTTTTAGATACATACAGTACATGACCCCCCTACTGTAAGGCTAAAACTGCAAACCTTATGCCATCTTTGTGTATTAGCTGATATTTCTGCTATTAATCAGTTTTCATATTACTTTTTACAACAATGCAAACTAGCATAACAGTCATTAGCAATTAACAGAAATGTCAAAGCTTATGCTAATAAAAACAACAACAACAAAAAATTCTGAAAAGACAGACCTTAATGGTGCAGCAGTTATAGCCAACAGGAGCTGGGCATTGGTTACATATTTTAGGTCTACAGGTCATGTGAGAACCATGCAGATGAGTGCGTGAAAGACTCACCTGGCAAAGATGTGCAACCATTCTCTAGAAGAGAGGCATGCATGAGAGTGAGAGAATGAGTGAGACGAAAAGAGAAGAGTAAAAATAAAACCAGTGAAGGCAAAATGACAGCAAAGTGAGTGGGGGACTAACACAGCAGAGGAGAAATGACGATGACACTGGTGAAAACAAACGCCATCATAAAAGAAGGTGAATCCCAATCAATAGATAGACACAAGTCAGCTGGGTACTTGCAGGTTAGTCAGTCTGTGTTTGGCACCACAAATCTCTAAAAAGCTCTTTATTCATACAGCTTGCTAGCAGAAGACACAGTCAGATCTGAGGTTAACAAGGAGAGAGGTGCTAAGTGGTGCAGCATTAGAGCTTTAGATTTGAGACATTAGTATGTTTATCATAAACAAACCAGCAATCACACCCATTAGATGACTGCCAAGATACCTGGAAGCAGAACACGGTGTGTAACAATACATTGCGTGTTAGATAGATTTTGGGAATGCCTTGTGGCACAAACCAAGCAGAGGGTGGTGTTCTTTCAAAGCAAACAGAACTAAATCTTTCGCACAATAACGATGGTGAAATGGGTGTATCATCAACAGAAAAAAATCACTTTCATCATGTTTATTCCCTTCAGCAAAGGTTGTTAGGAATTGGTTCACAGCCCATCTACAAAGACATTGTTTGGATGGGATTTTGGAAGCTGAAGATGACTGTGTTTTCTGCAACTTTCCCTAAATTTTCACCTTGCTTAGCCCTGCTGCAGTGTGTGTATCTATTAGCTCCTACAAGCAGAAGCCTGTGATGATGACATGAATGAAGGGGGTACGGGGCGGAGGAGAACATAGGAGCAGCAAAAGTGGGGTTACCTCTCGTTTAGCAAGAAGGACATTCGGGACAATGTGAGGGAGGCAGCGGCCCAGCATTAACATCACACTCTCCTCACTGTCTGCTATACGAGACACCTGGAAATAAGAGGGACATTATAGTGTGTATGGTACTGCATGTTGCCAGAAATATACTGTTTGTAAGTCTACATGGAAGTGTGCTGACCTCTGCTCCCAGGCGGCTGTCGGAGCACATTCTGCAGAAGGACAGCAGGGCTTGCTGGAAGGCCGGGGATAACTTCCTGAGACACCACAAACAACAAGAGACCAAAAACAGTCACTACAGTCTGTACCGCTTAATCTGTGCTCCACAAGAACGAAGAGATTGCCCTGACCACTGAATGATTGAGGACTGGACTGCACTTCATGCCAGAGAGCTTAGTGCAGCAACTCTCCCATGTCGCTCTGTGTATTTCAGTAGAAGGAAAAACTACAGATGGATGTTGGCTGTACGGCATTGCTGCAGCAGTGGGACCTTTTCAAATGGCACTATTTACTACAATTTCTTTGGAATTGTACAGTAATCTGGTAAAAGGGAAATATACAAGAACATATTAGGTAGGAACACTGTATTCATTGGCTGGGTTATTCACTGGATGCCTGTGCGCTAAATATACTACAACATGGGTGGGATAGTGGTAAGACATGTTTACACATGACCAAAAGTCAAAAGTTCACTTCCCACTAGGACATGTGCTATGTGCTCTGAGGAATTTAAATAAGTTACATTTTACTCAAGAGGGCAGCCACTCACCAATGACAGCAGCTGTACTGTCCATTGTGTCTGCATAGTCTGATAACTACCTCCATCTAGTGGTTACATTTAGTAACTACACTGACATAGGCTGTGTCAACAACAGGTAAGTAGTGTGTATACTCAACGTTATTTTCTGTATTCCAAATTCAAGTACCTTACAATAAAATCTTTAAGAATTGATTTAGAGAATCGGCCTAATCATCCATACAGTTTACAGCAACGCATCACTGAAAAATACATTATTGACACAAGGATTGTCATTTTTTCCACTGGCTATTTATAGCAGATTGTGCAGGAAGTAAATACTGATTTCTGGCCTCACCTGTTAGGTTGATCAAACTGGACAGGAGGCCGACTCTTGAGCTTATTGTGGGACTGTGGGTGAGGCTGTGAAATGTTCTGAGTAGTGGGGGGGTCCGGTTTAGTTTCTGGCTCTGAAACCCCCCGGATGTCCAGATACTGGCCGTTATCTGTAGGAGGCTGAGAGTAAAATGAGATTAAGTTAGAATTAATGGGTCAAATGTCTGGGCCTCTGTCAAAATACATTAAGAAATGTGCAAAGGTTCACTTTGTACAGTATCACTTTTTACTGCAGGCTATTAAATATTCAAAATGACCACATACCACAGAGAGAGGGTCATTGGAGGAAGTGGTGGTGGTGGCGGTGTAAGCGGAGGAGTTAGATGCATTCTGGGAGCCCAGGTCCAGAGTGGCCGGAGGTGGGGCGGACACAGTCCTCTTCAGTGTCTGAATCTCACTGTGAGGTAGGGGAGAGGAGTCAGAAATCTTAACATAACAAAATGTTTGATCCAAAAGTAGTGATGGAACAGCTTTGTAAAATGATTCAACACTTTTTGATTGTGGTAAAGCTTATTTGTGTGTAAGAAAACCCCACATGGAAGGAAAATAAGTTCAACTAATCTATCAGAGGCGGGTTTCCTCTGAATTTTCCCCCTAAGCACTGCATTAAATTACATACTGTTTAAACTATGTTAAACTGTTAGTTATGGTAATCGTGTGAAATGAAGTGCTAAAGACATTTCTAGATTTCTATGGATGCTTCTAATGTTTCCCCTGGAGGTAGTGTTTAATGTACTTGTCTTAATAGCAAAGAATTGTTATAAATAGAGGAAATAGCATACTGATCAAGGCCATATGATTAATAAAACATATAGCACAAATATATACAGTCTTAACTGCTGTTACTGACTTGTATACAAGCTTGTAAAGTGCAATAACATGCATTTAAGTATTCACCTCTGCAGTTTCTTGATCTGCTCAGCTAGGCTCTGCTTCTCACCGTTGAGAAGGCTTATCTGGTATTCCAACTCTTGGACAACTTCTGTCTGTTGCTGTAGAAGGACAAAAAGATTATACAGACACTTCATTAGCTTAGCTTAAGAGTAGGCTTCAACTATGTTGCTATAAGAGAAAAGCAGAAACATTTAATAAATTACTTCATCAAATAGAGTAGTTGGGAACTTTGATGTGCTGTACAACTAGTGCTTTCTGTCCGGTATACACCTTTAAATAATAATAATAATAATAATAATGGATTAGATTTATATAGCGCTTTTCAAGGCACCCAAAGCGCTTTACATTGAGTCCATTATTCATTCACTCCAGTCTCACTCAGTGATGGTAAGCTACTGTTGTAGCCACAGCTGCCCTGGGGCAGACTGACGGAGACGTGGCTGCCATTTCGCGCCTACGGCCTCTCCAACCACACCAATCATTCAATCATTCAATCATTCAATCATTCATACCCATTCATACACCAGGGGTAACACTGGAGGCAATGCGGGTAAAGTGTCTTGCCCAAGGACACGACGGGATTGCAGGAAGCAGGGCTCGAACCGCCAACCCTCCGGTTATGAGCCGACCGCACTACCACTGCGCCACTGTCGCCCCAATCAGGCAAATAAATAAAGAGTGAGAACAAAAACAGCTTCATGTCAATGATAATGGAACACCTATTCTACTTTGGAAGAGCAACAATTTCCTGATCACAAAGCTCTTGATGGAGCCAAAGGCAAAACACCCAACTGACTCACTCTCCAAAGTAAAGCCAAAAAAACCCAACATTGATGGATGAAAGGCTTCTACTCATGAAGAACCGTACAGCCATGAATTGCACGCATACATGTACGTACACGCCAACAAACAGACCTGTTGTGAGAGGTCGGGCTTCTTTGGGGGATCTTGGGCAATGCAGTTGCCTGGAAGATCACCAAAATCCACCCCTACTGACACATCAGCGGTGTCCCGAGGAGAAGGGAGCGGAGTACCACAGTTCCTGTAGAGCTGTAACAGGTCCGGAGGTTTTGGAATATTGAGGCCGACATCATCCCATAACTCGAAGTCCTGGAAACAAACAAACATTAAACAAATAATTAAACAAAACTCATTTGTGGCACAAGTGGGCGTGTCCTCTCCACAAATAAGGCAGGACACCATAAAGGCTAAGAACGGGACAGCTGATCTGAGTTGTTGAATTTATTTATGGTCACATGACTCTACCACAGCTCTTAGATCAGTGCCCATGCTTACAAGTCTGATACCTTGTATTTTGCCTTAGGAACAAAAATACTTTGTATTAAGATTCAGGCGAAAATAAATGATAAAAAAAAGATTGACTCCATCAGACATTTGTCCTAAAAACATATAACAGTTGAAAAAATATTTACCTGATCGTCATTTTCATCAGAGAAGGTGATGGATGAGAGTTTATATTCATTTTTTAATAAATATTCATTCACAAGGAAGTTTAAGGCTCTTTTCTCCAGTGGGCGTATAGGCTCCTGAGGTAGAGAGGAAAGAGAAGCTGTGAAATGATTCGCTTAAAGCCTGGCAGTAAAGGAATACATTTAATATCTGGGTTCATTTGAAAAGAGCAAGGAATTCACAAATCTTTTCATTCTCAACACTTAAGGATTTCCCACCTGAATTTCAGGGCTTGACTTGAAGTTTTTTCTCTCCTGAGAGGGTACTTCGCTCTCTGAGAAATTGAGAAGATTACAGATGAGTTTGAAAGGATGCTAAGTGTTATTCATCTAGAGGAATTCTCTTAGAAAAAAAGAGAGAAAGCTGTAACAAAAGAGGGTTCAGGTGGAGAAGAAGTTAAAAGTACGCCACACCTGCTGCCTGAGTCAAGTTGGCGCGCAGAGCCTGAATGGTCTCCTTTGCTTTCCGTAGTTCAAACTCCAGCACTGGACAGGAAGTGACAACACACACACACCGGAAATGCATCCAACCAAAGACAGGGAACAAACAAATAAAACAAAGATGGGCATGAAAAACAAAACAACCACACAAAAGATTTTAAGAGTCATAAAACAAAACAACAAAAAAGGATACATGCAAATCATGGGTCTAGGGAACGCATGCAGCAGAGGATCATGGTAAAGCCGGCAGGATGACAGTCTGTTTGACAAGTGTGTGTAATGCCTTGAGAAACATCTCAATGGTAGGATTCCTGCCCTTGTTTTTCTCCCATTAACAGCGCTGATGTGACTGACTTTAAAAATGGGAGACCACAGTTACTTCAATTGTAGCTGAGGGGAACAAATCTATTCAAGCTACTGAAATGTAGCCTTGATAATCTAGGAGCTGTCTGACAAAGGATTTTTTCCAGGCAAATACCTTACTAACAAGTGATTAAATCATTTGGTTTCAAGCCACTCAAAGCATAGCCACTGCTCAGGGTTTTAATTCTTCTAGGCCATGTCTAGACGTCAAACTATGAAGAACACAATCTAAGCTTTAAAAGTCACTTAGAACATGGTAGGCTACTGTTTTTGACTTGTTTTCCTTAACAAAAAAAACAAAAAAGATAATTCACAATAACACAAGAAAGCTGTTTCTGAAGTCTTATCCAATCAGAAGCAGCAGATATAAATATTGATTTGTACATTGAAACTTGAAATGCTAAACTAAGACAGAAAAAGAACACACAAGATTCTTAGACACGTTAGATAAAAAACACACGCAAAAAGTAAGAAGCGATGGAGCAGGAAAACTCTGTTGCATAACTGTGCACTGAAAATCTGCCATCTGATGTCTGCTGATGTCACTAAGGCTGTCATCTAATGTTTAGGATTGTGGTTCAACAGGAATTGTAGAAGTATCTCTTCCAGTATAGAAAGTACAAAAGGTGGGTAAAAACCTATCTTTACTAATAATAGAATTTCCTGAAAAGGAATTTTCAATTCCAGTTCTCAAAGCATTAAGAATACTATATTTCAGCATAAAGAAATGCCATTGACACATTAGTCCATTATATCTAACCCGTCCAGCAGATCAAGAGTGCACAGGATGCAAGCGCAACAAAAATGGAAAATCAAAGAACTGAATAACGGGGAGAAGGTAAAAACAAAAAAAAGCAAAAGCTAGTCTGGATGGAGTGACTTGTCCAGTATTGTTCACTGGGGTTTGATCAACGTCAGGAGAAAGACAGAAAACCCAGAGTCAGACAGCTGGGGGCAGGCATCTTGGCGAGAAGAACAGGTTGTGGGGATGAGAGTGGGTAGGTGAATAGGAAAGAGAGGAAGGGGAAGGTGCCAATTTGATGGAATATAGTCATTTTTAAAAAGATGCATAAGTTGGAGTTGGGAGCATGGAACCAACATCTCTGCTGCATGGTGTTAACTGTGCCTTTATTATGCATTAATGCACAGTTTGTCAGCCTGTTTTCATAAATTGATAAAAGCCCCAAACCATAAGCAAAATAGTAATCCCTTTTCTACTCTCACAATGAAATATACACAGTTACTGTTATCTACTGACTTATAGACATGTAAACAATCCTTTAACAATATAAGACACTAATGCTCATGCTTAGCAGTCATGTACGGTACACAGGGAGGGAGGGCACACATTATTCATGAATTATGCAACAATCTGTGCACAATTCCAGACTGCAGTTATGGATTGGGGCTTTTCAGGACTCATTGACTAACACTTACCGAGCAAATGTGTGGATGACTACAATAAACTGGTAATGGATAATGTTAACCACCGTACTATGGCATAATGTGCACGGCTACAAAGTAATGTTTACATGTTGGCGATAATAGAGAGAAAAATGAAAACAGATAAAGTTAACATAATGAGATTCATCCCTGCATGACAGCACTGTCCCTTCTGCAATAATGCTAGAGTAAAAGGCTTATTCAGCCGTTTGTTTTCCTTTAGTCAACAGTGTAAAAATACTCATCACACAACATCTGACAACCAACATGCTGCTCGTAACTCAGCAGCTGTTCTTAAAAACAGTCTGTAATGAGGCACCGTTGGCATCAGCCTCAACTGTTAACGTGTTTGGCTAAAACTAAAACTTTAATGGTGTGTCACGACAGAGCCACAAGGGGAAGGGGGTGTGATTTCAAACAATGCTGAGACAGGTCCTGTACCAAAAATATCACAGACTGACTCAACAGTGTGAGAGGGGATGGGAAGAGGCATGAACACCTCTACAACGTTAAAGAAAAAACACACAGCATGTTGGAAGGCTTTTGAAATACATATTCTGTTAATTAACTTTGTTCTACCTGGATAGTTTAAAAGCTCTTTATGAACAATCATCAAATGTGTTAAAAAATATGCCCATTATTTTATCATCACTACTATAACTATTACACTGACATCACTATTGTACAGTCTTTATGCAGCTGTCAGGTGTTATCCTCTTTGTTTCCATGCCACCCGCCCATTCTGCCATTGCCTATTCTCATGATATTTGCATTTCCCCGTGGTAGGCTGGGTCTCTCGCTTTGAGCCCTGGCAGTACGGTTCATCTTACCTGCCACCCGCTCGTCTGACTCTCGGTTGCCGTCATCTGAGTACCGGGCAAAGTCCAGAGAGTCCAAGGTGCTGATGCTGCCTGCTCGATCTGAACAGAGAAACAGAGACAACAGTGAGACAAGTACACGATCCAAACAGTAAGATGAGTCCACTGTCAGCTTATAAATGTGACAATGATTGTAGAGAAATATTGTTTTATACATGCTATTCTCTAAAGGGACAGGGGCAGCTACACAACAGTAGCCTCGCTGTGGTAGGGATTCAGAATTTAGCTTAAGGACTCTTAACCAAACTGGAAGCATGCTGACACTGGGCTCCAGTTAAAGCATGGTGACTAACCACTAGGCCACGTCTCTACAAAACAGATGGAAACTTTATTAAATTAAGCTAAAAGCAGAGACCTTTAAAACTATGTGGGGAGGTTATGCTTGAGCCAAGAAACATATGAGTCACTGCGCATGAGGGAAAACAAATCAATCATAATATGTTAACTTTGCTGAGACCTTTACTTAACGAAAACACCCAGTTCCAAACTACCTCCTCAAACCAACAACCTTATATCTGATGAGGCTGATACATAAGCATACGTGTGCTCCTATTTCACTGAGGTAGGCTGGGCTGGTAGCTTAACCAGTGGTGTTGGTTTTCCTCTACTTCAATACAAGTGTGAGATTGGACTATTTGTTCTCTGATATCAAGATACAGTGGAAGGTCAAGCCAATGTAGTGTGTAGACAAGCTTAAGATCCATGACCTGGGGCAGTGAGTGTGGGAGTAATGAAGCTGAGAATAAAGTCATGGTTGGTGCACAAGTAAATATTCTCATTTGGCATTTAACCTTGACTAAAAACTCACTGTGCAGGTTGGGACCTTTAGCTTTTAGGTTGCATTCAAGAAGAAAAAAAAAACAGGTTTCAATAAAGAACCATTGGGTATTTCTAAAGTAGGTGACACCCAGTAGTCACCTTGATGTTTGTGGGCTTGACCTGAGAGTATACTGCATTTTGTCTGGGTGTAATGATTCACAGCAATTCATGTTAATCATCAATGTCCCCTTATTTTCTGAAAGTATTTTCAGAGTAGATCATTACTGTGTATTAATCAAATGGTCTGGGCTTTGCAGGGCCCAACGCTAACCTTCAAAAGTGGTTACCAGACTGGTCACCAGGTATCAGCTTTTGGTTGCTTAAAGTGAAAATCTGATTTTTCTGTCAATTGTTTGTTATTTTGATTTATTAAGATACTATGCAGTTAAACTTCTTAACAATGAAAATGTGACATAAAGAATTACATTTTCGGTAACCAAACTTAATTATTTGCTGAATGTGAAGCTTAGGCATTATCATGTGTCTACCCTCAATTCCTGAAAAAACAAATACCAGTAGTCCAGCTGTTCTGCAAATATCAGCAGTATTTATTACTAATGGAGCAAATATTAATGTTCGATGGTGAATTATTTTAATGAGTGAGTGCCTTGCGGTTTGCTTTACCTATTTTGTATTTTAAAAAGTGGCTGCCGTGGTTGGAAACAGCAATTAAGCAAACATTGCCGTCGAGCCCTGCAGCTAGAGCAAGGCAAAATGCCAAAGGAAAATCTGTGTGTGTGCCTGTGTGTGTAATGCTTCACATGAAATCTTTCTTTAGTTAAATACTAGGTGTTCAACCTTAAATCTGGGCAGAAAAGCATATGAAGTAGATGCTTAGTTAGTGCGGTTGTGTGTGCGTTTGTGTCACATGTTTGAACGTATGACCATGCAGCCTCACAGACCACACACTCTTAGTCCTGTGACTGTACAGTGAGAGCGTTTCTGAATTGGCTGTGAGAGTGACAGTGTGTGTCATTGTTCTGTCATGCTGACATCATGTTAACCCCTTATTCTGAGGAGAACACTTCAAACTATCATTACTTACTTGGTGAATCAATTGATAACATTGTTTGAATGTATATGCATGTGTGTGAGAGGGAAAAACCCTGTAATTCAACAAAATGCCGCAGTATGCACTGATGTCTTTTGTATGTGTACCTGATGTAAAGAAAAAAAACAAGTATTTCTTCCCGGCTGACCTTTCAGTTCTGTGCCTGTGGCATGTAATGTCTGGACTGTGATAAATCAGACACTTCAGACTGTCACCTCTTTAGTGCACTCCTGCCGGGCAGCTACACACACACACACACACACACACACACACAAATCCATGCACAGTCTCTATTCTGGACTACATGAGTGTCACCATCTCACATTCAATCACATCAGTTACAAATGAGCCTTTATTTCTACACTGAATGAAGGAAGCCTTTCTGTCCCCTTGGTAGTTTGTATTGACAATACTAATCTTACAAAAACAACTGGGAGGCCAGCAAGAGGTTCTAAGAGAAAGGGAAGAGGAAAGACAAACATGATAAAGGATATGTTTCCGTGCTTTGGCAAAAACAAGGCAGATTAATTGGAGACAGCGAGCAAGAGTCTGAGAACAAAGAGATACATTTAAAAAAGTCTGATACAGATGCAGGCAAGGAGACAAGAGAAGATGGATGGTCAGGAGGCAGCCAACAAGCTCTTTTAATGGGAAGGATGTTTTGGCAAGATTGTCAGTATTTCTAAAATATAAATAGGATGAAACAATGGGGAACAAATGATAAAGGATGCACAGGCAGGCAGGCACACAGTGCTGCGTGAACATTTGCCTTACATTATGAAAATATATTAAATGAAATGTGACAATTTAAAAAACAAACCTGCATATAAATCGGACAAACATGGTGAAACATAGTGCTTATTTAAACCCACACAAGTGCCGATATGTAACTGATCTCAGCTTGCAAATATGAATTGCATGTAGGTTATAGTAGATAGGTAATGAATTGATGTGACTGCATAGCATAGTTTATTTGTAAAAATTTTAGTATGCTGTGCAAATTCAAAAATATAAAAAGGTAAAAAACAATAATACTAATAATAATAATAAAATAATGACACACATTGTGCTAAGAAATACAGAACCACCTGCATTCATCCAGACACACGGAGCTTAGTGAAATTCATGGAGCCTAGCCAACACTCTATATCATTATTAATCACCTTCTCACACAGTAGCAGCTCCCTGCCCCAGACAGAGTAAAGAATGGAGAGACATTATAAAGTAAGAAAACAGGAGAAAAAGAGAGTATTTAAGGTTGGGCCAAGTAACAGTCAGTGCTACAATGGTAGAGGGATACATTAGGACTGAGCAACAGGCTGAAAAATATGTGTGGTTGACCTGGATTGCCATTGTGCCAACTTTACAGAATTGTAACTGGAGAGCACATAAATAGTAGTTATACAAACAACCTAACCTAGAACTTGTTATGTGAAGCTACTATTTGACCTATATGAAGCAGCAGATGGTAGGTGCCTGCAACTTTCAGATTCATGTCCTGAGATTATACACCCATCTTCTGGTATCCCATATTACGTCTCATGTAGCAAACCACACAGACTTCTTAAATATTGCAGCTTACCGTCAAGCATGTGCATTGCAATTTAAGTGACTTGCATGCTACCTCAAAAGCTCCTCGCATCATGTGAGCAAATAACTACCTGACTAGCCAGTGAGGGGTGGAGAAAGAATCATTCATGCTTCCTTGCTGCAAATTAGCAAGGTGGTGAGAGATGCCTTGCTGTGTCATGTGGCTCAGAGCAACAGCTGCAGAATGATGCTGCCTGTAACAGTCATTATACATGCACACGGTCACTGCAATCAGGTGCTTACAGCTGACAGTCACTGGTTGTGTGGATACTTTCTAAGCAGAGGTATCATCACATTAGACTGATGATGTATCATTTCTCTTATTGTGCTTATCACTAGTTAATTCAAGCATATAAAATGCATGCATGCTTTCAACACCTTCTGGATGCGCAATATTCTGCAGGCCAGATGGATTCCAATATCAAAGGCAGAAGCTGTTTCTTTTGTAGTGCATTACTAGTGTATAATCCTTCACACAGAATAACACAGTGAAAAGCAAGAATGTGTTGCTATTGTTTGACAACATAAACCAGAAGACATTCAATCAGCATGCCTTTCTCCTTAACAACTACTTAACTCTATCTTCCACCCTTCAAACACGAGGAACAAGATCATTTCAGTAATAACAATAGGTTTTGGCTAACAATCAACTGTAAAGAAAACTTGCGTCCATTGCTTCACCCTCTAAAAAACAGCTTCATGGCAGATTGAACTAATCAAGAACCCAGAATTTCATAACCTTTACTCTCATTCATTATTTATAAGACTGAGATCACGGTTTCTCCATGACCTTCCTCCCAGTTTCACAACAGGGGTGCCCTTAAGTCCTGTCATGCTTTTTGAAGACACCATCATAAAACATTTATCCTGTAACTGAGCTTGAAACGTTTGGGGGCTTGTATGATAATGCAGTCACCAGTCCTTTGCAACAAACACACACACCTGACAGTTGTTTGTGTTTGCTGCAGCGGTGTCTATAATATAGACATTTAGGAAGTCAGTTTACACAAGAATTTAATTCTACTGGGTGCATTTTCATACTGACAGACAAGGGATGCTGTGATCTTTTATCTAAAGCTAACCTCAGGCCAGTAGCCTAGACCCACACTCAAGACTATACAACAGTCTCCTGAGACATCAGGTTGCCCATTGCTACTGCATCTAAATGAGGGAAAATAAATCTTCTGGTTATAAAACCCAATCCTTCCTTTCTTCACAATTTATTTATATGCTGTGATTCCCTCAGCTGGAAAGCTGCCCAATGTTTCTACAATGAGAATTCATCATCTGGCCTTGTTGCTTAGCCTGACCAAAAAAAATTTAAATTACAGTTGCAGTGCTGCTGTCATGACATACAAAACATACAGTGAGCCATTTGGAAACTAAACCTTTGATTTGAATCCTGGAATTGATGGGGAGAAAATTCTCTAATTAATAACCACAATTAGCCTGTATGTCTATTAAACACTGTGACAGGAAACAGACCAATTCCTTTCATCAATATTTTTTTCTTTATTTTTAACTGTACTCCAAGTAGCAAATCACATTCAGTGCTGATATATTGCACTTAGATAACCAACAGGATGCAAAAAACATCTGCTTTCATAGATACTGATTAATGGATTTAAAAATCTGATTCTTCACTGGCAGGTAAAGCGAGGTGGACACTGTAAAGATCTGTAATTTGTGTTGCACTGAACAAGGGATGTAGGTTTTAGTCAAATCAGTCAATAGTGCTTCCGGCTTGTGGGTCTCTTTGTTTGTTTAAAAGATAGGGTGGGTGTGTCACCACCCCTATGGGTCACTGACATTGTTCCTATTCTTCTGGATCTAAGGTAAATATACTTTGACAGGACAGATCCAATCGCTACCGTGGAGAATACTAAGCTGAGTCATTTCCATTAAAACCTAAGTCATTAAGAGGATCCACTTAAAAAATGTGCAGACAAAGGCATTTGCTAATACATGCTATCACTATTGAATCACATACAATCCCCTAACAGTTTATACACTTACAAGGCTTTTAGAAGCTTATTCCTTTATCACAAGTCAAAACATCCTTGTGGAGTATTTTATACCGTTCTAAATGTAACCACTTTGCTGCTTTTAGACCAGGGAGAGCTATATGGTGCCTTAGAGGTCTGAGTTAACTGTAAATAGATTTGCTTCATTCACCTCAGTGAAAAGGAGCGTCAGAAAAGGTTCTGTCATTCACATTCCCTTCAATGACAGGGTACTATGCTCTGTCACAGTTAAGTTAAAGTTTATGGTAATACTACTCCTGCTGCAGGCTTTATTTATTTGTGGCTTGGGCTGTCACCATGGTTACAATTTGCATGGAATATTTGTTTATGGGTCCATACTTTTAAGTTATAATGCTGCATGTTATTCCATATGTCCTTTAAGTGGATAGGGGCGCATTAGACATACACACTCAACTAATAAACAAAAGTATCTGGATCTCCCTGACCTGGTAGAAACAACTGGTACAAAGCAACAACAGCAAAAAAAAAGAAGAAACTGTCCGATTAAGCAAGAGAATGTACGCTAAAACCAAATTCAGGATATAAAATGGCCTGCTGTATTCTTTAAATTCCTACCAACTGCAGCCTTTTCTTCAAATTAAAATTGCATTAGCATGGCAATAGATCAAGACTATGATATGGTAATGCAATAGCTAGTTGGACTAGCTTTTTCCTGCCTCTTTTTCCTTTACTGTAACCGATTCTGACCTCTGACCTCCCTCTGGTCTAAAGAAAAAGAGGAAGTTTATTTGCCTACAGGGCTCAATTACATGAGAATGATTACTATAGGTCTTTCATGGTGTCACTCATCCATCTCATCCAGCTAGATTGTGTGGTGTAGCCTCATCACATTTCTGTGATGATGAAGCCTGTATGTCAGCGAACACAGCTGATCCACGAAACCGCTTGTTGGATGCGGGCCCTAGACCGGCAGGGCAGGTGCAGCAAGCGGATAACGTTATCTCATGATGAATTGCCTTTCAAATCCAGTGTTTTAAGCTAACGTTAGCTAGCCATTGGGCTAACTTTGTATAAAGCAGCATTAAAGACAGAGCTAGCTGACAGCTACGTGACTAGCACTGGGAGCAGCTAACGTTACTTACTCAATGGTCCTCCCGGTCCAAGTACCTGGTCTTTGGCAGGCGGAGTGCCGCTCTGTCGCTCGAAGTTGCCAGGGTTAGAGAAATAATCCCTCAGCCTCGGAAGCTCTCTGCCTGCTTCCAACAGTTCTGTGTGAAACTCTAATGCCGTGAGAATATATTGGTCCCGTATTAGCTGAGCAGCAATAGCATCCACAGATATCCGTGTCTCCGCGGTGCCTGCCATAGCGGAGGTGGCCGCGACCGAGCCTGAGCCCTCACCGCTGGGGCTCGTCCGGTTGCTAGACAGCAGAAGCGTCGGAGGTTCGGCGTCCGCAGGCGGAGAGAAAGGATTACCTGGCGGCGGCCCTGGCGCCCCGTCGCTCGGGCTTCTCTCTGTGTCAACAGTTTCATTAGGGCGCCGCTCAGCCTCTTCCTCAGAATCACTGAGATTAAACGGATTGACCGACGCCATTTTTGCACTATAAAGATTTTTAGCAATCTAAGCTAGCTAGGCTAATCAGACCAACTTCTTCCTGGATGGATATTAAGCTAGCTGTGGTTTGGTAGGTGGCTTTGACAAGGAGGAAAAAATACACAGCGGTGATTGGCCAAATTCGTGAGAGGTTCTCTCAAAGCCCGCCTCTTTCGTGGGATAATGGAAAATGATTGGATAATGGCAAGACAGAAAGGAAAACTGGGCAGGGCACATTTGACTTGTCTATGTTATCTTAAAAATCACAAACTGTGAAAATAACAATTGCCAGTGAAACTGCCATAAAACATATGCAGCTATATATTAAAACATCAAGCATTTTTTGATTTAAAAGCATTTTGAAAATGTTAAAATAAAGCTCGCTGGGAAATAAATATATTAACTACAGTTCCCACAATTCAGCTTCAATGTACGAACGTCAACGTCAAACGTAAAAGTCACAACAAGGAAGTGAATGCTCATGATGCCTGTTTTTCTTGTACTAATCTTCTTAGAAAGAGGACAGTTGGTTTCGTAAAAGGACATACTTAAAGGTTACGTTGATCTTGTTTCGTAAAACAACGCTATAATCTTTCGAGTGCTCTGGATATATAGTTAGTCATCTACGAAGATAGAAATCGAGGCTATATCAGGTGGATGGGTTGTAGTAACTTAGATACATATGTGTTATTCCATTCATTCATCAACGAGATATCATCCCTCGTTTTTCTGGGCAAATTCCACTGACGTTACATAACGATACAGGTAATAGTTCTGCATGACCTAAAGGTTTAATGATGCTGGCCCAATGGGCAACTTAACCTTAGAAATGTAATGAACTAACTTTTAAACAAAGTATTTCTGCACGTTGGCTAAAGGCATAGTGACAGATGGATTACTTTATGGATTAGCAGTCTATGGTACAAACTATGGCTTAACCAGTCTATATCATAATGGATTTTGCTACCTTCTTATCTATTTGAACTACCCTCTTTATCCTGAACTGTATAACCTTATTTTTCCATATTTGCCTCAGTCATTTTGATTTTTTTCTATATATTTCTGAATCTTCTTCTCACCATCTTTCACCAGCAAACCACTGTCTCCATCCCCCCTGGTCGCTCTGTGCACCCAGCTCAGTGCTGACGCTCAAAATGAGGATGCTCACCTTCCTCCTTGTTGGGCTGACAGTCCACGTGGTCTTCTTCCTCTCTATCTTTGACATCTACTTCACCTCTCCCCTGGTCCATGGCATGACACCCCAGTCCACACCGCTGGCACCCCCTGCCTCCAGACTGGTGTTAGTGGTGGCCGATGGTCTCAGAGCAGACAGTCTCTTCACACTACTCCCCAACGGCACATCCAGGGCCCCATACTTGAGGTAGGAAAACTGAGTAGTTGAGCTTTGATATGGTTTGTTTCTGTGTGCATGAATCATTCCACTACATAAAGCAGTGTGTTTTTTTCACATGACTATTTTTCTTGTCTTTTCTTTCTTTGTTTATTACTCCTGAATAACTAGTGTTTGTGTGTGCATGTCTGTGTGTGTTTGGCAATATCAGGCATGTGATGGAAGAGAGCGGTACCTGGGGTGTGTCACACACACGTGTGCCCACTGAGTCTCGTCCTGGGCATGTTGCTCTCATCGCTGGTTTCTATGAGGATGTTAGTGCTGTTGCTAAAGGTAGGTGTGCATGCTGATACAAAAAAAAAAGCCTAAAATTACATTGAGCATTCACAGTCATTTACTTGTGTATGTGTCTGTTGTGTGTGTTCTTGACTGCAAGTACATTGACCTTTGTGTGTGTGTGTGTGTGTGTGTGTGTGTGTGTTCAGGGTGGAGGGAGAATCCTGTTGAGTTTGACTCAGTGTTTAATGAGACCAGACACACCTGGTGCTGGGGCAGCCCTGATATACTGCCAATGTTTGCTAAAGGTACACATACACACACACTTACACAAACAACACAATCAGAATCACTAAAATAATCAATATAATGCAAAAGGTCAAAGATAAAAAACTGTATCCAAAATCAAAAATTAAAGCTCAGCAACTTATTTAATTTTATTTCTCATTACTGCTTAAATGTTTTGATTATTCAAGAACAAAGTTTTTAAAATTCCTTGTTATTATGCTTATTTTGTGCTGTGGTTCTTCCAGGTGCCAGTGGAGACCATGTGTATACCCACACATACCCAGCAGAGGAGGAGGACTTTGCCTCCACAGACGCCTCCAGGCTGGATAACTGGGTGTTCACTCAAGTCAAAGTATGGTAGAGGAATTACCCATGATAATCATGCATTTTGTCATGAATCTGTTGATAACAACTTCTGATAATTCATATGATTTTAGATGGATTATTTACTTGTGTAAAGCTTATATTTTCTACTTTACAATGTCCTTTTTATGTTAAATGTTGTCAAATAATGAAAAGAAAAAAAAAAGCTTACAACAGATTATAGAACTGCTGCTATAAGCTGTATTATAATAGTCGTTAATGTTAGTGCCAGACTCACTTGGTACTAGCTGCAATGATTTGCAAATTTCTATACAAATGAATCCTTCTGTGTTTGTTTTTCTCTCTACACCAGTCATTCTTCCAGTCAGCAAACTCTAACTCCAGTCTGAGGGCCAGTTTGCTCGAGGATAAGAATGTCTTTTTCCTGCATCTGCTGGGCATCGACACAAACGGACACGCTCACAGACCAATGTCACAGTAAGAGAAATGTCATTAGGATTTCTTGTTGTTTTCATGACACATTAATAAAGTCAGCATCCACATAAGCCGCTAAAATTGTTATTTTGTATTTGTCTAGGGAGTATCTAGACAATATTGCCCTAGTAGACATGGGTGTAGCTGAGCTGGTGTCTATGATAGAACACTTCTTTGGTCATGATGGCAGAACAGCCTATGTGTTCACCTCGGATCACGGCATGACAAACTGGGGTAAGAATTGCAAAAGTTTATGTGCATTTTAACTATCAATGCAATGAATGAAAATCTGTTCCTCACTGTCTTTTATATTGTCTGTTGTGTCTGCAGGGTCGCACGGTGCGGGCCATCCCTCTGAGACACTCACTCCTTTAGTAGCATGGGGAGCTGGAGTTCATAATGCCCACAGAGTCACTGAAGCCCAACCATACAGCGATGGCTTCCTACAAGGTGCTCATAGCTGCTTCTCTCAACCAGGATGTTCAGCTACAGTTTAGGACCCAGCTTCTCCTACATTGGCCAAAAACACAAAACATTAGGCAGTGGACGTATATATTCTATTAACAATCAAAATCGTATATATGTTATTGCTATTATCATTAACAGTGTTGTCCTCATTTTTTATCCCTACTGTTTTTACCAGAGTGGAAACTGGAGCACCTCCGTAGAGTGGATGTAAATCAGGTAAGACCCCTGGTCATTTAACTATTCAATGACGTTACTGCCATCAGTTATCACCACTATATATGAAATATATGTCAGCAGTGATATAACAAAACAGCAGGTTGCCAATTTTAATGTTTTTGATCATTTCTTGGTTTTCTGCAGGCAGACATCGCTCCCCTCATGGCTTCTCTCATTGGTGTGCCCTTTCCTGTTAACTCTGTTGTAAGTCAGAAGATATCTTTAGACAAATGCTACATTCGAGCCATTTTTATCTTAGAAAGCTTTATGCAAGAGTTGACAGCATCATTAAAGATATCAAAATTGATTTAGAAAGTAGATCATATGTGTCCACATATGTTTATCTTTACTAATGTGTTTATTTGTGTCTCCTCAGGGTGTGTTACCTCTTCTCTACCTGAACAACAGTGACCAGTTCAAGGCAGAGAGCATGTACACTAATGCTATCCAAGTGCTCGAGCAGTACAAGGTATGAAAGCAAAAGTATCAATTACTATTTATTTGATTTATAGCAAAAATGAGAGCTTTAATCCCTGTGTCATTTTTTAGATAAAAATGTTGCAGAAAAAGGAGACAACCTTGTCGTTTCTCTTCACTCCATACCAGTAAGTACATTTAGTGAGTTATTGAATTATAATAATTGTGTATGTGTGAATTAAAATTACAGAGGGATCACGACATGTAGACAGTGTGCAATGTATTTTCAGTAGGAACATTAACTAGGTGGTGAGATGCTGAGCTACTCTATCGCTGGTCAATGCAAAAAATAAACAGGGTAATACATTGTGGATATTACTGTGGTTATGTAAATATGAAGCCAAATAACACATGCTTTATTTTGCTTCATACTTACACAACCACAATATTTGAGACCAGATTTAAATGCAATTTCATGCACTCTGTATTTATTGCTTTGTCTCACTGTTTTCCCAGACTACTGACTGAGTCAAAACAAGCAGAATTTATCCACAAGGCCAGAATACTGATCCAGTTGGAAAAGTATGACGATGCTGTGAGTATTTGGAAAATAGTAGTCTGCAGCTCATCGGTAAATGAACAGTTGCACAAGTATAGAAGTCAAGTATTAAATACATTAAGCTTGTGTTGAAACATTGTATTCTCATGTGCAACATTTAGCAGTTAAAGGGATAGTTCAGATTTGTTTGTTTTTTTAATGGGGCTGTATGAGGTACTTATCCATCATCAGTCTATTACCTATAGTAGATGGCAGTCAACACACCAAAATAACAATAGTTCCTCACAGAACACAGGAGTTGCTGGTCTACTGCTGCCTCAATCAGCTAGTTTGTTTGAGTTATTGTATGACCATGGTGAATCCGAACTAACCCTTTAAAACGCTGAAGTCACATGATAACACAAACTAAATGATCGACCAGCAACTCCCATCTTTATGTAAAGTAAAATGTTTTGTCAAAGGAGTCTGGTGGCTCTGATGAGTGCATAGATGGATAACAGCTTCAGATCCCTGTCGTAAAAGGCTGCCTGACCTTTTATTTCGGTGGCTAGAAAACATTTTGCTGCTTCCCCCATCTGCAGTAGTTTGCTATTCTTTAGCATTCAGCCCAGTACTCCTGGCTGCTTCTCCAAACTGGGGGCATGCACATAGCCATCTATTGTAGGTTAAACACTGACTATGGATGAAAACCTCATACAACCCCATTTCAAAAACAAAGAACTATCCCTTTCAGGTAAGTTTGAGAACTATGTAGTAAAAAATGTTGTATAATTCTCAGCAGATGTTGCAGCCAGTAGTCACTATAATGCCTGATTCTAATAAACCAACTGAGTTGTGGTAAATGTTGTGTATACGGATGTTATGAATTCTCTCCTCTCTCTCCATTACATATTTGCTTTTGTCTCCTGTCAGATCTCTCTGTGTCGCTCTCTCATATCCCATGCCCTGGAGGGCCTGGCCTACTACCACACCTATGACAGGTTCTTCCTGGGTTGCAGTGTGGTGCTGGGATTTGTAGGCTGGACCTCATATGTTGTCCTAGTCATCCTGAAGACTCATGCCAGCCTCAACAGACACCCGAGTCTCCTCAAACAGGTCAGATCACTATAATCCCTCTTTCTTTGCCTCTAACAATGAATTCCACCCAGACAGGTTAATGAAACTTGAATGTCTTATTCAATAAAATATTTGGTGTTGCTCTTATGTTTGTGCAGATTCCCAGCCGTACCCTGGCGAGGCTGTGCATATGCGTGGGAGTGGTCATCACTGTGTTCCTGCTGATCCAAAGGAGCCCCATGACCTACTATGTTTACTGCCTGCTGCCTGTCCCTATCTGGTACTCTGTGCTTAAAGAGTGAGTAACACTAACAACATTAACCATCTGCACTCATAAATTACAGTCTAATCAAACAAATGTGTACAGTTCCTGTATGCTGATTTTTTTTAGAGTGGTGGAGCGAACACCACACACAGACACAGGGTGTCAGCAAATATCAAAACACATCAATGGATATCTCGACCATCAATGAGTATGGCAGCTTTTCATTGGAGTAATTTACCTCACACATAGTTGTTCATGCAGTTCTGGCACAGCTGCACTGAGGTGTTAATAAGATCCTTTGAAGCGGTCTATCCATTCATGTTTCTCTGTAAATGATAAAAGGATGCCCTTTGCATTTTTCTTTCTCTTCTCCCTTTTACCACAGGAAAAATAATCTCATTAATGATCCCTTTCAGGTCCGGAACTCTAACAGATCTGCTTCACTCAGCTCCGTCTCTGCCTCTGTGGAAATGTTTTGGCTATTTTGTGCTGGTGACGTTTGGGATCGAGTTACTGGTAGGAATTATTAATGTCTTCTAATGTGCAGTTGGAAGCACATTTCTGCTTCATTACACTGATTCAGCATTGCTTATAAGCCTTTTGCTGACTTCCATAATACAGTACACAAAAAAAAGTTTAGGGTGCAGTATGAGGTTATGGGTGAAAGTCTACCTTTGCTGCCCCCAGGTGGTGAGTTTCTTCCATCGCGCCATGTTGACTGTGGGCCTGGCTGTGCTCTCTCTCTGGCCCTTCCTGTCAGGACTTTTTGGCAAAGCCAAGGTAACTTTGTTACAGGTCATCGCTCCAGCAGTCAATGTCCTGTGCACAAGGAAAAAAAGTCATGGTATTTGAATATTTGTACAGCTGAAAAGGTTATGGAAAATGATGTGTCTCAAAGATTACAAATACAAGGTACAGTTTGTCACAAATGAAGCGTGAATGCAGTAACAAAATGTCCTGCTCACAGAACTGTTCATGTATTTGTATCTACCAAGAGGACAAATGAGTGATTATTCAAGAAATAAATTAGTCTGACTGACACAAGAGTGTCATAACATTAAGCAATAGATAATAAAATAGAATTTATCCAATCTGTTTTTTAAACATATTTAGATTTTCATAACCAAATGTTCATGACTTGTTGATGTATTCTGTGCTACATAGAGTCCACTGTCCTGTTAGTATTTAGCCCTAAAATATCTATCTTTCTTTACTTGGGTCACTCCAATAATATAATGTATAAATGTATATATTCACATAGAAGTAATTTTTTTTAACCCCAATTGAAACTTTTTTGACAAAAAATAATTTTAGTATAGTTCTTGCATGTATTTTGGCACTTCTTCATCATTGGTCAGATAAATACGTCGTTTATCAAATAATAAGATCGCATGCAGCTTGTATATAAACTCATTGTCTCTGTCCCTGTCTAGTTCCGCTCAGTGAGCTGGTGTCTGGGCTGTTTGTGTTTAGCTGCGTTCCCCCTGATGCCTGTTGTGGGTAGAGAACCTAACATACATCTGGTGTGAGTGTTTCCTCTATTTGCTTATATTTACCAGAAATGTTACCACAATATCCCTTCACGGTAAAAAAACCATAAGCAAGATTAAGGCCATTCAATTACAGGGAAATATTTTTTTTATCTCCATACTTAGGAAGTCTTAAATGTCGTCACAGAGTGGTGAAATTTGTTTGCAAGAAATCATTTAGAGAAGGGGAGTTCGGCAGTATTAAGACAAATAGTTTTCTGATATAAATACATAAAAACGGTGAATGACAATTTCAGGCAGTCGTGCAAGCTTATAACTACTTTCACAACTTAAGCAGGACTCTTTTTAACAAGTTAACTGAATAGGATAAGTGGAGGAAGTAGAGACAAAATAAAGTGTGAAGTAACCTCAGTGCAAAACGAAGCTGTGTGTTGCGAGCATGTCTTTGATAATGAGGTAACATATTACGTTTCTTTGCTCAGTACCTGTGCAGGTCTACTCACTCTCTTCACCTCAGCCTGTTACCTGTGGTCATCACCACTGCACCTCAGCGACAAGCAGCAGTTTGTCACCCAGGTAACTACAGCACATGTCATGTTGTGTGTAATTGTGTTGGTGTCATTGCATTTTCTAAAAATAAATGATTACCTGTCCACATCTACAGATGCTCCATGTGGCAGTGTGTGCGTACATGCCGTCTCTCACACACTCCAGCCTGCAGCAGAAACAGGGCCTGCCACTTGTTAATCAGATCATCAGCTGGACAACATTAGGTAGGAGGGTGGGAGTCTGCACACACTTCATCATTTCCTGTGGAGATTATGACCATGTCTTAGTTATGCTCATTTTTAAATATTGATCAGGTATTTAAACTATATATCAAATTATTTTAGATATTTTCTCATTCACCCTCTGAATCTAAAAACCCAGCAGGGTGGCTGAAAGGTATGTTTAACCCAAAATTACCCTGTTTATCGTAACCATTAACTTTGAAAACAAAAAATAATTGTCAGACTTTCACTTTTCCAATGGTTATTGAACAAGTCTTGTGATGAAAGCTTAAGGCAGGAAAAGTAACCAAATGCTCAGTGATTATTCACTAAAACCATTTTAGTCTACATGTTCAATTCAACATTTCCCCCGAAATAAACTTCGCACAAACCAGGTTCTGTAAAAGGAATAAATTGTGAGCTCTTCAGTGCAACTTGGAAGCCATGAGTTAGTCGGCTGAGACCCACAATCACATGACAAAGTCATTGAAATTGAATGAACTGCAGGCTGTTTACACAGATCAGAGTGGATAGGACAAGAGAGGTTGTAAAAATGCAAATAGTTCAATTTGTATAGCATGTGGAGTCCACATTTGTAATCCTGTATTGGTAACACTTGTGGGAACTTGGGAATTTGTTGTATATATAGATTTTTTTCAGATTTTTGTAAATAAAAATAATCAGAGAAATTCAGCAGCATTTGTTTTTCTGAATAATGGCCTTAAAATATATACTGCACAAAGGACATTTGTGAGTTCCCCCCACTTTCTTCCATGATTATGCTGCTTCCATTGAGGTGCAGAACTTGTATACTGCTGTGAAACACTTGGCCTCAGTAAGTCAAATGTTACAGGAGCAAAAAACACCCAGAAGTTGCGTGGGGTTCAGAGGTCAGCTTGCTTTATAAAATTCTGAATTGAAGATTTAAATGTCACATCCTCTAGCTGTTAGATCCAGCACATCTCACTTGTCTCTTCTCAGCATCTTCTATGCTGGTTCCACTGCTGAGCTCGACACGTCTTTTCCACCGACTCCTCAGCATATTCCTCTCTCTCACAGCCACATACCTGCTGCTCAGCACTGGGTAAGAAAAGAGTATTACACACATACATCACGCAGCTGCAACAACACGTTAAATCACAGCCCATGTAGAGTTTTATTAGCACAGAAAAGCTACAAAATGACCAAATATGTGTTTTCTCCCACCCAGGTCAGAGGCATTGTTCCCCCCTGTGTTATCTTGGTTAATGTTTGTGTGGATCAACATTGAACAGGAAGCTATGCTAGCTCAGGGTGTCTCTGGCAGACAAGAGGTAAAACCATAAAGTGTATGTTTCTAAACTTGTCGAAATGAGATGCAAATTAGAATTGTCGAATTGCGTGTCTATTTTTTGTGCTGTATGCTTCTACAGAATTTAGACCACACCATCGCTGTGTTATACACACACTGGTTTCTATAATGTCATATATATTTTAGTTTGTTATTTGCATAGATGATATACAAACATTTATTCTGGACCATCTACTCATCTGATCTGATGTCTTCTGGGGTTAACATTTACCTGCTAATCACTCCATTAATGGCGTTTTCTTAATCAAAAAGAAATCCCTACTTATGATAACATACTGTAGCCTGTGCAGTAGGTTTACATAAAGCTCAGCGTAATGTAAATAAGGCCTCACTGATCATTATCATGTGTTTGGGTGTGATTGTGAATTTGTGTATGGACATGCTTTTGTGTGTGTGTTTTCTTTCAGCTCTCCACTCTTGATTTCTCTGCAAACATCGACATCACAAAGATCCGACAGCTGAAGCTGGATGACATCAGAAGATCCTATTTTTTTGTATCCCTTTGCAACATTGACTTTTTAATTACATTATTATACAAGTGAACATAGTAAAGTGGCCAGTATATGTCCAATTAGATTATTGTGTAAAAGGAGTTAAGATGAAAATCTTTGTTTGGCACTTTAATTAAATATAGTGAGCTGATTAGTTTGACATTACCTCACATCTTTCCTTGACTATACTTTTTCTTCAGGTATTTTTTATAATAACAGCCTTCTTCGGCACAGGAAACATAGCTTCCATCAACAGGTACATAAATATTTGTATTTATCGACCTATTTTTCATGTGGTAAATGACAGGAATTGGTGTTTTGAGGGGGTGTTGTGGTGGCCGTGGGTGACATGAATGACTGGTATGAGGCTAATGACTATGTGTTCTTTTTTGATTATTAGCTCTGCGTCATTTGAATACAAGAAGGACTCATACTCTGTGCATTATGCATTATTCAGACCAGCGAGTCTTGTATACTGTATGCTTTTATACTTAGTGTGAGGTTGCCTACGTTGCACCACATACAGCACAGTATGTCAGTATAAGTACTGTAATGAAATCTATAAAACATATTGGTTTTCTAAATGAATGGTTTCAGTCATCTGCAGTCATTCTCTATGCTTCTTCTCCTTGTGTCTAGCTTTGATCCAGCGTCTGTTTATTGTTTCCTCACTGTCTTCAACCCCTTCATCATGGGAGGGCTGATGATGTGGAAGGTACCATATTTAACACACTTTTCATGGTATTCACTGTGTATCTATATATTTCCTTCATTGAACTTCCAAGAAAGGGAAGTAGTCTTGCATACAGTGACTAGTCATAATTTGTATGAGAAATTAGCTGAATTTTTTTTCCTCAATTAGTTTTATGTTTGTGGACCTCTTCAATAATTGTTTTGTTCTTTGTTGTTCCAGGTTATCATTCCATTCATAATAGTAATGTGTACATTTGAGACCATCCAAGTTGCAACACAGCTCTCATCAAGAAGGTAACTCCTGGCTGCAGCCTTCCAAATAAAATACTACACTCATCTGCTAGAGGATCAGTTCAGTCACACTTAACACAATTTAAAATGTCATACATTTCATTCATCTATTAGCTTTTTGAGTCTGAATTTGTGTCAGACATAGACCTGAAACCATGACTTGTATGTGTGAAGAGGATGTTAATCTAATGTCCATGAAGTAAATATGTTTTATTGTGGATGTTTTAAAGTGAAAGATAAAAATTCCCACCTCTGTGCTTTTGTCTCTTGTACTTCTTTTCCAGTTTGTTTCTCATTGTCCTGGTCATCTCCGACTTGATGGCTCTGGTAAGACAGTTAGAAAGGTTGGAATGGGTTAAATATTGGGTTAAAAACGCACTGTTGTGCTCTTTGTCACGTTATTTTCTCTTTTTTCACATTTTCTTGTTAAGTATACTGGATGTTAACCTCATACAGTCAATTTAAAACTCCCTTTTCCTCTCCACAGCACTTTTTCTTCCTGGTGCAGGACTACGGCAGCTGGTTAGACATTGGCACAAGGTAAGTCAACTGGAAATTACACAATTCTAAGTCTTAATTACTAATTATTAACTTGACTCTCACACAAACTGCCCCGTCCTCGTTCTTTGTGCTTTCTCTCAGCCTCTATTAAAAGTATTTCTCTGTCTCTTTCAGCATTAGCCATTACGTGATAGTGATGTCAATGACGATCTTCCTGATGCTGCTCAGTGTGGTCACACACATTCTGACCTCACAAAGACTCATTCTGTGGAAGAGACACAAGATGCACTTCCCCTAAATACATGTTTTTGTTTGTGCATACTGGGCTCGCATTCTAGTTAAACCAAATGTTTAGTATTTATTTTTTTAGATACTTTACCTTTAGTATTTGCCTTATTAAGCCAAGAGTTTGTTTATATAAGAAATGGGATATTGTTTTAGGACTGAATATACTGTAAAGTGCAGTGCAAAAGTCTCATGCAGCTTGGCTGAACAGTTTGGGAGATTTTATGTGTCTTTCTAAGTCAGATGCTCTAATTTTTCCTCTAAAAGCTGCTTGAAAAATGCACTACCTGTGAAAATACATGAAGGTATACTGTAGAATCACTTGTTTACTTCACATTAGTATAAAATGTTTAGATGTATGGGTTTAACAGGACATTTTCTGGAGTGGTCGAAGACTTTTGCACAGTCCTGTTTGCACTGTATTCTTTTGTACGCTCAGTCGCTGTTCCAGCATCATTGTTTTTAACATTAATCATTGACAAATTGACTGAGGCCACTTGAATATTTGACAAATTATGCCTTTGCCAAGGGTGCTGATATATGATCGACCAAAGAAAGGCAACTAGGTAACTATTTTATGTTTGTGAGAATATTTCCTGTAAAGCTGCCTAAAATCTATCATTGTTTAGAGGGAAAAGGGATGTTTGTAATTATTATTTATGTTTGTACCAATTAGAACTAAGGGGCTGGGATATCCAGGGACATGTGTGTTGTACTTACAGCAACCATTAACAGAACTAAACTAGGTGCTATGTGTTGGGACACAGGCTTAGTAAATGTGAAAGCAAAAGAGAAACCCTCTTTATGTCCTAAAACAGCTGCAGTCCCGGTGCACTCCTTTAGCCTCAGTAGAGGTTGAGTAACCGTGACCAGCTCTGCGAGTGTGGTTGAAATTGTAAAGTCGTAAATGCCTGTAATTAAAATGCTGAGATGTGCTACAAAAAATTCTATTGTTAGTGTGTTTTAATAAACTTTTTTAAAAAATGCCGTTATGCTGTGTGATGTTTTCCAGATCAACCCATAGGACGTTACCATGGATAATAAAGTAGGTTAAACTAATTCCCAAACCATGACTGATACCTTTAGAAAAGTGTGCCACCTTACTGGGAGTTGCAGTAAACTGTATGCCTTCTTAACTTAGTGCTTGCTGATGTTGGTGGGAGTTCAACACATTTGACACCATCAGAGCTTGCATGACCACATCCTCTCTCACTTCTCTTTTGTATTGGCCAATACCTTTACTCCATACTATAACTTACACTTCAGACTATTGGCTATTTTTATGTATCATGCCTGATCTTGGTGCAACATTTTAAGAGAGGTATTTAAGTAAGATTTAATCTTGGGCATCTAATCTGACATGTTTCGAGCAACTCCAACATGACTTTTGCAGAATATATCTGATTTCTATTTTAGATGTACACAGATGTTTTTGGTAACTCTTGTTTCTTAAATTTGGATTACATACTCATTTAGATCCAAACTCACGAAATGACTCATTAAAAACATGTTTTAGTAAGGCTAAAACTTGCTGAACTAAAGTAAAGCTGGTTTGAATTTCAAAGTAAAATAAAGAAGCTGTAGCAATACATCTGCATCTATCAAATCAGCCTTTATTTTCTTTCCTGGGTGCAAAACAGTTTGTTGTCTGGCAAGCCTAAAGACAAATCTTTTTCTTTATTTCCCTTATCAACTGTTGCATAAGAAATAAAATCACTCTATGTGCATTTCCACGGCCCATTCTAATGGTTTGAATTGAGGTGAATATTTCAAATCCAAAATAACTGCCATGAGTAGAGAAGTGACCAGAAGAAGGAAGCAGCCAGCTCTGTGGTTGTGCATAAATGTGTGCGCAATTACCTCCTGTTTCAGAGTTACAGAGCACACACGCACGCACAAACAAACACATACAGTACTCACACAGTACACACACACAATATGCAAAACTGGACGGTGGTTTCTGACAGCACAGACACACACACACACACACACACACACAGAGACACAGTTCATTTTCATAGCCTTAACTTCCACATATGTTGGCACCCAGAAGCAAACACACACATGCATCGAAGCAGAAAGACAGACACACACACACTTCTCTCACACAGAGCTTTTTCTATACCTGCCAACACACTGCAAACTATTGCTTGCTGCAGCTCTTGTAAATGTAGAGGACATACACGGCATTTAATGCTTTAGCTTCACACAAGAGGACTCGGCAGGTTGTCTCAGAGCCAAAAGGAAGGTAAGTAATTCTGGTTTTGTTTTATGTTTCTTCGTGATGCCGTTTCCATTGTAGCATTATTCTTTTGATAATAACATTGTGAAAAAGATTTTGAATTCTAAAGCTTGAGATATTTTTATTTTTATATTTTCAATCCTGTTTCCTGTTAAACTGATGTTGTAACCACTTGAAGCATGTCAAGCTTAAATTATGTTCTGTTTGATGTATTGATCTGGATTATGTTTGTGCAACATATAGTATTAGCAAAATATGTAATTATAAATGTAATCTAATCTTTTGTGTCTAAGACTCATAAACAAGGTAAATCAGCATTTTTTTTTCTGGCATGTATTTACTTGTATTCTATGTTTTCTGTTAAATCAGTTTTACTTTTAGAGCTTAATTTTACAAATTTGTATCTTGGGGCTTCACAATCTGTTCATTATACAACCGCTCTATCTTTAGACCCTTCATTCTATTAACAGGAGGAAAATTGTAATAAATCCTGATCTATTTATCCACCAATATACTCTTGCGTCTAATATGCCTACCTCTCTCTTCCTTTTTATTTTTCTATTTAAGATGACTTCCCCGGTAACCCAAAGCAGCCCATTTACAAATACAACCTCCATGATGGCTTCAGACTCCTTAATCAGAGCCTCAGAGCCTCCTGATAGTGAGGAAAATCCTGATGAGTACCACACAGTCCTTCTAGTCATCTACTCTGTGGTTTTGCTCTGCGGTACCATCAGCCTGAGCCTGATGACGCACATCATAAGGTCCAGCAAAACATCCATCACCTCCATCGCCGTACTCAACCTCATCTTCGCCCACTTCATCTTCCTTCTCACCGTGCCCTTCAGGATTTACTACTACACGTCTCACGACTGGAGCCTGGGTTCGGGCTGGTGTAAACTGGTCAGCAGCATGATCCACATCCACATGTACATGTCTTTTATCTTCTATGTGATCATCCTCATCACGCGCCTGATGGCGGCTGAGCAGGCGGCCCCCTTCCAGAGAATTCACGCACTCCTCGTCAGCGCTGTGGTGTGGATAGCGGTGCTTGTCATAGTCCCTTGTGTTATATATTACATCTACGGCAATAATGCTAATAAGGGTTTGGATCAGAGCTCGGACAACTCCACCACCACTGAGAACCAATGCTTCAAGTTTGGCAGCCACATAGATTCTACAGCCAAGGTGTTCAACTACATAGCCAGCTCCCTCATCATAGTGGTGGCCATCGTGCTCACAGGCCTCCAAGCCAACGTCCTGTGGGCTTTATACGGGAAGGGGTGCACCTCCAAGCAGGAGTTCGGGGCTCAGCTGAAGAGTCTGTGCTTCGCTCTCATCATGGTGGTCTGCTTCATTCCCTACCACCTGTTCCGACTGTATTACTTAGAACACATCCATCTGCAGAATGTCAATGAGGTGTTTCTGAGTCTGACCACCTTTAACTGTTTGGACATGCTCACATTCTTAGGGAGGAGAACCTGCTACATGTGCTTCTCAGGAAAGGCTGTTTGAGAGCTTTTACTAGCATGTGTTTTAGGGGGTTAAGAAGCTTTCTCCTCCTTTTGCTCATATCTCCTCTGACAAGCCTCATCTCTCCTCGAAATGCAGTTTAGGATGTGACACACCCTTCAAATGGCAAGTTCAAATGAGGGTCACAGAGTAGAGAAATGAAAAAAGGCCCTTTATTTGCTTCATTTTGTAACTTAATTCCACTTTACTGCTGTTTATTTAATGTTTTTAATAAGAAAAATGCTAAACTTGCTCTACAAAAACAGATAATACATTATAACGTCTATTCCAAAGCATAGATGGAATAATGAAAAAAAACATTGAATTAAAAAAATATTTAGGAAAATAATCTTTACTCAATACTTAGTAGCCTTTTTGGAGCTGTTGTAAAAGTATTGATGTTTCAATGAGCATGAAAACTAGATAGATGGCTCCCATCTAAGCTCTGTCAGATATCATTCCTATCACTGTCACCTGCTTTTTTTTTGTAATATGTGTATTAAACTGTGTCTGTAAATTATTGCTGGAATTTTTGTCAAAATTTGAAAGCCTAAAGTGCAGAGAGAGAGAATAAAAGACGGGCAGGGAAAGAGCAACTAAGGTTATGTTGCATGTGTCTGCACCAGTCGGCTACAAGAACAACCTTTGAACTGTCTCTATTTGTGAACATTGACAAAATTTGACATGACATAAAAATGTCCTTTGCCTTTGACTCAAAATGAGTGAACTCTTGCCACCTGCTGGTCTTTGTATATACTACACAGGCGAGTTTGTAATTTATAATGTTAGATTATGCCATTGGTCTTTAAGTTTCCTTTTTTAAAGTTGTATTCAAAATGTGACTTCTTGTAAAAGTCGTGAGTGTAAACTAAAAATAAATATATTTCACTGTATTTTGTAACACCTGTGTACATAGCTGGAGTGAAATAAATGTCTCAAACTGTTATTTTTTCACCATTATTTTGTGAAACATTACCTCAAACCTCTTGAATCTCTTACCTTCTGCCCTCAGAGGTGGTGTTACAGGCCCTGGCTGACAAACACACACATACACACACACACGCACACACCTGGTGATCCTTCCTTTTGGTTTTTATGGCTCTGGGTTACTGTTTAACATCCCCACCCTACTTTGAGTTTGTTTAGTAAATCGATCTAATGACAGGGCTATGGTGGCGCCATCCAATGTGTCGCTCCATGAATTATAGGCTGCTCAGCTCTCTAACCTTCCCTTTTAATGTTGTCGAACGCCTTTTCCATTTTCCTATTCTCAGTGTCACTTAGACTAATGTCGCACTGAGGGCGCTGCTCACTGCCGGAGTACAACAGCACACCTGGATAAATGCACATCCCAGACGTAAACAGAAACACTGGTAAGTCAAAGTCCTCCTGTGAACATATTGTAACTGAGATACAAAATATCCACATCGGCTGTCAGGTTACGAGGTATGCTGTTGCTTATGTTGAGGAAGTGAAGCTTATCTTTAGCAGTTTCTCAAGGAAGTTTGCTAACATGTTCTGCTAAATCACGTGGTTTGTATTTAGGTGGTAATGGTTGTGGTGCTCCTTGTTCGCACACACTTCAATTGCTTTTATGTGTCCTATAGGAAAGCTGGGGTGCTTTTCAGTTGTGGGAAATGTAGTTGTTTAAGTCTGCGAGATTTCTTTGTTGTGTTTTTCCCAGTGTACTTAATGAGATAGCTTTCTCACCTCTCTGTCCGCAGACAATATTTTGTGAAAACAGATAAGATAGACTTACTTTGTCACGCATGCTGTGTTGTAAAGATCATGTGATAACCCATTTCACCTGTACAAGGACGTCATCTGTAACAGAGCAACAAGAAGGAAGATGGTAATATAGCTGCACTGTGTTTTTCTCCTGTGATGCACTAAAAGAACGAGACTGCCACTGAAAGTACACAAAAAATAACCTGGTAATACAATAATGCACATGTATTCTTGGCATATTTAAAATGATTTCCTTCACCGTAATTGGAAATTAACATTCCCATCTCCGGCATCTAATTGTTAAAAATTAAAGCTTGAGTCAGGCTGTAGTGTGTGAAGTTGTAATAGTGTTGCGATTGCGGTAATCATGTGTATTCTGTTTACAGTCTAAGACACATGAGCTTTACTTCATATGGAGAAATCATATGAACAAAAAAAACCATTTAATTTTCAAGGGTATATGAATGTTATTTCAGACTTGCACTGAGATTAGCATTTAACACCCCCACAGACAACGGACGTGACCTGCTGTTAGGGGCTGTAGAAATGTTTGCTTCACATAGCTCTATTCCTCTGCACAATATTATAGCAGTTGATTAAGAGCTAAACAACATGTCGGTGAATTAAAAGCAAATGATGTTTACTCTGTCAAAATAAAAGCTCATCTCTCCGTAGAGTTTTAAGAGTGAGCAATATTCGTCTCTACTGTGTACTGTGTTTCAGGAAGTAGTGCTTTACTAGAGTCGGTTGGTTGGCCGCTCATCATCTGCGACTATTAAAACCTCTAATCTAAATAGAGGCGACAGTGTTATGGCCAGTTCACACAGAGATAGCCTCTCAGCACTGGATTTTATGGCTTCAAAAAGCTATTGGTTGCTAGGTGGATGCAAGGTATCTCAGTGACGTCCTGCTTGGTTTTCACCTGATGAAGTCAAAATAGCTTTTATTATGCTAAGTATCTCTATGAATGTGAAATCCTTATGTTTTTATCTGCATTTACATCTAGAATTTATAAATCAGTAAGCCTCTGAATTGTGCTTTTTGTCAGTAGATATGATGAAATAAAAGAAGAGATACAGCAGGGCTGAATGGGCTCTTAGTATATTATATGGTTCGGTGAATAGTTAACACTCAGTAACATGAGCTGATTAACTTCAGTGTTTGAGGTGGAAATAAATCAAGAAGTGGGTATGATTTGTCAAGTATTCAAATACAACAAACATGGATCAAAGGCACTCGTTATAACTCCAATGAAGACTTGAATTCCTGAGCGTGTTGTCCTTGCACTTAACAGTGAAGGGTGAGGCTAAAGGAGCTTTTTTAAGTAGTGAGGTATTTTTTATTTTTCAATGAATGCTGGTTGTATCTGTTATATGTACTTCAAAGCCTCTTAGAAAATTACCCACTTACATGCAGTATCAATATCCACTCTTTACCCCTTATTTCCTCAGACATTCAAGCCATGTTATAATACAGAAATAGTGTCATATATCTGATCCTATGATAAACTGAATCCTGCACATTCATGCTACAGCACAGAAAGAAGTTTGTGTGGTGATTGTTAAGTGAAAATTCTTCTTCACTGCCTACAAACCTGATGAGTCAGCAGGCCTGACCTCACTGACTGGTTAAAATGTAATCTCTCTATCACTTCTCTCTCTCTCTCTCTCTCCCTCTTTCTTGCCTTTATTACCCAGTGACTAGATACTGATTGGTCCTTCCCTTTATGTCCATTAATCTGTGATAATGTGCATTGTAACATACAGAGCCGACAATGCCTGCTCACGCACTGTCAGAACTTTGCTTACTAGCTCACTTATTACTGATGTGAGGCATCAAATCTCCCATAACACTCCCTCTTATCATTTACAGCCCTCTCCAACACAATGCCCCAAACTGATTACCTTTAGCTCCACAATAAGATTTAGTGCAATGAAACTCCCAATATAAAATGGGTGGGCTGGGACATTTTAAGTGGTTTATGATAGTAAATTACAATGTGTTTACAGCATTCCTGCCCTGACAGAGGAGGCAGCTCACTGACAGCTGTTTAACTTGTATTTTTGATACCCACTTTTGACGTCCTCTTCAGCATAATTGACTTTCTCCAGAGATGTGATCTATCTGTGCAATAAATGGGCTAAATGAAGTGTGAGAACTGTGCAGCTGTATTAATATTACATGGTGTTTCTTTGGTAGTATTTAATACTGGTACACAGCAGATTGGCTCATCATTATTAAAGAAAAACACCAAAGACATTTTCTAACATTTTCTATGGCGGCCATGTCTATCATGTATTAAAGCAACTTACAATGCATTATGATCTGCTTATAGCCCTGTATAATTATAGTTATAATATAATGAATATTCATAATGATTTTTAGCAACAATAATAACATATTTTATAAGCTTATAGTAAGCATTGAGCATATATACACATTTTAAAATGACTTATAAAGTCAAGTATCATATTTCTTTTTATAATGCATTGTAATCACTGTTATGCTGATGGTAATAATAGTCAGAGTAGAGGATATAATAATATAATAATTGTCATAATGCATTATAGACTATATATAGACTATAGACAGAACAGATATTTGTATTTACTTACTACAGCAAAACTACAATAAAACCAGGTTCTAAAATGAAACAACAAACTAATTAATTTAAAAAGGACCTACAAGAAAATTCCCCGCAAAATTACAAGTAAAAAGACTCACATTCTAAATAGAGTGTGGTCAGTAAACTTAGTGTCATGAAATGCTATCTATAGGCCAGTTAATTTATAAATATCTAGAATGAGGTTCTATGAACTTTTTTGAATGAGGCTTGTATGTAAACCAAAGCAGCGTGTTTGTGGAAGAGTTAATGAAAGTTATCAGTGTTTTCCACTCCACTTTGTGTCTTTATAGATTATATCTGCTGAGGTGGTGGGGCTATTACTCCACTATTGATTAGATTAGGAAGCCTGGGAAGGGCACACACACACACACACGCTCTCTCTCTCTCTCTCTCTCTCTCTCTCTCTCTCTCTTAGTCCTCCAAAATCTGATGAAAAAAATAGAGGCAGGGGGAGTGAAGGGAAATATCTCCTTCACCACTATCTCTCCATCCCTGTGATAAGTGTGAGACAAGGACAGATAAGTAATGTGCAATAAGGTGAGAAGTCTTAGGCCACAGCTCCTCCCCTCTCCCTGTTCCTGGCCCAATCAAATGGGATTATGGATCTTTTATGCCAGGGATCTCCCATGTCATGGCTGTAAGAATTAGATGAAGCAGAGACCAGCAGACAGGGAAAAGGAAAAAGACACTACTGAGTGAACTGGGAAGACAAGTGAAGCGAAGAGAGGAAAGGTTGAAGAAGACTCAGTTGGAACAGGAATGAAGTATCCTTCTGCTCTTCAGAGTAAATCTCTGTTAGATATGGAAGTAGCAAACTACTGTGAAGGCCTGGATCCCTCATACAGCACACTGGGCTTTGAGAATGCAGAGGTGCTCTGTGGAGGAGGAGGTAAGCGCATGCACCTATTCACACAAATCCATACAAACAATGGATGCACACACAAACACTAACTGAGGCACAAAACATAATTTTTTCCCTCATTTGTTGTGAGTTGGACATCTTTATAAACAATCATATTTGTAAATGTCATTCCTCCTTCATACATCACATAGTTTATTTTATATTAACATTCCAGCCAGATCACTAATGTCCTTCACTGCTGTACTTTAAAATATTCTTTGTGTATTCCTGGAAGATACTAGTGAGGTTGCCTTTGGTTTTGATACATAAATTATCCCTGGATATGGGACAGAATGGCAAACTCTCTCTGTGTTTTATAAAATATATGAAAGACCTATCTATTTAATATGGCTTTTAATTAAGGGTAATGGTATAGTCTTAGTTTTTAGGCATTCCATAATTGAGTCTTACATTATTTTTTATTCCTGGTGTTTATTTTATTGTACTGACTTTTTATTTATTTATTTGAATTTATTATTTTCTATTTCATTTTATTTATTTTTCACTGTGAAACACTTTGGGCCGCATTTTTGTATGAAAAGGTGCTATAAGTCCAGTTGGAGTTGATAAGTAGCTCACTCACACATTTCCCATAATAAAGTGGATGCATTCACAATGGCGCCACTGTGGATTCTTGTGCCGGGTAGCTGATACATCACTAGCCTCTTGTTTAGGTTGAGGTATCTTTAAAGGAGTGTTTGGGAAGGGTCATCTCCATCTACATCTAGCTTTAAAGACAAGAACTTTGCGGAGGAAATGAGGTCACAGCTGAATGCAAATGTTGCTGTTTGCAGAAAAGGAAAATCAGTTACCATAGCAAGCTAAATTAAGCCATGGGGAAACACATGACATTTTAATGCTGGCTAATGATGCATGTATCCAGCTAACTCTCATTGTGGGAAATTAATTCAGCCTGACTAGTGTTTGTATATGGCTACAGTGTGTGAGTGGAAATCTGTATTGGTTGAAGCGAAGGGCAGGGTAGGGTCGTAAAAACATGAGATCAGAACGTTAATAAAAGTGTTGTGGCAGAAACTGCAGGTATGTGTCATAAAGATGTTTTATTGGAGAGAGAGCACGCATCTCAGTGATGGACTGGTGTCACCTCAGCATGTGAACAGAAAGTTAGTGGAACATTGACACATCTTGCCTGATGGTGCCTGGAGTGGGACAGAGAGAGATGTGAGTGGGGGGATGTGACCGAGTTTCTACCTGCACATGCCGTGATTGTGCCGCGACGGCTTTGACTGAATGACAATGACGATGATTATGGTTTTGATTATGGAGATGTTGCTGCTGTCACTGATAATAATAATGATCATGATGAGTATGATAATGCTGATGATAATGAGGAGATGACAGTCAAAGGATCAACTGTGATGTTTAAAATGCCTGCCGATTGAATTGAATTTTTTTTACTGATTTATAGTTTGATGCATGGTTCACACACCACACACATGACTTTACAGTAACACATTTGATATGGAAAATTTGCAGAATACATTTACTTTAGTAGTGAGATGCTGTAATCAATTTGAGTGGCTTTGATTAGATGAAATAGTGCAGTGGCCAGTCAGTACTGTGGTCCAATCACTAGACCAAGCCGAACTGTATACAAAGGTGTGTAAGCATGTGTCTGTGCACTTGTATGGAGAACGGATGGCGACAAAATTAAAATAAATAACTTAATAAATGAATTATTATGCCAATACATGTAAATTATAATTAAAAAAATATTTTTCCCATTTGTTTATTTTTTTTTCTCTGATTTATAATGTTATTTATTTATTTTTTCAATGGATTTATTTATTTCAGCATTTATTTATTTATCATTTACCCTCTGCATTTCCTCCCTATTTATTCCACTAAACTTATTTAATTCTGTGTTATTTCTTTATGTATTTTACGTCAGATATTGTCAATTAATTAATTTCTCTGTTTATTTTTAATGTTATGTTTTTGGTTAATTTAATGGCATATTAACATATTTATCAGGTCATGCCTTCATTTTTTATTTTGGCAGCCTCTATCCTCCAAACACTTGTGTGTATTTACCTGTGGAAGTGTTTCTGTGTGTTTCAGACAACATGCCGACGGAGCCGAGCCTGTCAGTGGGTCCAGACGGGGTCAGCAGTAACTGTGCTATCTGTGGAGACAAAGCCACGGGGAAACACTACGGAGCGTCCAGCTGTGATGGCTGTAAAGGCTTCTTCAGACGCTCCATACGCAAGAGCCACGTGTACACCTGCAGGTACAGATAGCAAAAACACACCGTGTGAGCATAGATATAAAAATCTCTTGGAATCATGCCACACTTACAAACACAGATGTGGAAATTAAAACAGTAGATGAACATGCATTCATGTGCACAGACACATCTTGCACATGCACCTTTATGATCATGTGCAGATCTAAATAGAACTCTAATAAAACTATTGATAACTTCATTTATTCACCCTGTCATCAAGTCATGGCATGTCACGTTAAATACAGTACACTCACGATGTCTGCAAAGCGTCTTATATCACTGTGTGCTCATTGTATACAGGTTCAGCAGGCAGTGCATCGTGGATAAAGATAAGAGGAACCAGTGTCGTTTCTGCAGACTTAACAAATGCTTCAGGGCCGGCATGAAAAAAGAAGGTAGGAAACTCCCTCCTGCTCATCCAGACCATGAATGTTGTTGTTTTTCCCCACTTAGAGTTTACCTGCAGAGAAACAAATTAAAAAGACAAAGTTGCTATTAGGTGTAGTTTATTTTTCATTTTGTTCCACCATGACAAAGTATAGACTCAAAACTAGTGGCATTTAAGAAGAGGCTGTCTTCAGAGAATCTTAAAGCTGCTTGAAGATGGTGGAAATTGGCTCAGCCATAAAAAAGGTGATTACTTAGTGTGTGTGTATTTATGGGGGGTATAACCTTGGCAAAGAGCTTTATGACACCTAATCATGTGTTATTCAAACATGTTGTTCTGGATTGCGACTGGTTAACGTTTGACTCCTCTTGCTGATGCCAGCCTGTATGACTATTTTCCTATATATTATCTGCACTGTTGTCTGCTGTCAACTCTTAGTAGTGATAAATACAAACTTAAGCAACATTGCTGGAAACACTACACCAGAGTAGAGACTTGAATAGTACCAAGGTTTCTGGATATATTAAAGTCAGTTGATTTTTACAATAAGTACAGGATGTACGATCCCTTCCCTGTTCCTTTTTATTGCTCTTTCTGCTTCACACACACAGTAACTTTAGCTGTTACATTTCAGCTGTACAGAATGAAAGAGATCGGATCAGCTCCCGAAGAAGTATCCCTGACTCCCAAGACTTGCCACCCATTACTATTTTGGCCCAAGCTGAATCACTGTCCCAACAGGTGACGATCCCTATTTCATGATATTTTCATTCAGCAGCGCATCATGTGCATGATTAAATTAGGAAATTGATGGTTTGTGACACAGGATACCATTAATTTCCATCTCCTTCCAGATCACTGCTCCAATCGGAATAGCAGACATATCAGAGCAGAAGTCAGCCACTGTCGGAGACGTATGTGATTCTATGAGACAGCAGTTATTGGTGTTGGTTGAATGGGCCAAGTACATTCCTGCATTTGGAGAACTGCCACTGGACGACCAGGTAACACGGCTCTGATGCATGATGGGTCAACTTTGATGAAACTATTGCTCACAGGAATACGTCTTGTGCATATTTTATTCCAATGTCCTAAGTTTAAACTAATACCTGTCAGACTTTACTTTAACAACACTATGAAGCTACTTTTTATATTGGTCATGTTTAGCTTCTCTGAGTAAAGTTGCTGCTTATTCTGTCCAAGCACATTCAATTGGGATGAAAGAAAAAATCAACCTAATGCACTATGAAAGGACATTAAAAGCAATAATTACACAGATTGTTGTAGATCTCACTTAAATACAAAGACCACTAAAAAAAGTGCACTGTGCTACAATTGTGGCCCCTCTCTGATGTATGTAGGGACAAAGTGGGAGGCATTGTTGCATTGTGTGCTCTTTGTTTACCTGCGTGTGTGTGTGTGTGTGTGTGTGTGTGTGTGTGTGTTTGTCTCCAGGTCAGTTTGCTCAGGGCTCATGCCGGTGAACACCTTTTGCTTGGGGTCGCCAAAAGGTCAATGCCATTTAAGGACTTCCTGCTTTTAGGTATGAACTCAGCAGTAGAATGGCATCATATGTTTTCATGTTGCAGCACTTAAGTGGAAACGCTGATGAAATAGGTAAAACTTTATAATAAAAAAATTTGAGCTGTTACTTGGAAATGGTTGAAGGTACTCAGTATGATGTAGTCATTTACTTGAGGGACACAAAGAGGTTCTTTTTTCAGCCAAGGACTCCTAACAAGACACAATTTCGTTAGTTTTTAATTTGTTTTTATTTATCATTTGTTCATATTTTTTAAAACTTATATAATATTAACATATTTGCAGATTTTTAAGAGTTACAGATTTGTTGGATTAGGATGAAAACTATTTATTATCCTAGATTTTTTTTT
>CAFUXE010001242.1:526553-537514 GCA_903364295.1 Serranus cabrilla | reverse complement strand
AGGAGAGGAGAGGAGAGGAGAGGAGAGGAGAGGAGAGGAGAGGTATTACAACTCAGGACGAAGCAGCCCCACTCTGAATGATAAGTGTCTCACGCGCTGCGGGTTATGGGAAGTTCACACAAACAAATGACTCCCATTTGCCAGAGGCGAGGGACACAATTGAGAAAGAAGGGGCGAGAGAGTAAAGGAGGAGAAGAGGAGAGAGGGGAAAAGAAGGGAAGGAGAGGACTAAATACTAGGGCCATGATTTCAGATAAGGCCATCTGCATTGAGGAAATGCTTACCTTTTTACCCCCTCTAATGTTTTCACTGGTTTGCAGCGTAAACGTAAGCACCTTCAATCCAAAGGATATTAGGAACCCCGTAGTGAAGCGCAGTAAAAGTCTGTGTTTGGTGCCTTAAATTATAGGGAGCCTATGGACCTTGGTCAATAACACTAAATGTATTGCAAATTGTAGCGTGTAGGTGGGCTGTGTTTTGCACCATAAGAGATATCAAAGAGTAATAAGAGTGCAGGAATACTGCCCTTATTTATACACTAAGCAGCATGGAATCAAAGCTAAGTGTGGCTGGGAAGCTCAATTTGAAAATGCCTTCACTATAGGTGCAGGCCAGACAATCTGCAGGTTTTCATTCTTCCCAAACAGCCAGATTTTCTGGCTAACGGTGGGTTTTTCAGTTAAATTAGATGCTTCTTCGGTTTAAATGACAACCTTCAGGGACCCCCTGAAGGTTGTCATTTAAGCGCTGAGTTGCCGATCCAATAGCTTTCAGTTTCACTGGTTAATGCACATGACCTTGCTAACATGTTTAGCAGATTTAATGTCTACCATATTTAACTTCCTATTTTAATGTATTAGCATGATAACATGTGCTCATTAGCGCTAAATACAAAGCACAGCTGAGGTTGAAGGGAATGCTGTTAGTTTTGTGTGTGTTTGGTCATAAACCAAAGTATGTTAAATGGACTACTTTTCTCATCTTAGCCACCACTAAAAGCACTATTACTCTGCAAGCCGTCATTCAGTCATTCATTCATACACAAGTGGCCAAGGCAATGAACCACCTTCTTATCAGGAAGATTAAACACTCACACGCACATTATTGGGAGCAGTTTGTGGTTCAGTGTCTTGCCCAAGGATACCTTAACATGTAGACTGCCGGGAACAGGGAATTAACCACCAACCTTCAGTTCAGTGGATGACCACCTGAGCCACAGCCACCCTAGTGTAGATCTAATTGAAAGTTTGACCAGATAGAGGCACCAGATGATAAGTCTTCCTGAGGGGAACCTGGAAGTCTGTTCCAAGTCTTTTCAATACTTTTTAAGGAATAGAAGCACTAGAACTGACAGAAAAATTACAGGATCATCAAAGTTGTCGTGACTTTATTTTCTGGAAGCTATACATATTGCTACATAATTATGTGCTAATTGGTGGAGTTTTTTAAAAAGTTTTTTTAAGTAAACACGTCAGTGGAGCTGTGGTAAAAGTCAGGGGATTACCAAAGTTATTAGGATTCATCCTCTGGACACCATGAATATCCACGCATAACTTCTTGACAATCAAGCCAATAGTTAAGACGATTTCATAGCAAACCATCAAACAGTTGTTGAAATATTTTTGTTCGGACTAAGGGGCAACCACCGGGCCTGGCAAGTCAAGCCAATACACAGTGCCTTAAACATGCTTTCTTTCTAATGACCAGCAGGGAGAGCTCTACTGTGTTGTCCAAATATGGTCACTTCTGGCTTAAAAAAACATGGCAACTGCCAAAAACCAAGATGGTGACTGCCCAAAATGACAAACTCTCCAAACAAATGGGTGACCTGGTGAAATCCATGTCTTATATACATTCAGTCTGTGGTCTGTATGAAGTGGTGACCCAACCCAGCAACCAACATTGCAGCATGGCTTTGTGGATGAAAAAAATATAGTCAGAAATATCATTGTCTGTGTAGGAAGTGAATAGAAAGTTTACTTTACCTTGCACTGGACCAAAACATGGAATGTTATTTAATATTTCTGCAGAAAAGAATAAGAAAATTACATGTTGATAAGCAAAGTTCTACCCTGCAAGGAAAATCATGCTTTATAGCTTAAAAATCTATCTACTGTACCTAATACATCTTCAAATCTCAAGCTTTCGTTTTCAGCCTATTCAGAGAATAAAAGAGGAAGCGCGTTTGACCATTTTCATGTTCAGCAATCAGGGACAAATCCATCACAGAAGAGGCAGACATGGCAATTTCCCCAGTGACAGTCGCATCAATAGTCCATAATGCGATAATGCAGTCACAAGACATGTTGTGTCTTGAGTAATTGGTGACCCTCACTTTTTCTCAACTGGAAAAGCTTCCTGCTCTTTTCATCGTCATCGCTCCCTCCATCCAACTCACCAGCTGGAAGTTCAAGAGACATTCTGGGAATGAAAGAAGCCAACAGAATGAGATATACATTTAAAAAGTTTCTTTATGGGGGTGTGGTGGCGCACCCCCCTGAGGCGCTTGCCCGCATGTCTTCCCCTCTGTCTCCCCCTTCACTCTCTGCCTTGCACTATCTAATAAAAAGCACAAAATGCCCAAAAAAAATATAAAAAAAAAAAAAAGTTTCTTTATTTAACTTTATTTTACTCACATCATTGCAAAATAATGTATACAATACATTAATATATATAAAATGCAAGGGATTATCTCAAAATGGACCTACCAATTGCTTCAGTGGAGGTGGCAGTTGGTTAACATTAGCATGCTAAGGGGAAATCTGTGAAACTATCAGTGTGAATCAGGGCATTGCTCGGTAAATGAAGTTTAATCATGAAACTGAGAAAAAGATCTAAATGCACCTGAGGAAGATCAGTAGAATTAGACAATAGACACTTTTATCTGCAGTTCACAAGACTGTTGGGTCCCCATTTTGAATTTTATCATCAGAAACAAACCAAGTGTAAATAATTTGCCTTTTATAGCAGAGGCAAGGCCTTTCATTTCGAAAACAGCTCCGGATATAATTATTTTACCCCGAAATTAGAACTGAGCTCACTTTAAAAGGTACAAAGGAATTCACTGTTAGCGTGTAATTAATTTTATATTACTATTTACCTTTACGTCAGTTAATTATGATCTCTATAAAGGTGTGCGCTACACACAGACACACACTACCTTCGCTATGTACAGAGAGACAGTGCTGGTAAAAAAAAAAAGTGTGAATTTTACACACATGACTTCCTGTCCTAATCAAGGGCTTTCTCAACTCCTATCTGAAAGACACACATGACTGACTCCTTCAGCGGGATACCTACACACCGTGGATGTGTGTGATGAGACAGTGCGTGTATGTGTGTATGCGTGCTTGCAGAAGCTCACCAACCCAGCAGTGGAGTGGTAAAGGATATTAGGCCGCAATTGCGAAAAGATTGCAAAATGTGACATCCTTAATAGAGAAAGATTACTGTGTGCAACATCACTTTGATTTGAGCTGCATACATTTTCCTCACACAGACAGGCTTCTGGACAGCTCTGCACTCTGAGCTCTCCAGAATGGATGCTTTAGCCTTTGTGTTTGTGTGTGCAAATGCAAATGTGTGTTAACATGAATGCATATGTATTTGAAAGCAGGAGAGTGAGACACAAAATGTCCTTTCAACGATCATTTTTGACAGATGCATTTGTTACACCTGTCAGGTTTTCTTTTTTGCAGAAAATGTACTCAAATGATTAGTCCTTTTTTCATTAGTCAGAAAAGCTCATTTGAAACCATCCGTTAATCCACACTGACATTACGTTTATTAAGCCTCATTTGCATGTTAGTAAAACATAATGGACAGTAGGAGAAGGTGAGAGTTAGATGTTGTTTGCACCACAGATGATTCACCAATAAATATGTCAACCATGTTATTAAGCACATATTGCATGAAATAACACAAAAGTAGCTGTTTTGACAAGTAAATGGACTTAAGCCCTCCTGCTGCATGGTGGGAAGATCTCATATGCTATGAATATTCCTATTTTCAGTTTGTTATATTTGTAAATATGCGGATATAAATATAACTTCTGATTATTTTATATGATTAACTTCATAAATTATTCTCAGTTGTTTTGTTGTATGGATGAAGCATTAAAGTATTAAATTTAACTAATTTAGTGGCTAGCTAGCAAGCTAGCTTGCTTGTGAACTCCACCATGCTCTTCATGCTATAGCCTACTGTATGTCTGCTCTATCGTCTGTGCTGCAGTGACATACTGACTGTTGAAAATGTGCAAAGTTTCCTTAGTCAGCAAGACTTATCTAAGTAAGGTAATTGCATATTAGATATATAACATTGTAGGCCAGGCAATGTTGTATTCTACAGTCACTTGTATCAGCAGCTCAGTTTTGTTTTTTTTTATTTAGGTTTTGCTTTTACAGAAATATAATCAAAATATAAAATGTCAGGAAGGTATGACGGTATTAAACAATAAATACTGCCCAGCCTGTTCTCTGTAAGAACCAGTCAAAAGTTGTGCTTCCATTGTAAAAAAAGTCCAACAGTTTTTAATTTCTTTTGATGGCTTAAAATAAACGCTGCTATCAATCATGTGCGGTACACAATGTACAATTTGTCAGTAGCCAACCCTGAAGGCCAAATCATTTGGTTAATTAGAAAACACTTCCTAGAAGGTGTACCTCTCATTTCCACCTCATTGGAATTACAATCTCCGTCACAACAGCCTTCAATAAGGCTGGTGTCAAGTATAGTATCAAATCTGGAATTGTGTCAGGGGAGGAGATGTCAAAATAAAAGTCTCCCGCCTCAGGTCAAAATATTCTCAAATCCCTGCGGTGGACTATCAGTATCAATCAGAAATAAAGTTTGTTAGTGCAGAGCGTGGAATGTGAGCAGGACAAAAGCACCAGGGAGGTCCTTTATTTAGCTAATTCTCCTCTATTTGAGATGTACATATTTCTACAGTGCTTTGATAAGGCCTTGGGGACATGCATGTTTTAATTAGACCTGAGCAGCCTGAGCAGCCTGGTTGAACAGTTCATAGAAAACTTTGAACATTTTTGCTGAAAGCCTTTCTCTCTTTGTGACAGGCAATGTGTAATTAGCGGCATATGTGCATTTGCATATATGCACCCTGTGACATGTTGCATCTTATTTGAATAAGTAGACATGTCTCAATGTGATATCCCTGAAGTGAATACATGAATATGAGCCGCTAATTATACCAATCTTGCAAATGATCTATTTAAATATTAATATCTTTTCACTTTGCATTGTTTGCTGGGAGCTTTTTTAGTCAGTGAGCTGTGTGTGTTTGTTTGTGTCAGTTCCACCTAGGCTGCGGTGGGTATTGTCCTCTGTGCGTAAAGAGTGTACGTGTGTCTCTGCATGTTGTTTCATGTGTGCAAGCATGTACTGTTTGGATGGTGAACATGGTCTCCAGTGGAGACAGTCAACGTGTGATTCTCATTATAACACAAACAATAAAAGCCAATCAGTGAGGCCACCGTGTATGACAAGCCATGGAACAGGAAAAGAATCAGTCTGTGATTCAAGCTCAAGTCTTATGGAAGCGTGCAGCATCCACCTGGCAAACAAGTTGCCATGTTTTCTTGTGGAAAACGAGATCATTGTGGTAATTATGAGATGTTGTCTTGTTACTCAAACTTTTCTCATTATTTTACATTCCTTGTTATCCCACAAAGCAGAAATGAAAATGTACATGTTTGGCATCTTGTAATTATGAATTAAACATTTCTCTTGAAATGTTCAGCATATTTAACATGCTTAGAGATGCTCTCCATAAACTACCACACAGGAATGTTGATAAGGAATGTCTGCTTGGTCTGTTTTTTTCTATGAGAGTGCATGACCAGGTCATGTGCTACATCACGGGTGAGACTGGTCTCAAAAAGGCCAATACATGGCATTTGTACACCAAAATACGACTCATATTTACTTTTTAAACTGTCCTCATCTTGCTGACGTAGTGGTAGGGATTGATGGCGATGCTGAGTTTAAATGGCGGATGTCGCACTAGGGATGGGAAGGAGGGGAGGTCGAACAAAACGGCAGACTTTAACCCAGAACGGGGTCCATATCATGTGCGAAGACAAAAGTAAAGAACTTTTTATGGCCGTGACTTCTGTGTCTCACGGTTTGTGAATCATGTTTTTTCACGTCATGGCTCACTGATGGCTCACTGATGTCATGGCTGATAACTTCTTCACTTTTTACATTTATTTGTCTGTCTTTTATAACGCTTAACCAGGATGTTTTTGCCTAAACCTAAGTCAGTGCTTTTGTAGCCTAAATACATCAGAAGTGCAGCTTTTTTTTCAACCGTGAACTGTATGTGTATGTATAATGACTTGAATTCTTAGAACGCTCCTGTCTGTATTGGGAGCTGCGAAACTGTCATATGGGTAATTTTGACTAATGGTGACATGTGTCGTTATGGGTGGTATTGATGAACGGTTTATTCTGTCCATTAGGTTGGAGATCTTATTGTCATGGATGCAACTACATTACATACTTATTTCAATCCAAACCGTGATATTCTACTAAACCTAACCAAGTAGTTTTGGTGCCAATGTTAACCACAACATGGAAACATTTCACAACATTAAATAGAACGAAGAATACATCATTTTAATGACATATTCTGTTCTGTTATCATGACTTGTTGTTGTCTTGTTATTTGTAAGGGATAAGGCAGAAATTATGTTTTTCAACTGGATTTTTTTAATTAACTTTATCACTTGCAGGACTAAATGGGAATAGTTTAACACAGAGAATAAAAATGAGCAACAATGCAATATTTAAAAGAATTCAAACTGTCCCGGTAAACCAAATCCAGTAACAAAGGGGCTAAATCACCACTTAACAAATGAGTGAAAAGAGTAAGTTGTAACTCATTCTCAAAAGTTTTAATGAAGGCCTTGAAAAAATCTTTGTCAGATGCCGTGTATCACTGTGTTTCAGTGGTTTGGATGTTGAACCATAGGCTCTTGCATTATTTATTTATTTATGTTTCCTAATATTGCTCATATTTTTTTTTCATATCTTTAGGGTCAAACAGCTGCTTGACAAGAATATATGGCTAAATCAAATTTTCTTCTTATTCAGAAGTTATGGTTTGAGTTTTTTTCTTTTTTTACAGACTGGAGATATGTAATTGCACTCATCTTTTGATTCTCTGCACTCATGTTTGCTGCTAAGTGTGCTGGACAATGAAAAGCCTCTGGACAAAGCGCGGCGAGGCTGATGAACACTACTCAGCCTTAATTGCATGCTAGTTTTGATGTAAGGCAATCATGAGGTCATCTGTTTGAAGTGGATAGGCTTGTTTGATCCAGCTTTGTGTGAGTGTGTTCATGTGGGTGTTTGACTGTCTTATCATGGGCTACCTGCTGTGATTAAGTCAGGCATAAGAAACCAAGGAAAGCAAAATGTGTTTTTGTGCGTGCATGTGTACGCAGACATAAGTGTGTACGCCTACAAGCACATAGTGAGGTTTAATAGAGGTCTGTCTGAGTCTGCACTGTATGGCTGCAACAGTCAATCAATCAGCAGCACAAACTACAGGACACTTCTGCCTTCAAACTCATTAAAATGAGCATGGCATAACAGAGAAACATACCCTTCGCAAATTAAGTTGTGTGTCCTAATTGTTTTCGTGTTTGTGGGCCTTTCGACAACTTCAGAAGGCATTTGTTGTTGCTTGATGTATGCTTGCTGCGCCTCAGGCAATGTTTTTTATGACCATTATTATTCAAATGAGCTAGAAATGTGTTTTGAAAGTCCTAAATCATTGAGCATGAATGGCTACCCTTGGCGTTTATAAATGACTTTCCACACAAGCAAACCTCCGTCTGCATGGCTTACTCCGCTGAGCTCATTTGGGTATTTGAGTTCTGTCAACAGAATTTGTGTCAGTTGTCCATTGGCATGACAAGTTGCATTAGAAAGTTTGACAGGATTTTTCACTACTGTTTTGGACTTTTTGAGTGATAAACAGTGTTGCATTGGTAAATAGAAAAGTGGGGAAAAATGAGCTCCAGTTGATGAGGCGAACTATATGTTTTAGAGAAAATGTTAACACAATGGTTTTATTATTGGATAATGGCTTCTATAGAATCTATGAAAACAAAAAATGAAATGATTTGTTAAACTGGGCTGCCTCTAACAATCATTATTGATTGTTTTATTGATTCATTGACCAACCACTTAGACTAGAAGCTGTACAAAAACAACAAAAGTGCTCCTCACAGTATCAAAAGGCCCACGGTTACAGAATTAAATGTCTTGTTGGAACTATTGGTCAAATTAGGTTTGACCAATACGCAAAGATAATCAGTTTATTATCCTAGCAGACTATGAAAACAGCAAATATTTACATTTGGGATGCTGCAACCAGTTAATTTGTGTCATATTTCTGGGGTTCCGGTTGCCTGGCATGGCCAAATTAATGTACAAATGCACATTAGTCTGGAACCTCTCAGTTCATATTTCATTTACCAGGGGTATTATCAACAGCCACACACTAAAATGCCCCAGGATAAACCCCCCACCAATCACAGCAATGAAGCGTGAGCCAGAGCCCTGAGTGACACATGCAAGGTGGGACGGTGCTCGGTCTGATTTCAACAGGAAAAACATGGTAGCCGAGTCACAAAATATCTGAAATTACAGCTAAACAGGCATTAAAATGATGTTTCTGAAAACATTTAAGGTGAGAAATAAGCAAAGCAGAAACAGAATCTTTCTAAATATTTGATCAGTGCTGCCGAGTTTGAAAATTTGATCCCAGCATTGTGATTTGTGCTCAATACAAGTCATTCCATCAAACCCGCCCCATATAAGATAAACAGCTGTGATTGGCTCAGTGATGGCCAGACCAGCTGCTTATCTGTCTAAAGCGGACATGAGCTAAGTAGATTCATATTTTGGGTTTTGGTGTAACCAGTGGCTATCCAGATAACGGATGACCAGGCCGAGACTTCCTCCTCTGTACGTGAGTCATTGTTTAGAGTCCGATTAGTAACTTGACATGTGATGGTTGCCGTCTAGAAACGACGTCTAGGATGGAATTGTATATGAATACAGATAAATCAAAAACAAGTTATTAAAAAGCTGAATCATCATCAGACATTAGCCACTGGCTTTCAAGATTGCACCTCAGCCAATGCTTCTGCATTCTTTGCTTCCCACATGGACTTTTAACCTGCATGCAACCAAAGCTCGCTCAATCTTGACAGGTCAGTACTTTGTTGGATGAGAAACAGACTAAAAATGGAAAGCAGAATACTTCCAATAACAAAATCTTGTCCCATGCCTTCAGATTCTGCATTCGTATGTAGATATCTGTTCATAGATATTATTTAACTGACCAATTGTTTCATTTGTAGTTATGTCAACTCAATCATAGTGCTGTATAAATCAAAGTATGCATTAATGTGTGCATTTATTCTCAGTATTACAATATATTGATATTGAAAATAATTATTTTTTATCTATTAATATAGCATTCGTTGATGCTGATTTTTTGTCTGTTAAACAAAACTTCAACAAACTTTGTACATTAGTCATTTATATCCTAAATCTGCAACTGTACAAATAGAACCACTTTAGTTACATTTACATTAGACGGACTAAAGCAATTTTTTCGAAGATGATAACTCTCCTCCTGCACAGTGGCTAAAACAGAACTAGCTTCTATATCTGTCGAGATAGAAGATTTGGTCTTCAGATATAGGCGTAAAACATTCTGCTTACACTAACACAGCAGCCGCTCTCACACACACACACACATACAAATGCATGTGCAAAACCTCCCCCTCCATGTCTCATCTTGTGTCCAGACACACACACACACACACACACACACACACTCACACATACACACAGACCACATCTTGATTAGGTTTTCATAAAGTCTGGGACTATGCTGAGTCTGTAATTGACTTTGACAGCAGAAGCCTCCATGTCCTATGGCTATGTTAAACGAACAATTTACATCTTCATTTCAAATTCTACATGGATAAAAAGCTATTAATTACATTAGTCTGCGAAGAGTCATTCCAGCTGTGTAGAATATGTGTGTATCTCTGTGTGTGTGCGCGTGTGTCTCCCTTCCTTACACATATACACTTCTGCTCATTTGTATATTAAGTCTTGCGGCTAAACAATGCCCAGTAAGTGCTTCTCTGGAGATGAGTTTACGAGTGTGGAACGGACTTTTACTCACGTGTAATGCTCTGCAAAGCACACACACCCTGTCTACTCCTATATGAGCTTTTTATGGACAGGGGAACATTTATTAAATCTATTGACTTGGCACTGGTTGCAGAGGCGTTGACCCTTCCACTTCCTCCCATTCATTACTTGTAATGATGTTAGTTAGGTAGTTTCAGAATATTTTACTGTGGCTTGTAAAATACAATCGCTATATAAAGTCATTTCACCTGGTCCCAAGATTCCTGTTTAGAGGCTGTCGCTTAAAGTAACGGCAGGAGTGAATAGATAGATAGAAAGATAGATAGATATGAAAGAGACAGAAAGACAGCGAGATCAGCCCAATCAAAGCAGGGGAAAAAAACACATTCATAACCAAAAAAGGGGGGAGGAAAGTGTTTTTGCATGACGATCAAGCAACTTTTCTCTCTTAGAGTGCTTCCTGTCAGCTTCAAAGAGCGCTTTAAGAGGCCGGGAAAGTGGCTCTCTGAACAGCAGCGAGAACAGAAGCATCTCAGCCATCATATCCGAGCCATCTGCGTGATGGGGGGAACAACACAGACCCCCGTGTTTGCTTTGGAGATAGAACGATCAAAGAACAACACTAACCATATAATGAAGGGACAGATGGACCTTATATGAAGTGGGGAAAGAGAGAGAGGAATACAGTGAAATGGAGAGGGAGGGAGGGCGAGGTGTAGACAAAATCAAACTGCAAATGCAACAATCTTTTTAGAGGA
>CAFUXE010001242.1:512640-526486 GCA_903364295.1 Serranus cabrilla | reverse complement strand
GAGAGAGGTGTGCAGGGGGGATATGATGTGGTGAAAAAGTGTGAGCCATCTCGTCGCATGCAGACTGCCTGCGCTGAATGAGAAAGCTAAAAGGTAATTTCACGGATAAAGAGGAGGCCTAATGCATAGAGGTAATGTAGCAGGGGATGGAACAAAGGCAAACTTTCATCTCTTTAAGCTTGGATGGAGAGAGAGTGAGAGAAAGCGAGAGAGAAAGCTTTGATGCTTTGAAAATGATAATAACAATCTCAAAGTCAGCCTCAGAAGAGAATGTGCCCCCCTCACTGTGCCCCATCCCCTCCTCTTCTGCCCCCTACCACTTAATACAACTGCACAATGACTGTCTAGGACAAGGTGGGCTGTGGGTGTGTGTGCGAGGGCGAGAGAGGAGGGTGGGGGGCAAATTGTGACACTTAGGGCCCCCCGAAATTACTCATGGAACAAACACAAAGATGATGAGAATAAAGAGACTCATTATATCCGAGATTAGATGACTTTTGTGGACACACTGAGGGATGAATTTATGCTCTGTAAAGATGATATTTCACATAGGTAGTATATAAAGCTATATTGAAATATGAATGTTGATAAAAGATTCATGGATTGCAGCTCCTCATTCTCTTTCTCGCCGCCCTTGCTCTATATATTAAAATGAAGAACTGACACTGTTTTAGTCACAAAGCTTTTTTTTTTTCTTCCCCCAGCTCTGTTGTCTCTACAGAAAAAAGCTCATTTTGTTTTCAGAGCTTCCTTAATGCACATCGCCAGCGGAAATTCAAAATGATGTAGGTGCATGAGATGCACAGCTATCACTGAAGTGGAAGCAGCTATTGTCTTTCAAGTTAAAGAAACCACGGCGTATAATGGTGCTTAGACATTTGAAATGGCATGATTAAGTGCATTTAACTTAAAAATAACTGCCTTAGATAGCAATGAAAACAATTCTATGGTAATCTATAACTTTTCATGCTATTTTCTGGATGTATAACCATTTATTTGCCAACTGCAATATTCCGTTCATCAAGTTTGTCTCCCCGACAGCCTCACCTTTTTCCCCCTGGCAAACCAATAATGACTTTAAATCCATCTGTATATTGTGTGTATTCTGTTAAAGAACTGCAAAGCAGCTCAAAAGAAGGCTTTCTCTCAAAAAGAGGATTCTTAAAATCATCTGCGTCATTAAAGCCCAAATTTCCCAATTATGCCGCGAGGTATAGGCCATTTTGATTGCCCTTTATTGTCTTGAAATTGAACAGATGATGCATTTAACTGCGTCGAACCGTCTTGAGTGCTTGAGCTGATGATCTTTGACCCTCCTGTGCTGTGGAGGGGGCAAACCATTAGCTGACTATGTCCAGAGACTTTGTCTGTGTGTGCGTGTGTGTCTGTGTGTGTCCATCAAGTGGATCCCCTCCCCCACTTTTCTTTCATGGAAAACACAATTTAACACCCAATTTTCAATTATTCAAACCATTTGCTTCAAATACAATCTGACTCACAGACATTATCACACATCTCTATAGAGTGCACATCTTGGATGGGTTTAACTTGCTGCTTATGCTGTATTAATTCATTCCACTAAATAAGTGCATGATGTATGGTTTAAACCAATAAATACTGGTGAAATCACCTTGGTGATACTTAAATCATCAATATTATTTCTAGTTTGTTCCGAGGTGTGGCCTCCTCCTGTTGATGGAGAGAATTTGAGCTCTGATCACAGATTGAATTCCAGCATGAAATGTCCTTGTGTCTTACCTCATTGGTTATTCTGTCCTGGTTAGCGCCAATTGCACACAGAGAAAAGACCTTTTTTATCCTTCCTCCCTCATTTCGTTTTTCTCTCCTGACCCCTCAGAGTATCACCAGACCTCAAAATTGCATTGAATATATAAATGCTAATGCTAATAACTGCTAGCAGGAGCAGATAATGTCCTTGACTGGTACAAGAAAAGATCCTTTTCTCTTACATGACTCACTGCCTCTGAATAACATTAGAAGAGTTCACATCCCAAGCTCTTATTTCTCTCCCATTCTTTCTCATTCTCTTTTCTTTTTTCTTAATTTACTTGACTCCCCCCTCAACTCTAGCCTTCTTGTAGCAGGAAAAAAAAATCCAGCTGAAGTGTAAAATATTAATTCATTTATCTGCGTGATAAGATCTTGCTGCCTCGCTCGAAATTCCAATGACATCCATTTGCCATTAAGTCAACGCAACACACAAGCAATGAGGCCTCTGGAGCTTGTCTGTCTTTGCACCCCCCCTCCATATCGTAGCTCCATTTTTATGCCTCTGGAAGCTTTTCATGGTAGGAATTAAACTATAATACTTGTTTCAGTGGCATGCATGTTAATGGCTGCAGCAAAGCTGTCATTTAAGAGACATGAGGAAACAGCTGCAGCGAACAAAATGGCCTCTCGTGGAAACACCCTGGATGTCTTTGGGACTTTTTATTGTCTCTCCAAAGATGGAGATCATCCTGATACCAAAATCCCTGCAGTTCTGGAATGAATGTTCAACTTGTTATTGTGCATTCTGATTGGTCTATGTTTAAGAGTGTCCAGTGGGGTCCAAAAAGCCTCTTAGGCCTTCCCAGTAGGGCCTGTCAGTAACAATAGAGGAATTAAAGGACCCTGCACTGGCAAAAAGCCCCATGACATGAATAAGAAGCCAAATATTCCATTGTTTCATATAGGAACTTGGTTCTCTTTGAAGATGGATGTGAAGAGAGCTGCACGGCAGAATTTGCCCTTGCCTCAGTTTCTTAAAAATGAATTATTTCTCGTCTGGCAGGCAGCTCTCCGGAGGTGAGAGGCTGCCTCTTAACATGAGCAGGTATCAGTCTTAAAACCGCTCAAAGTAATTGTAGCTTTGAAGTCACACACATCACAGATGGCACAGTCAATATTGCACCAACTTGTCTGGGTACTTTCCTCCCAACTCTGCTGTACTTCTGCTCCTTTCCTTTTTGACGAAAAAATACATTATTTGTCACAAACTTTTTATTAAAAGAGGCCAACCATCAATCAATCCTGCAATCACTCATGCAATCACATTAATCATTCTTCTCTGCCTTATTTGCGTCATTTGGTACAAGAATGTTGAGACCCCAAGTGAAATGTACTTCACAGCTAAAGCTGGTTCTGCATATTCTTTTGACAGAATACTTCTCAAATCATGTCAGCAATATTCAGTAAGAGCAATAGTCACTGATAACTGCCATTCGATTTCTTAAAGTTTCAAACAAAGCAACTTTTCAAGGCTATTTTCCTCTTTATTCCATCTGCTTTACTGAGGCTATCAAATAGGTTTCCATGAGAATAAAGAGGAGATGGAATAGTGGAAGATTGAGCACCAAGCAGCAGGGGTGAAACTTGAGCTCAAAGGTTTAATCTGTGATGCTGTGCTTTAATATAAATAAATCATAACTACATAATTTTCAAGACATTCGTCTAATAAGGGTATAAAAATGAGACTATTGCTGAAAGTAATTACAACAAATTCTATAAGCCTTTAGTCTGAATCTTTATGCAATAGTTTGTAGAAAAAAATCAAACTTTCTCTTGCATGATCAATGGGTGCCAGTATTGGTCTGATGACAATTTAGCTTCTGGGCAAAAAGATGAAACATTTCTGGTGCAGCCACAGGATATTCAGATGATGGAAATCTGGGCCAAGACTTTCTCTTCCATGCGTTGGTAATTGTTTACAGGATGATTAGCAACTTGGAATGCCAAAGATTTTAGTTTTGAAAAATAAATGTGTTATCTTAAAACATTTTACAGCACAAGCCTGTTACAAGCCTCTCATTTTCTTCTCTTTTTCTGCTCCACCGTTTCACTTTTTCAGCCCTGACATGGAGAGATCCACTTGAAGGGGAGTTGGGAGGTGCCACTGCCTGTCATACAATATTGGTAAACAATTTGGGACTGTCCAGCTCCTAATCAGATGGACTTTTCCAACAATAAGTAGGCCGTTGCCAGCAGGTACATTCTTTTCCTTGTGGCCCGTGTGTTGCCCATCTGGCATGTGCCAGAATTGCCAGATTGCCCGTCCAAACCTGCTGCACTGAGCATGTGTTTTTACGTAAATAAATACAAACAGACACGAAGCAATGCCAGCAAAAAAAGAGTTGTTAAAGTAGTTCATTGTTACAGGAAGCAAAGGTTTATGGGAAACATGGCCTTTACCACATGCAGCCAGCATTACACAAACAACCACAACCGATTGTAAAATACCACAATGAAAGCCTGATAAGCACCAAATAGTAAAATAGCCACAGGAAGCCACAAACACTTAATCACAAGCCACCACAAAATACTCCAAATGAGCACAACTTAGCTCAACAACAACAAGGTTTTAAGGATAGCAGTAGCAGGCATCAATCCATCTGTGGCCATGTAATGAGAAGATGAAACAGATGAATCATGGAGACGCAGGAGTTCTTGGGTCTCCACAGGTATAATGCTGTAAATCATTACCACCTTTCAGAGTCCCTGCTTGAAGAGGTATTGTTTTGAAATCCCTGCGCTGCTATCTGATCTTCTCAGGGACAAAATTTATCAGCCGAGCACGCGAGAAAGAGAGAGAGAGCGACAGAGATTGTACCGTAGGCATTGGCGGCACACAGAGGAAGAAATGAGGAGAAAAAAGGGCAACACAAACAGAGAAAGAGCATTGAGACGGAGAAGCAGACATCACAGGAAGACAGCGAGCAAAGTCTTTAGGCCAAGCTTGAGAGGTTGCACACGTTTCCTGCCTTGATTAATAAAGTCTGGCTGGGGCTCAGGTCAGCTCGCTGCTCATCTAGCACCGCTGCAGCCGCGCACACGTTCGGTGCTGTCTGCCAGCATCCCTGTGTTGACTGACATGGCCTAACCTCTTTTAATTGAAGCTGTGCCAAAGGCTGAATCTGTTAAAAATACAGAATCAGTAGTTATATGTCTGTGATAGCGGCTGCATTGATATACTTGAATTGTGCATTGTATGTGTGGTTAAGTCTGCAGGTGGAAGTGTGCATGTGTGCTTGTAAGCCATGCAGGCCAACCAATGATAATACAATAATGAGGTCATCTCAGAATTCATCTGAGAGGCCGGAACAGGGTGCAGTGTTGATCGAAATGATGTTAGGCCATCCAAGATTAAGCATATTTACTCAAATACATACTCAGGTACTTTGAGCCTAACCCTTCATAATGGGTCCATTCGGCCACTGCATAATGGGGCTCCTATTACAAACTGCATTTAAAAGAATCAAATAAAACATGTAATTTTGATCAAAAAGTAAGAAACACTCACCAAAATGCATCATTAGGGCAGCCCTTGCCCACAGTTTAAGACATTAAGGGCGTTTAGCCATAAGGAGTGGTGAGCATAATGGGCTGGGTGTGGGTTCATCGGGTTGTCTGCTAACATTTTTATTGCCTTTTTGCTCCATACTTTACCCATTAAAGAGTTGGAAATGTACAAAAATTGTGTGCCAATTTGTCAGTTATTTGCCCGCTAAATGTCGAAGCACTTTGCTGTCATTTGGGGTGATCAATGCTTAATGAATTAGTCTGTTTTTCACCTCCGTTAAAGGCAGACGTGCTTAGCACCTTCCCAATCCCTCGGAGACCCAGTCTGATGGAAGCCTTCCACCCCTAATTTATGAAAAGTGAGGAGCTAAGCAGTTCATGCGTCTAGAAGTGCTAGCTTTTTGGTAAATTGCTTTTTGTGAATTCACTTGAGTCCAAAACGGAACTCAACCTCAACTTTCATTAAACGGAGGATGGAAGAATGTCTTGAGAAGTGGTGGAAATAAAGGGGAAACAGAGACAGAGAGACAAGAAGATAAATGGCAAGAGCTCAAAGCAATGTTTACATGATGGGAATGAGCGTCCTAATGCAGTGATGATTGCAGAGTGTTTCCAGTGATTCCATTTAGCCTATTGAATTAGCCGGAGCCGGAGTCAGCGCGCTGGCCCCGGCGCTCCAGAAACAGACACCCAGGCATCAAAATCCAATTAAATACATTTGTTAAGTAATGTAATGATTGCCTAAGCATACTTTTCAGTTGGACTCCATTCATTTTGACCCATAAAAATGCCATTGTTTTCTGAGCTTTGGGAAAGGTTATGCAGATTGATAGAATTAATTGTCTGGCAGGCGAAGAATGTCATTAGAACACTTAGATGGCCATGATGGCCCATTTATATCCCCAGTCTGTTTGCGGCCAGGCATTTTAATTTGTAACTTGACATGATAATGTGGCCGGTCCCCAGCTCACAGACACAAATATTACTCACATTGATTAAAAGGGACCATTCCTTCCTCCTTCACAATAGCTGGACATGCAGAATCCATACAGTGTTGGCTTTATCTGGTTAACATTTAGCTTGCCGTGACTTTTATTGCACCTATTTAAAAGTTGGACATAATATGAATCCGTAATATGCAGATTTAAAGTCATGCAGCCATGTGCAGGACAACATTAGCATTCGGGATTATGATCAAAAAATGTCTATGTTCTCAAATATTTGATCAAACTTATGTAAAATATAAATATGGGCCACAATGTGCATTTCTGAACAAATGTAACACATTAAGTTAACTTAAAATATACTGTACAATAAAATAAAACAACCTTTTTTGGAGTAAAATAACTGCTGCCGTTCAAAAGACTTTCCTTTTTCTTTTTCTACCACATAATGCAAATGTTTTATGTGGAACACGATTTTGCATGGGGTATCTCTGCAGAGGTGACTGCCAATTACATTAACTGTACTATTTAACCTAAAGAAATCCTAACATCAGCTTCAGGGAGACAAACAGTACGTCTGTGGATATACCGATCAGACTGCAAACATCTCTTCAGAGGTCACCAACTTGGCTTGAGACTGAATTAGACACGGATGGAGAACTCTCCTGCATTATGAGTGGGGGGAAAAGGCTATGTTTCTATGGTAACATATTCCAGGGTGTGAGAGGATTGGATCATTAAACCTGACTGGAGATTTCAAGGTCAAAGGTCGGAGGCGCCACGGTCTAACGGGAGCAGCTTGTGAATCTATCATTACGGCGCGCTCATAAACATACAGCACACAACACTCAGAGTGGAGGAGTGTATAGGAACAGATGCACACACACTCACGCCTCGTGATTCCTGACAATTAAAAAAAAAAAGATTGACATCACCAGTTTTCTCCTCTTGAGCATCTCAGCTTGGTCTCTCTCTGAACATGAAGCCCTCATTTCCACCTGTAATGAACACATCACGGTTAAACACATTATAGAGCATTTACCCAACCAATGGCTGTGCATCACTTACAGTGATGGTCATAATGTGAAATGACGAGGACTTGGCTTGTAGTGGTCTTTTTTTTTTTTTTTACTACTTTAACGTCACAGCTCAGCAATCTGACTATCCTTCAGCTGTCATTTTGTGTCCATCCTACAAACTGAATCCAATAATATCTGAAAATAGCCCATCCATTCAATTGACAACAGAGCAAAAGCATGCAGTAAATATTCACGTGCCTTGTAAAAAATTACACTGGAAAATGAAAAATTACACTCATCCTTATTTGTTATGTTTATTTTTTTCACCATTACCATCATTGTTGGACCTTTAAAGTCACAATTGTTCTGTTTTTGAAAAAAAAAATAACACTGGATTTTTCGTACTGTTCTTATTATCATATTATTTCTTTTTCCTCTTAAACACTCAAATTAACATACTTAAACATGAGTACCATATTAAACAGCCTCCCTTAAACACTGGGTAATTCACTGCATCATTTAAATCACAGTAACTGCAAGATGTAATTATTAGAATTGTTATGACTATTATTTCATTATTTTTCCTTTTTGGTCAGTTGTTATATTCGTTTATGCACCATTAAGTTTTGTGCATCACCTTGTTTGTTGTCTGTCCATTGCTATACTTGTAAACTCACAATTATTCTGTTTTTTGAAAGAAAAGAAAAAAGGTAAAATAACACAGAATTTGTCAGCTTGTCATGTAAAACAACTGAAGCTTTTCTTCTTCCACACTTCAATAATGTATGAACCACTCATTAATTTATTGTTTTGTGCTGTGAATTTGCATAGCAACTCAAAGATAATTTCTCTCTTTACTTAGTGAAAGCACAAAAAAAACTTACCTGACAGAAGTCAACATTTACAAATTGCATTCACCTATTTAAAGCAGTGGACCAGCTGGAATACGGCATCAGCAAAGCACAGAGTGAGAACACAAACAGACATGTTTGGTGCTTAACAACAATGAACACCTTCATCGAAGCTCTATCTTTCTCTCCCAAGTGTCACAATTGCCTAGCTCCTGTGACACGTTTTCTTTTTTTTTTGCAATATTGTCTTTGAAACTGATAAAGCAGAATGATCAAAATGCTTGGAGACAAATGGAGAGCCTCTGGTTTGGAGTTTTGATTTGTGAGACTGGAAGGTGCTACAAAAAAGAACAAATGATGACAGTTTCTACTGTAGTTCCCTATATCATTATCAACCCTTATCAACTTTTTTTTCAAAGCAGCCAGATGTGTTACATGTCCCCACTTTGTACCGGGTATCTTACACCAAAAGAAAACAGGAGCCTGTGTCTTGTAATATGATGTATGCGTGAAGACAGTTCAAATTAGGACCTCTGCTTCACTAATAAACACTGAGTTTACAAAATATTAGGAATGGCATTTTAATAATCATTTTTTCACAATCCATCTGTCAATTTGCAAATCCTTTTTTAACCCTTGTCTTTCTCATAATCTGAACCTCAACCTCAAGAAAGATGCAGTTTAAAAAGGTGAAATCAATAAAAGATCGAAGCTTTCATCTGGAACCCCTTGATCAGGCCGTCTCTGGGAAAAAACACACATTCCCAATATTTTGCGCACTTGGATTCGACTGAATTTTGACAAGGCTGAGCAAAACAAGCATGTTTTAAAGACTGTCTTGTAAGATGACTATCAATGACACAAAAATCAGTACATCTAATACATTATTAAAAATGCTCGGGCCTAGATATACTGTATGTGATATTCATGTATCATAAACAACTATGCATCAGCTACTTCTGGATTCTTTTTGACCTCTATACAAAAACAAAATGTGCAGCAACAAAAAAAAAGTTATTGGAGGTGCAAAACAGGATTTCAAGTGGTAATGAAGCAAAAAATGATTTGATCTCTGTTGGTAAAAGGCAGATTGGGGCAAAAACAAGCAGCCAGCACAGTAAATCTTCTTTTGTTAACTGAAATTTGTTGATTTTCATTATTCTCATCTTTGCTTCTCACATAGTTAGGCGTATTTATGTGTAATATGGACCCATAAACTTATTTGACCCGAAATGATACACACTTCTGCACTGGATCATAATTTAGTATTGCCCAGTTATTTAACAATCTTCTTTCACTTCTCCCGGATCGATGCTCTCATCCTCTCACCGCAGGTTCTTGCTTGTTTATTTTGGTACTATCACATATGTGTGAAAGAGATATATACAGTAAACACAGTAGCTTTGAGAACTGATCAATGTCGTAATAAGTCATGCTGTGGTTGTACTTGTTCCCATAACTAACAGGTGCAATATTTTGCTTGTAATGTTTGGATCCCTTGGGGGGGAAAAGTGAGATATGTGAGACAAGGAACTGAAGTGTGAAACTGTGACTGGAGCACGATGTTAAGACTCTACATGGTTTTAGTATTTTCATTTCTAGTGCTTATAACAGTGGATAAAGTTTAGCTTGTGTGACATTATAATTATCCTTAATCTTGTTGGTTTTCAGAGTAACTACAACATGTAATTTGCATAGAAATCAGAGACACTACCCGTGCCAAATGTATTTTAGATTTATTTTAATAATGATGTCTGCTTTTTGTAAAACACTTAATCTTCAGTATTTCCAAGGACTATATTTGGCAGAAATTATTGGTTTGGTTTGTTTGAAACAGTTTTGGGCAACTGGATGCAGCCACAAGAAAGCAGCTCCTTTCAAAATATGTCAATTATCATGAACCTTTAAACTTCATAAAATAAAGAAAAGAAGAAAAGCCAAATATCTGAAGTTGCAGTGAATAAAACAGCCATCATTGTCACTAATGGAATCAAACTTGGCTTGGACCTGCAGTATCGGGTTGGTGCTGAATCAATTGTCAGGTTCATAAACGTATCTATTGTAGTAGGGTATGAACAGCCAAATCCAAAAATCATAACTCAACATTTTCTTTTGCAGAGGTTGTTGCCAAGACGGCTTTTACTTGGTGGAATAAAAGGCTGCCACAAACACTTTGGCAGGCGGCTGTGTTATCTCTGAACAGCCGAGACAAGAACGCTGCAGGAGGTTTGTGTCAGAAATTAAAACTGTGAAAATATAGCGGAAAAGGCAAATTCACTATTCTAATTATATTAATATTATTTCTCAAGTATGGTATCAAGATAAACACTGAGCTGACAAGCGGAGATTTGGAGGCCTGTGATGACACTAACTCAAGAGAGAGACAATCTGAGATAACAGTTCACTCGTCAGTGCTGTTGTCATTGTTGTTTAACAGTCTAACAAAGATCACTGATCACTGAGCCATGCTACTGTGCATTTCTAGTAGTAGTTGGGCAGTCTAGTGGTCACAGAAAGCAGTCTACAAGGTCTCTAATTTAAACAATTGCAAATTTTGATAATTGAAAGCTGTTGACCAGCTTTGTTTAAGAAATCTGGGTCAAAAAAGTAAAGTTAAGCAAAAATAATCCCAGCTGTCTTTCCCTTCCTTACATTTCTGCCGGCACCTACATATTGTGGCTGTGCTGAACCTCAGACACAGAAAAGGGTGTAGAACGAACCCCCATCACAGCCGAGGGTGACTGTATAACAAGTGTGAGGTAGTGAGGGAGAGGTGGAGAAAATAACCTCAATTTACACTCATTTTCACTTTTCTTTGGCAAATGTTGCAACATATTGGGTTTTGCCGCGGCAGAGCCTGCTTTCTGTCCAGCGTGTGCGTACGTGTGTTTGTGCGTGGCATGTGTGGACAATGGGCAGACTCTCCTGGTCTCCTAGTTGTCCTAACCCCCTGTGGTGAGGCTGAATAACACACCTCATCCTGGGCTTCTTTTCTCTCGCTCGCTCATTTTCACACTCCCCTTTTCTCCACTTCCAAAAGGCTGAGACAAAAGCGGCCCTGTGTTATTGCCATTTTGTTTGTGTGAGTGTGTGTGTGTATGTGTATGTTTTTGTGTGTATGTAGAGGTCCTGTCTTGCTCCTTCAGGAAATGGTGCATCAATGGGCATTATGTAGATGCTTGAATAGCTGCCACCCAGGGTCTCCATCATTCTGTCTGTCTGTCTGTCTGTCTGCGTCTCAGTCTACCTAACAACTGAGGATGTAACACACACACTGACAATCATCATAACTGACAGATCTATATGGTGCTGTTGATGTTACAGGTTTTAAAGGAGCACTGTGTCATTGCCAAATTGATTTCCATTATCAGTGTCATGATTATGTAGTGAAACTAATATTTACAAGTTAAAGAGTATTTTCTTTAGTAAAGGTGCTATGTGAAGTTTTTCTGGAAAATTAAAGGTACCCTGCAGAGTGTTCTTTTAAATCAACATTTATTGTTCCTGACCTAAAACATTGTGTTGAAGCCTCATATACTTGTTGGATGCAGTTCGTTCCTCATTAAACGATGTGTGGGAGATTTTAAAACCTCCATTGTTTGCATCCATGATTACTTGCTAGCAATCTTCTTCTTTCCTGTGTGTGTGTGCAAGGAGATGCCAACAAAACGGAGACACAGTTTGAAAATTGTTGCTCCACAGCATAACCAGTGGTCAAAAACTCCACAGGGTCCCTTTAAGAGTAAACATGCTAGTTCAGTGACATTCAAAAGTCCCTGGTATTTTCACAGAGCCAAACTGTACCACGTGTTCACTCTTGTTTCTGTCTTTGCCATTGTGTCTTTGTCTCCTTTTGGCCTAATCATTTCACTTGTTGTGTCTGCCAGTGTAGTATAATGATGATGGACCATATTTGACTCCCTAGCCAGCCAACACAGCACTGATCACACAAAGGATTTAAGTAAAGTACAGCTTGATCCACTGAGGACAACATTTCTCTTCGTCTTTACGGCCACATATTCAGTGTGACTTTGAATGCTCCTAGGTTGACTTGCTGGTCACCATGTTGAACAGAACTTAACACCCAGTGTTGTGGACTTATTCTATTCCTAAATCTTACGCAGTCAGTGATGAGTTACGTCTGTTCTGTTAGTGTTGTGTTTTCACTTAACAGCTAGCATAGCGGCTGGAGTTACCTGTTGGCACTGCGTCCAAGCACAGCAATGCAGAACTCCCATTGGAAAACTGCCACATTTGCTGTATCTCCAGCTGTGCAGGAGGCCACATTGCAGATCTCCCTAAAGGAAACTTCAGCAGAGAAAGAATGACATATTTAGTTGTTTATTTTATGTATTGAACCTTCTGGTGTGCTGAACCCTCTGATTTTAGCCCTTTATGTATTTCACTTTAGTCTTTTTGTTAGTGAATGACATATAATTTGTGTAGGCTTGACTTTTTCCAATGAAGTTGACTTACTTTAAAATTTCTTACATTATTAATTAATACAAAATAATACACATTTTATTTCTCATTTCTCATAGTCTTTTCTTTTCTTTAGTTTGTGCTAAGATTGTTAAAATATTTTTATTTCAATATATATTATTGTGAACACCACAGTTGTCATTTCTTAAATTATTACATTTTATCATACAATATTTTAAAACAAAGTATGAGGTGTAACTCAATTTGTCTGTTGTGTGTGTTAGTTTATATAGTTATGAGCAGTATGTGCCATTTATGTGTTGCACTGTGAGTGTTTGGGGACACAAACGTCATGCAATCTGTTCATTATATGACAGATAATTATATACCTACCAAAACTATCTGTAATTAATGTTCCTTATCTATTGCATGTGAAATAAAATATTAGATTTTTTTAAAACAGCTATCCTTTGTTGGCTCAAAAAAAAAAAGAAGCTGGTTCTTTAATAATGTGATCAAAGCCAACCCATGATTTACATATCAGTGCATCCTTCTGTCTCTCTATCACCTTCATAAATATGATATCTATATGCAGTCATTACATCTGATTACTTGCCAATAAAAGGCAAATCATCATGGAATTTTTGATCTAAATTTGCCTCTGCATGCTGCTATTAATCCTTCACTTCTACCAATCTCACCAATCTTGACGCCTGTCTCCCAGTGCCATTTTATGTCCGCTTCAATTTTTCACAGGACTTTGTGATGAACTACAATATTAAACCAGGTAGAATGCTCATTTTCTACTCATCAACAGGCTCAGCGTGTGAGTGTGAGTTTCCCGTGGAGTAGTGGAGGGAAACGGATCACTGTGCCTCCCTAAGGTCCTGTGGAGTGATTAGGCTTTAGATAGGAGATCATCAATTCATACTGGGATCCATACCCGCCGTAATGATGGGGGAGCGTGTGTGTATGTACAGTATGTGTGTGTGGGTGGAGCACGTGGGTGATAGTCAATTAAAATGTGAAGCAGGCTAAAGAGAGTGCTGACCTTTCCAGCAGTTTTAGACACCCTGACCGTGAAAGGGTTATAAGGGAGTCTAAATGGAAGCAGACACACACACACACAGTAATTCAGACTTTCCATACACTGCGTGCCCTATAGATTGAAATTAATTAAACTTCTAGGTGATATAGCACAGGCTGATTGGAATGTCCATCTGACTGTTTACCTGCCCAGAGCTGAAACAACATGCACCATATCTAATGGCCTGAAGAGGATGAGAGTGCAGCTGCACGTACACACACACAC
>CAFUXE010001242.1:499076-512591 GCA_903364295.1 Serranus cabrilla | reverse complement strand
ATCTCCCACACACTACTGGGCAATTAAAAGCCTATTTCCTTAGCTGATGTTGTGGATCTTGCTAATTCTACAGCTTGCTAATTCTGTGAAAGTGAGTGACAGAGTGGTGGTGGAAAAAGCCTCAAGTGTGTTTGTGTGTGTGCACATGCACAGTTTAATGTGAGTAGAACCAGCCATTTGAAACTGTAATGAACAACTATTATCCACCAGAACATAAATCCACATTTTGGACCGCTGGGTTCTGAAAAACCATGTGAGCACACTAAAGAGAAACTGATGCACTGTGAAGACTCTGTGTAAGAGGATTGCCACAGGGATTTAATTATGCTTTCAAAGAAAAGATTTTAAAATGTGAAACTTACATGATTCCTGTGATAAAAGCGGGCCATTGCATCAGCAGAGTGTTGGATGTACAATTGTATAAAAAATAAGCTAAAAAACTGTATTAAAGATAAGATGATATTGAGTAAATGGACCTTGAATGGACAGTTTTGTTCACTGCTGTTTTCAAGGTCAGGAGTGAACTGCCAAGCTCAACAAGCAAATATGCAAAATAAGAAATTACTGTATTCAAAGGCCAAGCCCATGTACTAAAAACAGTAGCATTTGCAAAGCTACATCAAATAAAAAAAATGGCATGAGCACATGTGAAGTATGGAAAATAATACAGTGAAATTAGAAGCTATTCCAATTTAAATGGTGGTTGTTCAGAGGATTGTTGACGACGAGTGAAGGAAATGTTCCCTGTCGCACAATAATGGATCACGGCACAAAAAACAAGTCAGCTCTGTGTAAGGTGTTCTATACTGATTATTTTAGCACCAATATTTAGATGTCAAAGAGATAAAAATCCATCAAAGAAGAAAAAAAACAACTTTAGTGAGACAAAACTAAAGTGTAATGGAAAATACTTCAAGGAACAACAAACATTTTCAAATGATTTTACAAGTCATTTATCAAGCTAAATACCCCTCATTTCTGAAAATTAGGACTGATTTTTTTGTTTTTGTTTTGGACTGTAACTCAACAAAAAGCTATTTAAAGCAATATCTTGAGCTGTGGGAAATTGGGATGACGATATTTAATAGACTAGTTAAGGAACCTCTAAGCTTGGATTTTTCTTTAAAATGCTGCATTGCTCATCCATACATATGCATAGATTTGGAGGGGATGGATGATGAATATTTAGAACCTGTGCATTTCCCTCCCAATAAAACCAAGCATAAGACTTTTATTTTGACGAACCGCTGGAACGTGACTCATAAACGTAATAATGCCTCCAGTAAAGTGGGTGGCAGTATGAAATCTCAAAAGCAATGATTGAAATCTGCCATAAATCGGAAAAAGAAGAATTAGTGCTGAGGCTATGCTGCAACAGATAGCGCGGGGACAGCTGATGCCTGAATTTTCGTGTTTCTCTTACATAAAATAAGACATTTCCACCATAAATGATGCTTCAAAATTCACCAGCACGCACAAAATGTCCTTGGGGAGGACCCATAGTTCTCCTGCTTAATATATATCTTTAATGTCCAAACCAAACCTACGCCCTTGGTTTTTTGTGATGAATCTGCCATGATGGTGATGACATGTTAGCTATCCCGTTCTCAGGCTTCACACCAATGTTCATTTCCCAAAATGACATTATCACAAGTCCTACAGCAGCCATCTTAAGAGTACCAACCATTCATGGCCATTCACAAAAGTTGATTTGAAAGCACTCTCCGGTCTCTCTAATTCTGCCGGGGAACATTACATTGGGCATAGACAAAGATAGAAAAAGACACAAGATAGCGATAAATAGAGGAACAGAGAGACTAGGGACAGCGATAAAGGGAAGAATAGCAGCAGACAGTGAAGGTGGACGTCCTATATGGGAGACAATCAGCGCGCAGGTTGGCTGTCCTTTACGACTCTCAGGGCTCATAATAACCCGGCTAAACGTTTATATTAACACAGCATATCAGCCTTGCCATCAGAGCAGTCAATGATAGAGAAAAAAAGCACACATAATTATACCCAGGCCTCGAAATGAACTGTCGTTAGTTTCATACACATACAGAGGAGGGAGGGATGGGAAACGTGAGAGGAAGAGAGAGAGAAGCGAAATCTAATTTACCCCTTCAAATCACATTCATAGACTGGGACTGTCAGGTACCTCCTGAGAGCAAAAGATGACAGAGAGAGAGAGAGGGAGGCAGAGAGAGAGAGAGAGAGAGAGAGAGAGAGAGAGAGAGACTTAGGAGGCTGAAAAGGTCAAGGGACCTCAGCTTAGAGGAGATAGCCAAATATTATGTTAATATGGACTCCATTTTACATACAGAGCTAATCAGCGTGGCCCAGAATTAAAGGGGCAGATAATTAATTCTAGAGTAAGGGGTTATCCTGCCCGCCTATTGTCTTGGCAGGAAAGAGGAGGGGAAAGAGACAGTGAGGACAGGGAAAGGGAGAGAAGTCCCTCAGCCTGTGTTGAACATGAAATGATAAGAGACGAGCCTGGACACGGAGGGAAGCAACATAAGTGACAGAAAAGAAGTGTAAAAGTATGTCTGGAGGAAGGCACACACAAAGGCAAATCATGAAAAAAGGACTCACTGCAAGGGTTTTTCATCTGCTCTCTCATTATATCAGTGGCAAAAGAAACATATGGTGTGGTGATGTGGTGAGGGATGAACTGGCTGGTTTGGGCAGGTTGGGTGACCATCAACGCATCCAAAGGTGTGATAATGGTGTTTGATAAGTGCACTTGATATATATCCTGTCAGCAGCACTGGGGAGTGCAGGGTAAAGGTGTTGCTCTAGGAGGTCATCTGTCTTAACAGATAATCTAAGTCAGTGAATCATATTGAGCCTTAAAATCTAATTTTCTCTTAGGAAAAGTGATAATAAATGACACAGGGATGAGATCATTTGATTTCTCTGCGATCCAGTTTCACTTGATTACTTCTCTTGTTTCAGGATTGTGTTTCTTCTTTTACTTGGCTCGTGGAAATTGTAAAAAAAAAAAAAAGAAAAGAAAAAAGGGCCAATTCAATGGACACAAGAGTTAATCTTGTCATATCAGAAACACACTGCCGACTGATCCATTAGTTTTATAAAGGTAACGCAAATTCTAGAAATATTCACTGCCAATACTGAATGCAGTGATGGAATGTTCACTGGTAAAATATGGTGTCAATTTTTCTAAAATATCAACTCAACTAAAACACGATTCACCTTTAAGGGTCATGGTTAAGATTTGGGAAAGATCGTGGTCAAAAACCAACTCCAACTTCAAAGAACTGCTAAATTTTTCAATATCTAACCAAAACCAACATATTTCCTGAACACACACCAAGTGTTAGACGCCTAAAGTTAAAAGGAAAAACTGGTCATTTTCAACCTGAACCCTATTTTCCCACATCAATATGTCTAATGGGGACAACAATTTTTTTAATTGGTCAAGCTTTGAACAAGAGCAAAGGGGCTGCAATGCAACCTTTCCATGCAATTATATACCATAAAATAAAAGAGCTTGTTTTTACATATGACAGGCTCATTGTTATTATAACTGTCTGATCTTGGGACTTTTTTAGGAAATACATTGACGGTGTGCAATGTCACCCATGGATTACATTACAGCCTGTTTGCTCAATATTAGACCACTTTCAAAAGGCCTTATCCCCATTAGGCAATTAGACACAAAAGCATGCAAACTGCTTTCAAAAACCCAGGTTCAAAATCTTGTTTTCTGCTCACCAAACCATCCACGCTAAGCTCCTCTGTTTGACCTCTGTGCAGTATAATAATGTCACATTTCCTGGATTGGAAAAAAAATGCTGCCAGTGATCATAATCCTGGCTGCAGTTCAATTTCCTTCAAACTACATCTGTCAAAGAAACTTAGTAAGATATAAAATGTATGCTGGAGATACGGTTGAATTCTGAATGCAGGTTACAATGAGATATGTGACATCTGTAGCCCAAGCTTCATGAAATCTCCTTCTGACCTCAGAATGGACGAAAACATTGACAGAAGCACAAAAATCTCAACAGCACCCTTGCAATATGCAGTTTAAAATGTTGTTTTATGGTGTTTTTTATGCCCTCTGCACTCCAACGCAGGCTATATAGAAGTCTGTAAAATGAACCCATGCAAAGATGTAAAAATGCATTTTTTTTTTCTTTTTTACTACAGACTTTTTCTTGCAGTGGCAAACTGTTACGCAGCTGAAGGCTCAGTCCCTCTTTATTTCTCTGCCTCAAGAAGCTAAACTGATTCTCTCTCTTCTGTCTCCATCTTCCCATGCTCATATTTAAACCATAAGGGAGACAGCCTCATTACATTTGACTCTCTCACCTGCCACCACAGAGGGGTTTGCATATGACATGCAAACAGACAACATGCACTCACACACACACTTGTGAGCGCATGCTGAATTTTTCGGCACAGCATGACATAATATAACGACTGCACCATAGACGTAATGGACGTAACGTCTGTGACGCTACCCATAGGTTTCTGAAAAGCTCGAATGAAGCATTTTGGGCATTCCCGCAGTCGCCATTTTGACAAAGATAACTCCGCCTTTACTCCCCGGATTATCCAAAAATGGGCAAAGAGCTGGAGACACCCAGACTTATTAAATTAGGAAGTCTGCAGGTTACTTCTCAGTGCAGATGTGTCAGTGTCTATAGGTAAACATGTAAAATGGTAATCCCCCACAGCGCTATTGTAAACAGTTTGCATATTTAACGTTATGATTTGACACTGACACAAGTCCACCAGTGACTGAAACTTGTGTTTGATAGTGCTGTGTCGGACAAAATAACAAAATAAATTAATCTGTCGAATGTTATGTTTTTGAGGTGTGGATCCCTTGCTCCACTTTATCCTAGAAATGTCAAATAAAAATCTGACTCTTTATAGTTTTGTTACATTTTTCATTACGAGACGCAAGTATTACTCTCATTTATTTTGCCCCACAGTAACAGTGTGAATCATTGGCTACAGCTCCACGTCCACATTGTCCACTTCTTTGAGGAAGAGCAGCACCGGAGGTCTTCTTCATCCACGGTGACGGGAACGGCATGGAGGAGGTCATCAGGTCAAGCTGCTCACCATGACGGAGAACCTGCCTTTACATTTTGTAATCTTAAAAATTGTCCACCCTTTTGTGTCCCTTAAACTTTGATAATTTCAGTAAAATATATTTACATCTGCTCTAATTTTGTCTTTATTACTGACTGATAATGTTAGATATAAATTAATACAACACATATAAACATTTAGCATTGATGCTCAACTCTTCTCCCAAGGTATAAATGTATAATCTATGTAAAGTGAGAATACAGTCGAGAAGCTGATGAATGGCTGCTTTTAAAAATGTGATTTAATGTTAAAAAAAAATCAGCAAGGGATTCATGAGGTAACACAAGTTGTGGGTGTTTTTTGAGTGCAGTTCTGTCTTCTCATGTTGAGCATCAGTGGTCCTCTGTCAGCATCACCTACAGAGGAAACATTTACACAGACAAATAGAAATGTAAGTACTGTATGTGTTAAGTTGCCTCCGTCACATGGAAAACTAATTTAACATATTGCCATATTAACTTAAGAAAAACACAAATTACAAAAGGTAAGTTTATTAAGTGTTAAGACAACAATGCAAAAAGAAGGCAGCTGACGATCTTAATTTTCATTTCAGTCTCGTATACCGACCTATTTGTTATTGTTTAAGATAACCCCAATTACACATCCTATAATAACCTACTTTCAATAATTTGTATTAGTATGTGTTATGCTGCGTTACACAGTTCCTTCTGTTATGTAGGCGTAACATTATATGTTAACTAAAGTCGATCACAAGCAGTGTTTTCATCTTGAAGTGCCTGCTTTGGTAATCAAATTAATATTAAAAGATAAAGTCATCTTTCAAGTTACCGACTATTTGACTGTCTAAATTACCTAAACTTCCAACTCCGTTATTTCTGAACCAGGCTGAAATGTGATATTTTTCAATTACATTTAATTATTATAATTAGACACAGTTTAACACTTGTCAAGTCTGGAATTGTGGTACATTTAGTCATCATAACTGTCTATACTGTGAGTAACAAGATGCAGTTTGACACAGACGCCTTTTCATCAAAAGTTTTATCGCCATAACTTAAAAACACTTCTCTATTACTTATGACTTCATTCATACATACCGGTCTAATAATAATTCATCTTTCATACGCTCCCGTTAGCCTCGCAGTCAGTATTAGCTGCTAATCATGTAAGCTAACAAACTAATTACGGTCAGCGCAGACACGACTAATAATGACTAATATATAAATAGAATAAAACTAGACTTTCACTCACCAAACAAACTGGAGCATGGGATTCCAGTGCGGCAGTCGTACTGTTCACCACACAGCAAGCGATGATATTTGTCCGATGTTTGCTGTAAAATTCTGTAAAATGCAATGAGTTAGCTGCGGGTAGCCCCGGCAGCTATAGCAGCTAGCAGGCAGCTAGCAGGCAGCTAGCGGCGAGTGACGGACAGCTAAATAAGTGTTTTTGTACCGTGAAGTTGGACATTTTTACATGAGGGTCAATGTAATTTGCTCCATTCTGCAGCCTGCCCCTAGCGGCCAGTCAATGAATTGCAGTTTATTGGCACTTCCGCATAGGCTTCACAGCTCCGTGAAGGAGGTTGCCGCTTGATCCTGACATACAACATGATATCCGATCCAAACAGCAGGATAAACAGTTTGTAAATACCACCCATAACCACACATATATGTTTTTATCAAAAGCAGCTCACGGTACAACAGAGCCAGGGGTGAAAATCACAATAAATTGTTTTGGGGGGACATAAACAGTAAATTTTCTTATTAAATTTTTGTGTTTCCAATTATTATTATTTCTTATTTTTTTTTGGGGGGTGGGGCATCCATATATATATATATATATATATATATGGTTGCCTAGCAACGACAACAACAAATGCTGTTTGGGGGTGGGGCTTAAAACCAGTGATTTCATGTGTGATGTCATATTCCGGAAGGCTTTGATCTTTCTGATGATGTCATATAGAATGTCTGATGATGTCATGTATTGGTGGTTTTTACACTATAGAGACTGGATTATTACAAGTCAGAATCAGGGAAACACTTCTTCAGAAGGCTACGATTCGTGCTAGTTACCAGGTCAGTGAAAACTTAACGTGGAATTTAGAATTTGCAATACAGCAACAACTGTAATTCTAGAGTCAAAAGACCAACTGAATTTTCCCCCAGGGATAAATACAGTAATTTGATTAGTTTTGATTAGATTTGAACATTTGCAATGGCTATGCAAGGATTATCAAAGATAGAGATGGCTGACGTTATACTGGCAACACTCCGCCCACCAGTTGAATCTTTTTTTCAAAGGATGACATTGGAACAGTGGGGTATGCTAAAATGCGGTACTCCCGATGAGGCCACGAAGGCTATGTTGTTAGAGCTGCTTTTGGAGTTAATAACTGAGGTGTCAAAAACCTTTACGACATCTCTTCAGCCCAGTGGGAAAGTGGAAATTGAAAGGCGTGTAAAGTCTAGTCTGAGCGAGACAATCCCCCAGACATTTTCAGAAGTTCTAAAAATTAATGGCCAAGTCAGCTCAAAACGCTTCATAAGTTCTGTTGTTAAAGAGGTTGTTGAAAGTGTAAACACTGCCCTCTCCATGCCCAGTGCAGGCCCAATAGTAATCCAGCACAAAATTCCACCTGGAAGACTGAATTTGATTTTGAGTCATGCCTTGGAAATGTTAAAGACTGTCACAGGTAAGGTGAAAAGCTTTTGCTGTGTACGACCACGTAGGCAGAAGAAAAGAACAAGTTCAACCACCACAGAAGTTAGAGTGATCCCCGAAACTGATGGACAGTCTTGCAAAGCCGATCAGTACGCAGACTCATCAGAGGACGAGGATGAGGTCTCAACACCGGAGTCTGTGATTGAGACCTTCCAAGAAATTATCAGCAAGGAGGTGGCTGAAACGACTGAACCTCTCCTGGATGAAGTATCAGACCAGTTCGAACTGCTGCAGGCTGAACACTCGATGGAGATTGCGAGTGTTGCCGAAGATGTCGCTGAGATCCTTTTTGAAACATCGAAGAGCTTAGAGGAGATAAGTGCTGCTAACCTCAGTCAGGAATTGGAGGAGAAAAGCAGACTCGAGTCCAGGAAAGGAGTTATGAGCAAAATTGAGATCTTTTTTGCAAAGCGGTTTGCTAAAGTGGCCATTTATCGTATAGTGGACCACATGAAGACCAAATTTAGCAAGGACTATGTCTTTGAGAGCGAGCATTCAGTGCAGACACTTATAGAAAGTGTTGACTCTTTGTTGAGTAAAGGGGACTCTGAAAACCCACAGAGTGAAAAGGAGGTGTATAAGAGGTTAAACAAGATCTCCAGTGGTAAAGACCTGACCTTTACACAGGAACTCACTGACATCATCTACAGTCACATGAGCAGCGGCATTATCGACACGGAGGAACCCCTGGACTTGGAGACTGAGATGAGGGACGAGATTCCTGAGCCAGTGAGGAGAAAGCACTGCTGTAGGAAAGTGAATGTTCCTGAGGCATTTGCTCATCTGTATGCTGACATCAGGAACAAAGTGCTGAACTTCCAGTGCTTATTTAACTGGTGGCTGAAAACTCGTTCCGTCATCCATGGTGCAAGAGTAGCCGACACCATGATCGAGTGGGGGCCAACGCGCTCACCCTTTGTCATCGGCATGTTCGATATACTGGATGAAACCGAAGAGGAAGCACAACGGAAACAAGAACAGGAAGCCAAAAACAAAGAACACCTGAAGATTTTCCTGGAGAGGCTGATTTCAAAGATTTTCATGAAAATGAATCTGGGAGAAACCCTTGTAGACCACAGGGCAATGATCAAGCGTCTGCTGGAAAGGACATTGGTTGAAATCGAGTCAGTCGACTTTGAAGCCACCTCAAAGACCTTCAAAAACCTGGAAAGTACCATGTTCAAGGATTTGCGGAAGAAGTGGGGCAGTGCAGAAAATGTGCTGGTCTCCTTAGAGATCGAAGAACCACGCATTGATCAGTACATTGCCTGCTGTGTTAGGGATCACCTGATGGTCAGCACCAAAAAGCGCAGTGCCATTGGCAGGTTTTTTGCGGCTGTGGGCAGAGCCTTCAGCTGCGGACATGTGTAAGTGAAATGTGACATGTCTTTTTATGTTAGGTTTTCGCCTGGTAATCAGGTTTTCCTGTATTTAGTGTAGGAACAACTTCGCTAAAATTAACAAAAAAGCTTCAAGTCTTAACATCGACGGAGAGGAAATAGGGTTGGCGTCATCAAGTGACGCGGGGTTCTCGCCTGGTGCTCAGGTTCGCCTGTATTTAGTGTAGGAACAACTTCGCTAAAATTAACAAAAAAGCTTCAAGTCTTAACATCGACAGAGAGGAAATAGGGTTGGCGTCATCAAGTGACGTAAGGTTTTCGTCTGGTGCTCAGGTTTGCCTGTCTTTCCATACATACTCCCTGGTGGTCTAGTGGTTAGGATTCGGCAGTCTCACTGCTGCGGCCCGGGTTCAATTCCTGGTCAGGGACTCCTTGCTCCTAAGCATGGTATTCATTGGTGTGGTACAGGATGGGTTTGATGCAGAGGACAAATCACCGCTCGCTGTTTCAGTTTGAGTGTCAGAAAAACAATCTTATAAATATAGTGCAGTATTTGCTTTTTTGGCATTTTTTTTGTATTCATGAATAGATTAACTTCATCTCTTGCTTTACAAATATGAGATGTCATCCACATCTTTAAACTCAATTAGTAAAACAATATGCCATGCTAATGGAAAAATACCATAGACTGTATAAAATATGGACTTAGCGTCCGTGACGTCACCCATCGAGGGCTTTCACCATAGGACTGCACATGCAGACATAAAACTACACAACACAAGTGTATAATTACCTTAATATGCCATTGCACCTGCATATGCACACACAAGATATATGCACGCACACATCCTACTGCACACCCAGCTTAGGTAGAGTATGCCCTGTTTACATGGACTAATGTCTGTTAGCAGGTACTTACTTTGAAGTATCATCCCACCATGCCTGTAGAGCAAGCCCAGATTATGTTGAGGCTGTCACTAAAGGGTATAAACATAGGCCTACTCACACACATACATACACACTCACTCATGCACAGGCAAAACCACACACTCACACACTCACACACGGAGAGCTTACATTGTATCAGTCTCTCTAAGCAGTCTAAACACATCGTCTAGCCGGCCTCAGAAGGTGTGCATCACTGTTCTGATTTACATACATGAAGTGCAGCAAATGCAGCCTGATGTTTTTCACCTTTGCAAAAAAGATTACACCAGCTGGCGCTTTGCAACATGAAACGTTCCAGCTAAAATGTAATTTTCACCCCCCCATTGTTGGGGGCTGAAACCAGGCAAACGACAAAAGATGGGATGTGACAGGAAAGATATGGCGGAAGGGGAGAGAAATAAAAGGCTGGGAGGAGAGAGGGAAGGACGGATGAAAGAAGGAAGATTCAAGTCTTTGATACTCTGAAAACGGAATCTCAACAGGGGAGAAAATATAGTTGGTATAATGCAAACCTGACCTGTGATAGATGAGAAAAAACAAAGACGGCTGCTTCCAAGTTTCATGTTAACCATCCTCGTCTCTTCCCAGCTCTGTTCCCTTTATTCAAACTTCAACATTTAATACTGTATTTAACACTGTTAATCAATTGACCTCCATTGTGGGCTAATCCTTAACTGTGCCTAATTCATTGAGCTGAAAGTGTCATTCGACTTAGCTCTGTTCACTATCTTTTCAATGACACTTACCCAAATGGGACTAATATGGCCTCAATAGATTCACTTAATTTCCATCTGCTCAATTTGGCGCAGGATAAGTATTAATATAGGGCAAAATAGACGTGATTCAACCTTGTTTCTCTTGTCTTTGAAACTGTCAGCTGGAGATTTGTGTCATAAAAATGCATATTACGGCACTTTGCAGCGGAGAAGTTAGAGACACTCACTTAAAAAAATCTGCATAAAGGTGATTTATTGAAATTAACTGAGGAGGTCTGGAGTTTTTAGGATCTCGGAGTGTAAGAAAAGTGAAGTTCAGCACTCCTGAAGTACTTCAAACGGGAGAAAATATTTTCTAAAATATTGATTTCCTTTGCTCAGGTCTGGTGTGTTAGTGTCTTTATGAATTTCAGCCAACGTATTTCATGGAAGCAGTGTTTTGCTGGTTGAATCTGAGCCTCGTTCAATGGTAATGCAATCATCCAAGTTTTACTACATTTTCTGTCTCTTCCAGCTGAAAGACCCGAGCGTACAGCTCAGACAGCAGCGCATGCATGTAAGAATAGTTACACATGTGCACACATACACACATGTGTTCATACACTGCAGTAAAGCCTTCCTTTGTCTCACTATCAATCCTTCCTTTCCTGGACTGTCTTATTGAAACATGTTTCTTATCCTGTCAACCCCTGCTCCACAGGGAGGGGAGGTGTTTGTGAAGGAGAGATAGAAAGAAAAAAGAAAGAGAGGAAAAGAGAGAGAGGTGAGAAAGAGGAAAAGCTGCAGGCTGAGGGGGAAATGGAAAGAAAGGGGATAAAGACGGAGAGAGAGCGATAGGCAGTCATGCAGCTGATATCCCGGTGTCATTAACATCAGTGCCAGGAGAAACCACCTATATATGAATCCTGAGACATCATCTGATTTTTACGGTTACTCTGGAATCTAATGCACACAATGCACTTCTACCATGGCAGTGAACGTAACGCGATGCCTTTACTCGCTCTCACTCTTTCTGGGAATCACATTGACATAATTAAATCTCAATAACTGCAAACGACAGACAGACGGAGCAACATTTTGCCTGCTGAACTGCTCTTGGAATTATCATGCTATCATTAGTGTGTTATGAGGATGGCATGTTAGCAGTGTAAACAATACACTATGGTGTATAGTGTTGTTTGTCAGGGGAATATTATCTGCAATTTGCCTTCGTATTGCGTATCTCTTCATCTCAACGAGGCACTGGAGGTTCATTGGTCGTGATGAATCAGGACTGGAGAAACATTTACTCGGAAACATAGCTTTGGTTGTTGGCAATAACAAAGTTCTGGCCCAAATGAACTCCAGCTATGTAATTGTAAGGGATTTTTTTGTTGTTACTGAGAAGCGTTTTTGTACAATTATTCCTATTTCCACTGTCAGATATATAAGCCATTGGAAGGGGCAGATGTGCGATGGTTATCATAACTCAGAAATGCATTAAAAAATAACTACACTGCGGCTGTCAAAGACAATTGCGTTCACACGCACGCACACATGAGAGCAAGCGCAAATACGCACAAATGCAAAAGCGCTCAGGCAAACACACATTTAAGTGCACACACACGTGGAGGGAAGGTGTTCCCACAGATAGTGGAGTCGATGTTCTTAATCCGAAGCAGACCCCATCTGTCTCCCATTATAAAGACTCTGCCTTAGCCCCAAGAATGTCTACATTTCATAAATATTATCTGGGCCTGGCAAAGCTGGCCGGACAAAAGCCAGAGCGCAGAGCATTTCTCAGGGCTGCATCAGAGCATAATTAGCAATCATAACATCATCCCTACATGCCATACTGCCTTATTTTCTGGAAGCCACTTAATTGCCTTGAGGTACGAAAGAAAAAAAAGAAAAGAAATACATGCTTCCTTACCCAAGAAAACATAATTAGATAGAAGTAATAACAGCTTGAAAGTGGGTCAAGTAATCCTCAGTAAACAAAAAAAGTTTAATGAAGTTACTGCACTGGACATAAGGGCAAGTTCTTATCCTCTGGTTGAAACCCTCGTTGTTGCACACACTGTACCGAAGGCAGCAAAAGCCCCTCAGGGAAATAAGGTCTGGGGTCAAATATGTTCCACTGTATATAAATGTTGACCTTAAAAAACTGAGACAATATAAGGAAACAAATAAACTGCTCACGTTTTTCTCCAACAGCTTGAAACATTCCATAATATCTGCAGGAGAGAGAGAACAGCAGATGACATACTGTATATGATGGGGAGCAGCCAAAAAAAAGAAGAAGATGTAAGCTCATTACTGAGACAAGTTTAAAAACCAGAGAGTGAGAAAGAAGAAAAGTAAAAGTTAAGCACTTTCTGAAACTTCGGCTTCCTTTCTATCTATCTTTCTTGAAGAGTTTACCCCCTCCCTGCCACCACCACCACTACCACCTGCAACCCCCCCACCTCCTCTCTCTCTTACTCATTCTCTCTCTTCACTCTCTTTGAGTTAAGGAGGGTAAGGTAATCGTAATGAAATGACCCCGCGAGGCACGATGGCAGCCCTCGCCTGATAAGTTATTCCTGACTGGCTTTTAAGCTGCTGTCAAGCAATTTCCCTTGAAACCTCGCTTTGTTTTTTAGGGATGGTGTGTGTGTAGTTGTGGTGGTGATGTTGGTGGTGTGTGTGTCGTGGTGGCGGTGGCGAGGGGA
>CAFUXE010001242.1:456200-474641 GCA_903364295.1 Serranus cabrilla | reverse complement strand
GACACACACACACACACACACACACACACACACAAACTTTAAGCCCTATTAGTGATAACTTAAAACATTTAAGATCTGAGGAGACACTTGAGGGAGATGCTAATATATGAACTGACATTTTTGTCTGGACAGTCTATGAGATTCATTAGTGAAAGCTCCCATGTATTAGTAACAATCTCTGCTGGACCTCAACCAAGACACAATAACAACAGCATAAACTGACTTCAACACCACTGAATGAAAACACTATGCACCATCTTTCAATTGGGATTTCTGTTTTGGCAACATATCTAAAACACTAAATCTAACAATTTTCTCAACAAGAAAATAAGAACCAGTTACACAATAGATTAAAACAATCAATGTTTAAGTAAATACATCAGAAACCAAAATACAAATAAATATATATTTAGATACTAGGGCTGGCCAATATGGCCAACATCTTCAAATCTGATTCATTTAATTTCATATATATTATAATAACCGTATATCACGTATTCTGGTAATTTCTGGTAATAACCACATGGTTAAGCCAATTTTTGTATTTTCTAATTTAATTAAATGGACATAACAGCTTCAAGTGAAATTATAGAGAAAAAAAATAAATGAAAGAAATGTTATGAAACTGAAAGACGATAAATTATCTTACAGAATTATCACTTAGCCCTATTAGATATCTTATATATATTTTTTTGATTAACTTGCCCAAATGTGTATAAACAGAAAATGAACCATGACAATTCATCTAAAAAATAAAAATCATATACTGACAGAATATAATCTGAATCACTGTCTGTTAACCAACTAACTAATCAAGCTTGGCCAATGTAAGCATTTTTTTTTTGTTAAAGAAATCTAATTTCCTGAAACGACATTCATAAACTGAACATAATTGCAACTGACCCCAACAAATCTTTTAATTTCACACCATAATGATGATACAGAGAACATTAATAAGAAGAAATGCTGAAATTTTCTTTGATCTTTTGGAATAGTAGATGCCTTTTAAATAGAGGACTTCCCCTTGCTACGGTGACGGAAAAACAGGAGGCGTAAAGTTTAAACACAAGCATTTAATCCAACGCGCCGCAGCTCCACAGATTCCTCACATGATTTAAACTCTTTCCTAGATGGTAATGTGGTCTTCAGCAGATCATGAGACATCACCGCCGCTGAGACAACTGTGTGAGATTTATGCACCCGATGTGAGAAGGCAGCGATGCGCTTAGCGCTTGGCGTGACGCCTGTGTAAACATGTGTTCCAGTGTTTACACGCAAACATGGATGTGTGTAATTAGCGGCCTAACCCAATCAGTGTGTGTATAATTACAGTCATTAGTGTCAAAGCCAAGCTGCCATGCTCTCTAAACCAGGCAATAAACTACATGGTCCCATCATTGCTCCAATCTCACTCTCAGCGTTCTTATTTACTGCGCTCATCTTAAATTTTATGCAAGACTTGACTGTCTTCTCCCACAGTCTCCTTCTTATCTCCTCTTTCTGTGTCTCTGTCACTTTGGTGCTCTGTGTTTGTACAAATCCTCTGCTGTGATCACTGGGTGCTCTTAATTGGAAGCACATTGTTAATGGTGCAGCTGATGAAGCCTGATGCTTTATGAGCGCTTCCCCCCAGACGGGTCGTGTCAGACAGTCACAGCAAACAGCATCACACTCCACTTTCACAATTTACTGCATTTTAATGTGCAATGGTGTTGTAATGGTTTCTGATATAATTTTAGATCATTTAAGGTGAAGTGTGAAAGATTCTGATAACAAACTCTTAAGAATTAATTAAGAAACTGAAGTGTAATTTTAACATTTGGATTTCGGGGCTGTAGAGCATTGATTTAGAGCAGAAATTCTGCTCCATGGCACAAACTGTGAGGCCTGCTGTCAGAGCGTATTCTTTCTTTTAATATTAAACATGTCTGAATGGACAACAGGGAAGTAAAAGCAGGTAACCTAGCCCTCTCCTTCCACAGCAGTATCTATAAACAGATATCTGCACGTGAATGCAAATTCTCAAGATTTTGGCTAAAGGGTTTTTGTTTGTAGTCGGAGTAATACAGACCATCACGTGTGAGTTAGCTGTGATTACATGCAGTCAACAGTCTGTGTGGAAAGCAGAAGAGGTGGAACACATTGGCTCGGAACCGATGGGCCAATGTCTGAGGACCATTTAGCTGTTTATTTGCCATTTTAAAAAATGAATGGCATTCATATGGAAAGAAGCGATCTGCTTGTAGACGTTGTCTCTTAAGTCTATCTCCATTCTTGCATCTCAAATGAGAACAACCAGCAACTCCGACCGGCCTAGACAACTCTCAGAAGATCAGTAGAGAAAACAATCCCTGATACGGTTGGACAAAATCTACCAAACTAGCAAAACTATTATATTAGTTACTATTAAATGTTTTGCACATTTGAGCCCATTCACAGCCCATCCTCACCAGCCTTTCCTAAGGCTTCCTTTTCTCGCTATTAGTGCTGTTTTTTGAGGGACAATACACACACAAAAAATTCATCAACCACCAGACCTAAACAGCAAACGGCAAGCTTTATGCACTAAAGAAGCACAAATGTCAGGACTGAGACAAGTATGTACTAAGATAAGTACTAAGACTTTGGCAATGGATGGTCCCCAACACTCACTTTGACTTGAATTTGGTAATAAGGTGTTATTGTACGCCTTGTTAACATTAGACGTATAACTTTTCTTTTATCAATCTAAATTTCCATCTCTCTTTCTTCACCTTTCTGTGGGATTTACTGATAAAAAAAATGCCCTCCACAATGTGAAGCTGTGACACTTTGGAACAGTAGTCCATGCAATCATAATACATTCCTTTAATAAAGGCATATCTAATGACAAAACCTTCAAGCCGTGTTGATTGCTGCCACTGATAGTGACAGTGGAGAGACACAGAAGATATCCCCTTTGCCACCAGTAATGAGATTTATACACTGAATGTATATGGCTGCCATGCAAATATCATGACACATCTGTTGCCTTATGAATGTATGATATTCACACATATGGCATTTTGGGTAGGTGTGCGGGGTGTACAATAATGAAATGAAATAAATTAGGAATCCTCATAATAAAGAAAAGAGGAGAGGGAAAAGGGAGAGAGAGAGAATGGATGGGGAGACACTATGGAAGAGGCTTTCATTCACTGTTTTTATCTCGTTCCATGTTATTATATTCGCTCAATCAAAACCCCTCTTATGCATACATCTATATGAACTGCCTCTCTCGCTCTGTCCCTCTCTCTCGCTCATTCGCAATTATGAGGGAAAGACAAAGAAAAGCGATTCATCTTTCTGTCGCGGCCCCTTAATGATATCATTAAAATGACTGACAGCTTTGAATAGCATTGGAAACCTACGCCAGTCAAAACAAATCTGATCCGTTTTGGAAACAGAGCCTGGTGGTTCGTTAGGGGAGGGGTGCAACATGAGCGTGTGCACAAATGGGGTGAGGTGGGTGAGGGAGGGGGGGGGTTGTTGTTAATGAGGGAGACCTTAGGGGGTCACACTGGGAGTATGGGGAGTACTGCTGCAGGCAGGTGCCCCCACAAACACCCCCCACCCCACACACACACCCTCCTTTCTCACTTCCATCCTACACCCAATCCCATCTGTGCCACATTCATTTTAATTACCCTAATGAACATAATAAATATATCTCCTCTCTATTGATGAATGCTATTTGACAGCCATGGGGGTGGCAAGCAGGAGAGGATGGGCCCTTGATTGGAGTGTAATCATTGTTAAAGGCCCAGCATGAATAACATATTCAGATTGAAGAAGAGACACGCACACACATGCATGTACACACATGAGGAAACACAGGTGGCTAGGCCCACAGGGTGTTTCATTCACAACTTGGCACTCCTGCTGTTATTATCATCATCAGCTTTGTTCGGGCTCGATTGAGTGTGAAAGAGCGAAACATGGTGGGCAGCGCTTTTGTTGGATGTAAATGCTGAATTCTGATCAGCTGGTGGATGCACTTATGTATACATTCACACACACGCAGATGACTCACGTTCTCTCATCTTGCCGGCTGCCCTGCTCTCGGATCTGGGCCTGCAAACAATTATAAAAATGAAAAACATACCTGTTTGTCATCAACTCTTTTTCCATCTCCCCTACTTGTACTTCATTGCCTTTTCCACTTTGCACTTGTTCACCTTTAAGCGCTCCGTGTCTCTCTCCTTCTTATCCGCCACTTCTTTCAGTCTCTTTACCTCCTCCTTCAATGTGTCATTAGCGTCCTGAAGATGTCTGAGGAAGCCAGGGAGATGCACAGTTAAACAGAGAAACACACATAGGGAGGCAGGCATAGAGAGAGAGACAGACACCTATTATCATCAAGAGACTCTTGTTAACATGGCAGACAAAATATTCCGCCACACAACGGCAATGATGTCTGTGTTTCTCTGCTTTCACAGCTGCCTTTAACTAGCAGTTCAGACATTATCTCTGACACACAAACACACACACATATCATGATCTATTATAATGAAACGCTATATTTCCGCAGTCATTTATCATTTACCCTTGTGGCTATTTATTTCCGTATTTTGCTATGCCACCAATTCTCACTATGCAGAACTATTAAAACAAGTTGTTATTCAGACGTTTATTGTTCTACTATAATACACTTCAGAAGCATAAAATAGTTTTATTTAATGGAAGGGGAAGTAGAAACATCACATTTCTGTATATTCAGGGAGGTTTCTGAGTAGACGGAAGAAACACTATCACTCTAACTTTGCACAGCCTGTGTGTTCCAGGTGCATGAGACGGTTAAAATTGCTACAGGTTTCCATAATGAAAACATAAGAAGAAAACACACACAAACAGTGTACGCTGAAGGAGAGAGCGGAAGAAGCAGACACACAGACGGCTGTGGTGCTGATGGGCGGGGCAGAGGGAGGCTTGGCACCGCAGGGGGCCGGGATGACAGGAGACGGCTAGACCGCTTTGATCTCCTGAAAGAGGAATATGTCACGCCCATGTCTGTGTGTGTGCATGTGTGTGTGTGTGTGTGAGTCATGATGATGCAGATATGCAGAATGACTGTCAGGTGCAAGCATGTCAGAAAGTCCATCTGAATCACTCCAACACAACTGTATATACACACACACGTGCGGTATAATCACAAACTCCTCTGGTGGGAAAGGTGACCTAGTTCGCAGGTGTAGCGGTTAGCTGAGTTGTTTTTACCCCCCGTCTTTAAAAACAAATATACTGAACACACACAGACACACAGATGCCCACTCACAAACAAAAAAGCACTCATTGATGAACTACCGTACCTCAAAAATCTCACTCTGAATAAACACTCACTCTTTTTCTTCAGTGACGATGAGCAGCACCTTGTGTTGGGCCTTCATCTGGGCAGTGAGGCTCTCATTAGAAGCCCTGAGAAGAGAAAAAAAAACATTTTAAATCTAATGATGAACTTTGGAACTGCATCCGTGGCACTGAGTACACCCAAAGAGCCGTGCACTTGATTTTGTGTGTTGTTGTTTTCTTTTTTAAACTTTTCACAGTGTATTTTCTGGTTAAAACCACCTAAAACTGTCTTCTTCAATGTTCTAAGGAAAGGCTGTTCATTTTTTCTGGAAACAAATCTTTTTAAAACATACACAATGTTTTCTGTCATTTTTCTTATACACCTGTAATGAATAATAATAATGATCAAACACATTGTAGTGTGTCATACTTTTGTTCAGTAATCCAATGGTTCACATTAGTCATAACCAGCTGGCTCTCATGGCGAAGGTTTGCACTGTCAGACTGCATCCCCTCCAGCTCCGACCGCAGTGAGTCCGCCTGCAATACACAGTCAAATATTGTCTGTCACCAAGTAAACTGCATACAACAAATAATACAGCAACAGTGTAAAATGCTGTGTATGGTTCTTTTTTTCACAGTTCCCCTCTTATTTCTTGTTTTCCTGAACTTTCAAAATCTACTCTGTGAAGAGGGTTTTTAATGGCATGTGATGAATAAAATAGTTCAGTCCATTGCTATTTCTAATGTACTTTAGTTAAAAATAAATAATAATAAAAAAAACATATTTTTTTTTTTCAAGGACAGTTATTAATGCCTAATACTGGCTTTTCACATTTAGATGTGTTTAAGTCTCTCTCTCTCTCTCTCTCTCTCTCTCTCTCTCTCTCTCTCTCTCTCTCACTCTACGCACACACTCACACCAAAGGTGTGAAATAAAGGAAGGAGTAAAAAAAGGAGATAAGTGAGGCTCTAATAGATGGGAAGCAAGGGCACGGTGAAAATACATGTCAAAAATAGAGCCTAATAGCAACAGAAGAGAAAAATTAGGTAAATGGAGAATAATAGGGGATGAAAGAGATGGCATTTGCAGACACAGGTATAAATAGCAGGGTGAGGTATTAAGCAGGTGCAAAGGGGGTAAAGATGGAGGATGGGGAGAGCAGAAGCAGACTGAAGGCGAGATAGTAGAGAGAAAACGGGCGAGGGGTTAAAAACAGGAAAGGGATGGCACTGGCCAAAACTGCTGACTTTTTTCATTCTGCTTATCAGTCAGGACCTTTCCAGGCCTAAACTCTAGGGACCCTGACACATTACCCTTATCGCCATGGAAACACCTTGATATACCATACCATCTTCCCACAAAGACTTGGGCAAACATAAAAAAAAGTTTCCAATATGTGGGCCATGATTTAAGTATCCAAAAATGTCATATGATTAACCCAAAATGTCAAAATATCAACTGCTGTGTGAGTTGAATCATGTACTGTGTGCATGTGTGTGTGTGTGTGTGCATGTGTGTGTGTGTGTGCTGAATCCCAGAAGCATTCCAACATATTTTCCTGTTGATTTTTATCTGAAAACCACTGCGGAACAGAGATAATAAGACACCTGATTTTGTTGATGCGGAACTGAATGAAAAAAAAATCGCATGCAATCAAAAAGTGATTATGACAAATATTATTTCATTATCAAATGGCTCCAGTTGAACAGGACATTACTGAGGATAGGAGTAGAGAATCATCAAGATTACATATAAAACAGATGAATTGTAGTAGTTCACAAAGTCTGGTAACTTCGTGTCTGTTTGTTGATGTATCTGGTGATTGAACAGTTTGTCTATGTGCACCCCAATGTTCAAGTGAAAATAACATGAGTTTAGTTGCCTGAGGTGAAAATCTTTTAAGTTATTTACAACTTTATCGAAGAGAGGCTGCTCTTTCATGTGTGCAGCAAATCAACACTGGACTACACAGGGGGCAGACAGTTCAAAAGTTTACCAGCATTCAACATTTTTGCTGCATATTCTATGAGAAGAATTCATACAACAACTCACAGCAAAAATGTGCAACCTAATGTTGCTCTGATTGTTCAACGTTTTTGGGAGAAGTTACATCAAACATAATTTTGCCTTTCTAACATGTGTTGTGAAACAGTCTATTTTAAACCAAACCATGATTTTTTTACCCAAACAGCCTAACCAAATCAAATCAAAACTTAAAACTAAACAGTAAATAATAGGTCAACTAAGTCTGGTGTCTCACGGGACACAAATCCAAGACTCCTGGGTGAAAGTCCTGCGTTTGACCCACTTATTCATCACAACCTCCTCCCTCCTCCCATGTATGACCCTGATTCCAAAGTAGCTCAAACAAAACCAAAACAAAACAAAAAGGGAATATATCAAATTCAGAAGTCAAAGTGCATAGTAAAAACAACAACAAAAACAAAACATTTATCACTTTGAAAAATAAATATCTTGTCTTTGTACTGTATCCAATTGAATCCAGGTCAAAAAGGATTTACAAACCATTGCACTCTATTTACATTATTCTTTTATTGATAGTAGTAGTAGATAAAGTGAAAGGGGGAGACACAGGGGAAGACATGCGGGAAAGGGCTCTGAGTCGGACTCGAACCCGGGCCGCCTACTGAAGAGGACAGCACCTCATTTTATTTACATTCCTTACAACGCCTCTCCTCCTCTAGATCGGGCTTTGTCTCTCTTTATACGACTACTATTACAACAAAGCTTTCTGTCAGAGAGTCACATCTCCCATGTGGTCAAGCTGTGCATGCAGACGCTCAGATGAGGGGGCCATTTATTCTAATGAGCCTGCATGTGACATAGGAAGGGAAGCCAAATCTGGATGGCTTGCTGAATCTGATCAAAGCAGCTTACACAATAAATGACTGGGTCGTCATGTTTTTACAGTTTGTTGGTTGGTAAACACCTCAGATACCCAAATGTATGTGCACAATAGCAGAAAAAAATAGTTCCTCTTTAAAATGTCCTGCAGTACAAGTGAAGTCATGTTCAGACCAAAAGACAAACAGAGAGATTTGACCTAGTCCAATATAGATATACATACATATTAGAAATATATTTGAGGTAATAAATATCAGTAAAGAGAATGATCCTTCAACAAAACAAATGAATCGGCTGCCTAAGACATGAAAGGAAGCTGTGAATATCACAGTAACATATAATCAGTGATTCAAATTTCATAACATGCTGAAGAATCACACTTTTAATTATACTCAAATTAAAGAAGGGTTGCATTTCAGCAAATAAAGCAATTAAGAAAAACTCTATGAAACAATGAAATTACATCAAGCAAAACGTTCAATTTTAAAGAGGAAACCGAGTCAGGGCGTCAATTGTAACTGCATTTATCAACCAACAATGAAAACATTTAGTGAAATCGCTGTTGTTTGTGATTTCATTTCTTTTTTGACTCATGCATAAACACGTCTTAATATGAAGGAAGTTCTGTTGTGGACCGAAACCACACGCTAATGCTCCAATATTAATTATATACACAAAAATATCAAACCGTGCCATTGAACAGCTCAAAACACAGCCCCACTCACACCCCTCTGCACACACCTCCACATGCACGAGTGCAGTCACACACTGGTGGGATGTGTGCTGTGCTGTAATGACAGTAATTACCTGTGGTCTCACATTAACATCTCCCTCCTGACTGTCTGACTGGCTCGGCTGGTGGAGGGATGTAAATCGCAGCACAAGTCTGATGTTGTGATTAGGACTAAATTACGCACCATCACTCTGTTTCCACCAGTGTCAAGGGAGGCAGTGAAAGGGTGTGTGAGAAAGAGGGGGGAGAGTGAGAGAGAGAGAGAGAGAGGGGGACATTTAGAGAAAAAGGGACAAAGGAGGTGCGATTGCAGGCGGGGGGAGGAGGAAAGTAGCCTACCTGCTTAACATTTAGATTGGTTTTGTTGCACAAATATTTTAGCAGATGATGGGGGCTAAAAGGGGCAACAAAATGCATTTGGGACGCACTTATAACCAAGTTGGGTGATACCACTGGTCCTTTCAGGTCTATGCTAGAGAATATGAGTTGACTACTGCACTGCTGGTGGAGGATTTGGGATCTTTACAGCTGCTGGAACAGTATTCGTCGTCTTGATGGTTTACTCTATCTAAATAAGGCAGTCCGGCCCACAGCCCATACTTTCATTGATAATGGAAACAAGATGGACTTTGCGCAATCTTTTTCTAAACTTAAACATCTGAATGAACTTTCATGACAAACCACAAAGCGTACCTGCAGACAGAAAAAAAAAAAAAAGATTGTGGGGACTTAATGGATTTTCCATCTTTCCTATTCTCCATGGAGCTGTAGACTAGTATTACACTGCACATTAGCTGTCCAGGACAAAAGTGCATTTTCACTAAAACAGACCAAGCAGTCCAAGGTCGTGGGATAAACATAATTCAAAGTTAACTTTCTGGGTGAAGAGCGGAATATGAAGATGAGGGGGGAAATCAGAAACCGACAGCCGGGTTGTTGCTAACATCACCATCAAACCGCCAGAGCTGAATACGAGCCATTACTCTGTTCCACTCAGCTCATCAGAGCACATCCTCTCATCAAATTAATGAACACATTTATTGTTAAACACGTTTTTATAAAACATTCATTCATTCTGTCTAATTAAAAGACCCAACAGGCCTGACATCACTTAAATATGCATACTTATCACTCACAGGGTCTGAATTAAAGATCTACAGGCGTGTGTGTGCGTGTGTGTGTGTACACTGTATGTGTGCGTGTGCGTGTACGACGGCAGGAGAGAATGAGGTTTCCTAAGCAGGTCTTCTCACTCTAGGCTTAATGGTGATAATCATGGCGTGACCCAACATTAAGACCATGTGTGCGTGTGTTTATGTGTGTCCCACTCTCCCTAATGGTGACGATGATGACATGTTCTCCATTAGACTAGTCAGTGGGCCACAGCAGATCTAGCATATTAATGATGCTGATGATGGCTTCTTTAATTACCTTCGTCTGCGGCTGCATGGCCTCACTCCTTTCCCCGAGTCCTTTCATCACATACTCTCCTACGCATGCTGCTGGGTTGTTTATCAGCGGCTGCCATTATTGAAGTCCCCTATCTTGCATCTAGCCTGCATGAGCACAACTACATTACCAGCATTGGTAAAAAAGTTTCAAAACCACTTTCCAACCAGAAGTTCCCCCATCTAGTTTGTATCTTTTTATACACAGAGGAAGCTCAGACTAGGTTTCTGGGCTTAGATGTGCACATAACACTGAAAATACCAAGTACAGAAAACTTGAATATATTCATAAATTTCTTTACTTGGCCTTTAAACAGATGGTTTCTTAATGCAATCATAATATTATGATATATTATATCTTTTAGGAAGGATAGTTCATATAATGTTTAACTTTTGGGACGTTTGGTTTCTTCTAGATTCTAAAAAGGTGTGCTTAGTCAAAAAAATAAGTTGAAAATGAGAGCAAGTAAGGTATACAAGAAAGGCATTGTTATTAGGGCTGTTACTTCTTGTGTATTCATGCCCAACTGTCACTGTAAGACAGCCTGAACGAATATATCAGCTATCGGCAATTAGCCTAGTACATCATTAGTTGCTTTATTTGGGTGATTATTGTCTCTTATTTTGCTAACTTCAAAGGAATGCTGGTGATCAGCTCTAGCAGCTGAATGTGCTGCACGGTGAAATCCAGGGTGAGCTGCTGCTCAGCGTCAGTTAGGAGATCATAGACTGTATACAATAAACACAGTCTATGTGTATATACGTGCATACAGTTGTAAAAGATGTGAATGGAAACCAAAAATGTGCGACACACATTCAAAAGTATCACCCAGATGTTTACATTTTACTGTCTATGCAGTGCAACACCTAAATGTTGTGTGCTTTTAATGTTTAAATAAGCCATGGTGGAAGTTATTTAAACATGTTGTATGTATTTGTATGTTCAGTTTTAAAGCACAAGAAATACTTTTCATGTTTTTCCTTGGTTCAATAAAGAACAAAGCTTCTTTAAAGTTGCCACTTGGTAAAAGGCTAACTAAATTCCCAGCGAGAGGATTTGGGATCTTTGACAGCTGCACTACTGTCTGTCTAAAATAAACAAACTTGCACCAAACTGTGACTCCTAATCCAGGGAATGGACCTTAGATAAATTCTGCATTACTTAGGATTAGTTAGTTTAAAGGACGACTTGAGAAAAAAGCATCATATAGATTCTAAGACTGCTCTATTTGTTGGTAACCTCCAACAATAGAAAGCTATAAATGTATCCTGGATGTGAGGAATTCCCATTTGCCAGACCTTCCGATGTTTAGTTGTCCAGGTGACCACCCTGCAACAGTGCTTAGCTGACAGCAGCTGCACAAAAGAGCAATTTTAGGTTTTTATTGTTGCTGTAAGAGTTTGGAAAAACACTGCCAGTCCTGTTGTTATTTTTTCAGCACCTTAATAAAATGTTGGAAAATAAAAGTGTGGGGAGGCATTTATTTATAATTAGTTATTTTCGCCAACATTATTGATTTGCAGGAAACAATTTCTGCTCACAAAAATTGTGCCATGGCCAAACTCTTTTTAATGGCCCACAGTTCACTTTACAATACAGTGAAGCAGCCCAAAATTTTGAAATGCTGGGTAATTATTTCTTTTTATTAATACTATTCACATGTAAAATGTTACATGCTCTCTTGGGTTAAAGGACTTATATGATATGTGGGACATGATATTTAGAATCACCTTCTCACAGGTGTATGTCTCTGTTGTAGTCTGTCCAGAGTTGTGTAGAAATGACAGGAGACAATGCTTCAAATATTGCTGCAAAGAAGCAACAAATCTTTTAAAACTGGATACGCTATACAATCACCACTTAAGATAATTGTCATCACTATCTGACCAAATCTGCCCCCCGTTCCTGAGTTCTGTTGTTGAATAAGTGTAAATACATGAAAAAGTGTTTTGACCTTTGACCTTTTACATATAAAATGTCATCACTTCATCCTATTCAAGATTTGTGTAACATTTTGTCCTGATTAGTGTAGAATTCTTGACATCTGACTACCAAAAGCTAGTCAGTTCATCTTTGAGTCCAAATGGACGTTTGTGGCACATTTGAAGAGATTCCCTCCAGGTGTAACTAAGATATCACATTCACAACAATGGGATGGATGTGAGGTCACAGTGTTTTTATCCCTAAACCATCAAGGTCTAATCACTTCATCCTAAAACTCCAATTGCCTGTTTTTTTGCACAGTTCGACCACATTCCTCCAGGCATTCCTGAGATATTGTGTTCACAGCATAATGATGTCTGTTCCGCATGCGCTGAGGCAAAAAAAATCACATTTAAGAGGAAAAAAAAGTATGCTGCAGCTGCAAAAAATGTTGAAATGAAAAAGACATACACTTATAGGTTTCCTTTTCATGTTATTAATCATATCAATATAAGCTAACTAGTCTTCATTCTTTGGTTCTGAGACTGAGAATGACTTTGAATAGGGTGATATTACAAAGCTCTTTTAGAACCTGTGAAAGGGATTTTAGTAGAGTCAAACTTGGCGCTAAGGTGAGATGATTAAAGGTTAGCCTTGAGTAATTACAATAATAGCATTCTTACTTTTTCACAAATTAGAAGCTGTTAGATGAGTGGCAGGTGGGATTTGTAAAGACTCATTTTCACTCATATTCAAGTTCCCTTGAACAAGGTCACAAACACAGAGCTATATAAAAGTGAAGAGTCTGAACTTTGACTAAGTGATATGAATTCGCCTTGGTTTCTTGCGAAAACTAACAAGGTAAATTCACATTTTGAACTTGGGAGAACAAAATGTTTCAATAATCCAATCCTTTAAAAAACATATCTATAAACCATAACTAAACATTACCTAAGAATAAGCTAGAAACAACCTTTACATATTTATGGACATTAACCACATTTATGTTTCATCCTCTTTTTTTCGTGCGCTTAATTAAAATCATCCTGCTATTAAGGTTACATCCATGAACTTTGCATGCAGCAAGTCTTTGTGTGGTTCATCCACATTCATGCACAGGAACAAAGACATACTGTACAGCCATATGTACGGCCATATTTGCGGAAGGAAGGCAGTGTAGAACATAGAAAGATAAGGAGGCAACATGAGGAGATTAACGGCTGTTGTGTGCTTGACTGTCCGTTCCCAATGAATAGCAGGACTGTAGTTTCATGAGCTGTGTTTGAGGGCGATGGGACACAAGGACACGCATGCACACTCAAACACATTGAACAAATACGAAGCCCATTCCATGGTTAAACATCCAGACAATTGGACCACTTCTCTTTATTCATCAACTAAACAAATGAGCCTAATTTGTCTGCCCTCATTCCTCCATCATCAAACATGTGTGTGTATGTAAAAACGATGATCTAGTGCAGGTCATTCCAAGCTAATTAGGCCAGGCTTGTGGGCTTCTATCAGGTGTAACACGTGAGATCAATGAACAGATGAGACCATTTTCTATGGCATCAACAAAATGAAAATACTACGAATGTTTGCAAAGTTCACCCACACAGCCACATTTCAAACAAAACAAATAGTTAACAGGTGTCTGCGTTTGACACCTGTAAGTGTGGCAAAAATGATTACATAACAGCAACATTATGAAGCTAAATCACCGTCGGTAAATCACTGTCTATCGCTGCTGGAGTGGTGAACAAACTGCAGCGGATGACATTTCGCTTTGCCCACCTCCATGCTCAACTGCTGTGCAGAATAAAACTTGGAGCTTTTTGTGATGCGGTGTGTTGTCTTGTTCAAGGATACTTAAGCAGCGACCAGGCTCGTCTCTCTAATCACTAGGCAGACACCCCACTGACTGGGAATGATTAAAAGCTACTGTCTAATTGTATTTCTATAGAATGACATCAATGGTGGTAAAAACTTTATGGGAATGAAAACATGCTCATAAACTTTTGCTATCTGAAAACTTCTCTGCAAATTCTCATTAAAGCTGTTTGAAATCTTTTACTCCATGCTAAAAGAAGTTGAGGTAAACACACTAATGACTGTGATTGTGTGCGTGCGTGTGTGTGTGTGTGTGGTACTGTGGACGTAGAGAGAGAGGAAGAGGGAAAAAAAGGAGTGAGGGATGATCTGATCAGTTACAAAAACATGCCTCATGTTTACCACGACTCGTATTTGAACTGGACCCATGCAGAGGGGCAGGATCGAGTGAAGTGTTTGTGTGTGTGTGTGTGTGTGTGTGTGTCTGCGTGCTAAGCGGCATACATGGAAGCCCAAAATTGACTGGCAGATATCATGCTAATCCCTTTCTTCATATAAGAAAGGAAACATTAAACAGACCCGGATAACACAAACACGACCTTGCATGTAACACACACACACACACACACGCATACACACATGTATACACACTGTGCATACAAAGATATACACACAGAGAAAGACAGAGCTATCTGAGGTTCAGCTACTGTGCACCGAGGCAATTTGTAATATAGATTTCCTCTATAGGCCACTGTAGTGTACCATTTACCATTTCAAACACTTTGATTTTTTTCACCAGCGGATAATTCATCTTCTGCTGGTCAATAACAGAGATTGGGACCTAATGAAGGAGTCATAGTCAGAACGGCCATCACACTGGTGTTTAAACACTGTTTGGAGTCAAATTCATTGAAAAGCTCATCTGTTGTTGAAATGATGGAAGACAGCAAGAATGCAAAGGGGAAATGTAAGGGACTGTGTATGTGTGCAGGAGCCGGCCAGAGAACACACATACACACACACACACACACACACACAGAAAAGTACATACACACACTTCCCAAACAGTTTACTACAATTGTAAGGATAAAATAATCAATAAAGTATATGTTTGACTGAATCATTTATAAAAAGGCAATTAATAAAATTATGTATAAATAATTAAAAATAAATATTTTTAACAGATTTGAAAGAAGTATAGAGGTATAAAATTGCTTAAACACTGTTTTAATAGTATTTTAATTAAATTATTTGTCAGAATTAAAAAATTAACCAAAACTAGTTTGACAGAGGCTGCACTGTCTGCTTCACTACCAGATGCTGCTGGCTGTTGTTACAGGCACAGCTTTAGTTTGAACTATCAGCACTTTGAAGCCACAGCTTGACATTTTTGGGGAATATGTTTATTCACATTCTAACCAAAAGTAAGGTGAGAAGATCTATAGTATAAAGTTAGAACATGTTAGCTGAGATTTACTTAAAGACATAAAGGAAGCAGAGAGTCGCAGCTCCAGCTCCGGCTCAAAAAAGTTCAAAGTAGAAGGACTATGTCTTGGCTAGCAGAAGCGACTTCCTAGACTCTCTGCTGGTTGCCTGACAAGCTCGTAGAGAAAAGAAGAAAAAAACTCACATTACCATAAGAACACCCGGACAGAGCTAAACTAAGCTAATCTGCTAATGAGCACGTGGAAGTAGTATCATTCTTTTAAAATGACCAGTGTTTAGGATTCATTGAATTAAATCTTATTTTATATAATCACTTGAAATTATGAATCGTTATGTATTATGTTAGCTCAAAAATGAGCCCTTCTTTTCTACATGGGGAGCTGATCCAAAGAGTCCGGCATGTTGCACCAGCATGTTTCTAAAATAGCCAAGAATGGACGAATCAAAGAGGCACTCTGGAGACGGCTGTATTTACACCTTAGCTCTATGACATGCTCAGAAAGGCCGGGGTGAGCTTTAAGGTATTCAGTTGGTTGCAATTTGCAACCTCACGGCTAGATGCCACTAAATTGTCCTTTAACTCTCGGCAAGAAAGAGAATAAGGATGCAGAGAACATAACTCCCCCGTGCAGAGACACTATGAGTGATCGGTGCTGGTGAGTTGCAGGAGTGACTGAGATAAAGATAAAAAAAAAAAAACATCACGTTGCTCTGCTCAGAGCAACAAGGGAAAAAGCATATTTCCCAAAATATAAAACTATTTCATTAAGAAATAAAAGGGCACATATCGAGCACAGACCTCCGCAGAGGCCATGCCCTGTCTGGTCAATTAAATGAATGGAAAAAATAAGTTGTTTATCCCCATGTTTTAAATAATAATTGGTGATTAATGGGGTCCCTCCTTGGCCCATGTTTCACCCTTCCACCAAGTTTCATGAAAAAATCAGGCCAGTATTTTCTGTAATCCAGCTGACAAACAGTCCAAGTAAACCATCACACCGAAACTAAAACATAACCTGCCATCAAATAGAGCAAATGGTTCAAGAATCTAAATTAAATCAGAAGTGTTACCTTGGTGATATGTCAATAACACTTGTTTACCAACTCTCAGTGAAATTGTACTGCAACAATATGATCACATAATCTTGCTAGGGTTACCAAAATTGATTATTAAAGTAATTCATAATTAAAACTAATACAAATGATTTTATATATTTTTGCCAGTGACATTAACTGCATCCACCTCGACATGTAAAACCCCTCCTTTCAGTTTCAGCCCAAGCAAACTGTTACTTCCAATACATAGGAAGCAGACCTTTATGTTATGCTTGATAATTCATACCAGGGTAGCCATTGCCATGAACCCTTCATGCAAGACTTGACAGACCTGTGACTAACTCTAACATGTCCTGCAATATGTTTGATCAGGATTTGTACAACAGAGAACAGAGGGCCGGTCACACAGCGGAGGCAGAGATGAAAAGGATTTTCAACAGCTGAGAAATAGATGAAGAATTCTTCACGAGCACCGGTTTGGCTACTGACTGACCAATCAACTGGCCTAAGTCTGTGTCTTACTGGCCCTGGGCAATCACTATTGTCAACCCCTGGTGCACTAATGTTAAGAGAAAAAAGGAGAGGCACGCTATGTGGGCTGCATTATTCACAAGGACAGGGTGAAAAAAGAGTAAGGTGAAGAAGTGCGAGTGAGAGAGGAAGGAATGGAGAGAGAGGAAGACAGGGAAACATGTCTGAAAGAAAGAGTGAGAAATAAGAAGGACAAGAGAGCATTGAGAGAAAAATAAAGAAACAGGTAGAAAAGCAAGAACGAAAAGCAGTCATTTTAAGAATTTGAACAAAATGCACAATCAAGATCCAAAGAGCACTTCTGTGCAAGGAAGCTCAGGACGGAATTCAAAGTTTGTCGAATCTAAATGAACATCAGTTCCCCGTCCTGGCTTTACCCTTAATTATCCATTCTGCCTTTGTACAGCGGCGGCTCAGCCCTGACAACCGCTCTCCCCTGAGACGCACCCTCCCTCCTCCTCCGCTCCCAGCCAGAACATTAGGGAATATCAGGGAATATTACACCCAGGAATTAACGCTCCAAATCACCTTGCCAGGTTTAGGTCCCGCATGCACCCCTCCTTCGCTTGGACAAGATAATCCGGGCTCTAGCACCGGATATATGCCACTAATCATCAAAAAGGTAAGGGAGGGGTGTAGAGGAGAGGAGAGGAGAGGAGGGCATGGGAGAAGAGTTAACGTATGTGTGTTTGTGTTAATGTAGTACAGTAAACCTGCTCAAACCCTAAGTTTAAAAAGCAGAAGGCAGGCAGATAAGATTGTCATATTTAAACAATATTTAAGTGGAGAAACTGATAAGTTCCTGTGGATACAGACAGTATCTCACCGGTTCGAATGACAAACACCTCACCTGAGCGGTGCTCTGCTCCAAGCCTATTTAAACAAACGCTCCAAATTATTTGCCGAGGCCGTGTCACTCAGGTCTGCTGTGTATTTATTTACCTGGTCCTGTGCATCCTGAGTCTCTCGCTCTGCCTTGAGTTTGTGATCGACAGCCTGCTGAAGATTCCTCCTGAGCTCTGCCATCTCCGTCTGCAGCTTCACAGCCATTGACCTGCACACAAAAACAAAACAATCCAACTTATAACTATACCAGAATACGGAAATTGATTACAAATCCGTGCCTACATTTATGTCACCCCAATATCTTCTAAAAACATATTTCAATATTTATACATCCATTACGACTGTAAACTATCATGAAAACAAAACATTATTTAATTCCAATATTAAGTTTTGTGAAAACCCAGCTCTGTGGGAGTGTTAAACGTAGGCCCAGAAAGTGTGAGTATGTGTG
>CAFUXE010001242.1:437171-456173 GCA_903364295.1 Serranus cabrilla | reverse complement strand
TGTGTGTGTGTGTGTGTGTATGTGTGTGTATGTGTGAGTGTGTGTGGCAGCCGAGCTAAGGGAATGTGAAGGGGATCAATATGAGGGGGTCTATTCCTGCCACGCAACTGTGCGTCTGTGTGTATGTGAGTCAGTTAGTGTCTGCAAGTGTGTGTGTACATGTGTGCGAGCGGGTTGTGTGTGCCAGCTGCCCTGGCTACAGCGAGATCAATACGACAAATGATTACCATTTCCACAAACCTCCCTCCACAGCCTCGCTTCGGCCGCTCGGTGAGCCTCGACACCCCCACCAACCTTCTCCACACGCACATAAACACACACGGACCAAAACAAACCACCCCCACTCCTTGACCCACACCTTTAAAAGCACATATAAAAAAGGAAAAATTACAAGTTTATTAATAGTAAAATATTTTGGCTTTGTGCAAGCAAAAGTTTTGGGACAGTGGACTGAAGTTATTGTATTATAGATTTTACAGTTAAAACAAGAATGACTATGCAGGGAAAGATCACACAGTCAGCATTTGACCATTAGTTTTTAGTGGCATTTGTGTTACATTGACAAATCCAAAAAATACCAGAAACATAATGCATAGCTCAATATATAGCCCTCTCCCTCTATACTTCATTTGTGTTTGTTTTTTCCGGTAATCACTTAGTTTACTGACTGTCGAAAGCAATGACCTATCACAAGTTAGCTGATTCTACTTTTGTAAGGACACAGCTATCAATTTGTTTTTATCATTATTGATTCATCTCCCTGCTGTTTTCTTGGTGGAAAAGGTACTTAAGTAAAAGTTGTAATTCCAGTGTAGAAACACTCCATTACAAGTAAAAGTAAAAGTACTCATTCTGCAGAAATGCAATTCTAAAAGCATGTATATTATATTATTTGAATATGATAAGTGATTCTCACTTTAAAATTGTAGCTTATAAAGGTGAACTAATTTCAACTCTTTATGTTCTTCAAGGTAGTTTAATCCATAAAAATACATCATAATTCATTAGTCAATTTAAATAATTTGAATCTGCAAAGAAACTGTCAAAAAAGTGTAGTCCAGTAAAAAGTAAAATATTTGATAAGATACATAAACTGGCAACACTCAATTAAAGTAGAATTGGGTCAAAATAGTATTTAAATAAAATACAAAATGACCTAATGAAGTTGATGTTTTGTCCAAGCAACAAGTCCCAAATATGTAGAAATATCCATTTACTAAAGAATTATAAAAAATAAATTTTACAAATTAGCAGATTCTATTTGTGTAAGGACACAGCTGTCAATATATTTGTATTATTATTGATTAAAATGCCCCTTTTTCTTGGTTAATTCATTAGTGTTGGAAGAAATACTCGGTTCCAAATATAAATCTTGTATTCAAAGTTCAAAGTGATATTTTCAAATGTTTTCTCCAAGCAATGAGTCCAAAATATGTAGAAACGTCCATTTACTTCAGAATCACATTTGAGTAAGTGGGTGGCAGAATTTTTTGGCAGATTTAATTTTCAAGAAATTGCTCATATAAACAAATTTAATTTCTTTTACATTAGTTTTATCAATAAACTGGCAAATCATTTAAGCTCAAATTTGAGTTATTTTCTGTCTTTTTGTCTAATGTTTATTAAACAGTGGACAACAATTGTGAGGGCATACCCATACCCCTTTTTAAATGATTCATAAAAGACTAATGATATAAATTCTAAAATATGCAATCCAAATAAATTACAGTTGACTTTCCATCCGTGTCTAAGTACATAGATTAACTGAGCAAATGTTTCAGCAGTGAGCTTAAAACTGATACTAATAGAGTAATGCAGTGGTAGTAAAAGCTGAGGCAGAACGGCCAAAACAAAAAGGGAAGAAAATGCCTGATAGATTGGTCCGTGGAGAGAACACATGATAGGATGAACGGAGTGGGAGAGAGAAAGGAAAGAAAGAGAGGAGGCATCCTGTGGAGAAAGGAGGGGATTTCCCACAGCACAGATGGAAGCCATTAGTATGGTGTTGTTGCTTAAAAACCTTTCATGTCTTTGCAGTTATTAGATAATACCGGGTTAACAGTAAACAGCATGATTCTGCAAATGGATATAATATGCAGACACAGCGATTGTTTTACCAGTCAGTACCTAAAATTGGTTTAAATCTAATAAAATGTAATAATTCAGAATGTAACCTATAAAAGTCTGCATGCCGAGTTTGAAATTGTCGGGTTGACGATGAAAATGTTCCATGGCTCGACTTAACCAAGAAACTCCCTAAGACGGAGACCGTTGCAGTGAGGTCATGTCGAAGCCAAAGCCACAACCACAACTATGTGCGCACAAACAGACGCACACAAACACACACTCTACTGGGTGATACATGCTTGCTGATGTCATCACCGCAGCTCTGGTGACACACGGGGGTCAACCAGGGGTCTCGCCTCTGAACTCTGAACTCCACGACCTAACATCTGCTGTGTCCCATCAATACACATTTTGATATTCAGGAACAGAAATGAACATAGCAGGACTCATCAGTCGGGCTATTCTAATCTTTGGAAATAAAACTATTATAGGCATTTTGCTTTGTAGACTCTCCTAAACAACATTTAGAGCTTAGGGCTGTTCTGTTCAACACATGTTCGGTTAAACAGCCTACTGTACGCCGCACGTAAAAAAGCTAAATGTTTTTGATTACTGAGCTTACACAGGGGACGATGGGAAATGGGATAAGAGAGGAAGCTTCTTTCCCTCTCTCCCTCTTTCCCTTCTTACCTTATTTTCCCCTCTGCTAGCTTTCCCTCATTCAGGCACCCCTCCATCCGCCTCGCCTCCTCTGCACGGGCTGCCAACTCCTCCACTGCGCAGGAGAGAGAGAGGACAGACAGAGGCAGAAAAGTGTGAGATAAAGAGCAACAGTTCACTTCAGACGCTGTTGGTTAAGATTCATTAGAGTAATTCATATAGCCATATGACAGAAAAAGGACATTTTCCAATTGAGATATTATATTGTCTGATTGCTCTCAAGGCCAAGTTAATTTACATTTTCACTGTATTTAAAGAAAGGGACATGTAACATGAGCACAGATATACACAGTACTTCACATCCACCGGCATATCAAGGTAACAAAATGATTTACAACACATGCATACACAGAAGTGATTATTGATTCTGTTCGAGTTCAGCAGGAGTGGGAAAATATGAACTGCGAGCCACCTTCAAAGCAAAACAAACTCCGCCACAGAAGAGGCACTGAATGCCTTTCAGAGGCAGAGACGGGAGAAGTGAAAGTATTGCACTGCTTGCACTTAGACGAGGCAGCAGCCCTTTTGTTGGGAGACAAAAGGAACGCTCCCCGGCTTCGTCAATAGATGGCACTCTTTACCTTGAGCACGCCACTTGAGCTCATACTCCTGACTGCATCCCTTCAATCACATTCCCTTTTCAGCCGTCTCCTGCGTCTACATGCAATAAAACCCTATTGTCCTACACTTAGTAGTTTAGCGCATTGAGCGGATGCATAATAAACCACTAGTCAGGTTCCTTGGTTAGGTTTGCTTTTGCAGGCCCTTTTCAGTTTGAATTTAAAATTTAGGATTTGCTTCTTTCACCCCTCTTTTTTTGTTCTGTATGCTGTTTTGTGAGTCAATGTTTCTTCATAGCTCTTAAACCTTTTCACTAAATTCAGTATTCATTGAATATAACATAAACTGTCAGCCATCGGTGGCCAAGGCTAGTGAATATTGAGAAGGTGTGTGCGCTGAATATGTAGAGGTGGGTGCGCTCCTGAGTATGTGTGTGTGTTGAATATTTACAGGACGGACCTTGACTTTGTGGGCGTGCATGTGTATTTTAGTGTGAGATAGAGAGAGAAAAATGTTTCATGTATTTCTGTAATGCTTTTAGGGCCACGCACCGCACTGTGATGGCCGTGGTGGGACAGACTGAATATGGGGGAAGCTTAAACCAATAGCAGAAAAGGAGGAAACAGAGAAGAGAAAATCTACATTTAATAAAACTATGATTAATTTATGTTTTTTGCAGCATCCAAACTGTTTAAACTGAAGCCCTAGGAAAACTGAAGCGCCAACTGGAATTGCTAAATATTTAACGATGCACAAACAATTTTATTTGTGTGTGTGTGTGTGCGTGCATTCTACCTTGGCTATTTCACTGACTGTCAAGGTGAAAGTTTGCTATGAATCTCAATAATCAATAAAAGCAGAGATGTGAAAACTTGAGATGGGGATCAAATTCGCATTCAAGGCATTAGTTTTGAGGTGACCTCAGTGACACCTCCCACCAGGGGAGGCCACAGAGAGAGCAATTAGCTGCATAGACTGACCGTTTACACAAACACTCCTATTTGCAACCAAACACACACACACAGGAAAAGGCACACACAGACTCACACACCGCTAAAACAAACAAAAAATTAAGTGAAAACACATATACACACGTTGCTCAAATTTCAGGAAAAAAAAACGGATACACACACAAACATAGAAAGCAGCACACACACTGAGAATTTAGACAATAGATAAGATGTGTGTTTATTTAGCTTATTTGATGACCAAATGCTGCCAACATTTTCCACATTAAACAAGGACCCACAGAGGATTGTGGACTATGAACAATCAATTCTTCTTAATAGCTTCTGGTAGAACAGGAGTCCATATTCTGAGGCCTGTGCTCTTTTACCACCGGCTTCATGAGTTAAGTTATGACATTAGTCCACAATCTAAGATCTTGGGTCTCTCACTTTCTTGACCCTTTTATACTGGCTTCACAACTTAAGGTATGACATTAGTTCTTAATCTAACTCTCTCTCGGTCTCTCCCTCTCAACGCCTTCATACAAGCTTCAAAGCCCATCATACAGCATCAGCTTATAATCACAGATCTGCGATCAGATTACCCCGCTCTCACGGCTAACCTTTAACATGAGAGGGACGAAAACCCTGCTCACCCTGAATCAGTGGTTGGGGCTAGGCTGGGCCCTGCCTGGCCCTCATAAAAGCTTCATAAGGCTTCATAGGGGCTTCCTTTGGCTTTGTTGGGGGATTCGTAGCGGGCTAAGGTGCTCCCGAGAGACGTCCCAAAGCCTCCCAAGACTCCCTCTCTCTCTTTCTGAAGTTTCATGGGCTTGCAACACTGCTTTTGGGTATAAGCCAAAAGGTGCAGGCGCACAGCCGCACACCGTCATGCACACAAATACACCACAAGAAAAAAAAAAATCGTATGCACACAACAGTGAACGCTCACAAAGACAAAGAGTAACACACACACTCGCATAGATTCTAAAACTCACACACACATACACCCCAACACACTCCCCTCTTGCTCTCTCCTCTCCGCTTTATTTACAATCCTCTGGCAGCGGTACAAGGGCCCGGGGCTATAACACACGGCACCTAATGCTCAAACTGCCAGGTAATCTCATGTCTGACATCCCCCTTTGATAGAAACTGATCAATAGACTCTTGTAAAGGAGTCATTTTCTCTGATGTTTCTACCAACCACTTCTCTCTATCTCTATCTCTCTCCCCTTCTCTCTCTCTTTTCCCCCCTTCCCTTTTATTAGCCATACATTTATAATTCATATTTCAGCGGGGTTGAGTTTGCTCTGAGACAAAGGGGGGCTTCTTTGTGTAATAAAGAACAATGGTGGTGAAATGATGGGGAGAAATGCCAGTGTTTGCTGCTGGTTCCGGTGAACAACAGTTTTGGGGATCGATAGAGTGTGAAATGGGATTATAGCTAGTAATAGAGGTGAATTGGAGGAGAGAGGCCTGTGCACGTGTGCGTCCAGGGATCCACATTGGATAGCAGCACACACACACACACGCATCCGCACACACTTGTGCACGCACACACAAATGCGCGCTAATGATTTCATCATCTTTAGGCAGATGCACATCAGCAGCACAGAGGGGTGGTAATATCACATTTCTGTTTTTGTGGAAGTGTGGAAATATGGATATTGTGTTTTTGTTTATGCTGTTATTTCATTTGTTGTCACACAGCATCACATTTATTTCACATTAGGGCCAGCCCTACAACACATCTTATTTAAGATGGAAGATGACACCATCAGCCATATTTGAATGTTTTAAACATCCATCCCTGCTTGAATTTCACAGGTTGGCAGTAAAAAACATTTTCTAAAACAATTAGGCAACCATTCAAAACATACAGTTTCCTATTAAACTGATTAATAACACAATCATGGTAATAAAACATTTATATTTGTTATCAGTACAATAACCTCACAATACTGGTATTTCTACCTTCAAAAATATAGATTTTTGATACCTCAAGGAAACGTTGAAACAACATTGAGGGCATACGATTTTAGATGTGTATTAAAAGATAAATATAACATGACCACAACAACATTTCTCTTCTATAGTAGCAGAGAACAGCAGAATAAAATAATACCCAACTACAATTAAAACTGCAGCAAAAAATCAGCATTGATATATATCGCTACTGATGTTTTTGACAACACTACTTAAGTGTCTTAGAGTTTAAAGAATGATGCCAAAATTCAGTTCGAACTACCCGTATATACTGTTAAGCTACATTGCATACCGCACACACACACACACTGGCCTTCGCACCATTTGCAGTTGATTCAGTGTCGTGTGATTTTCTTTCTGGACTCACTATTTTTGTAAGAAACAGAATATCTTCTGAACTGGGAATCATACAGAAAATGCATGTTGTCAAAGAGTGACAGTAAATTTGACACATACAGTCATATGCCAGGTTTAAGGACTTTTTTTCTCTCCTTTTTAATCACCCTCTTCTTTCCCGTCTCTCCTGCCACAGTCTGATTGAATCCAGCTGCCTTCAGCCGCTTCAATCTCATCCATATGACACTTCTCTGGTTCCCAACTCATCCTCCTATCCTCTGTGTCTTTCCCTCCATCTGGCCACAGAGACCTTTAAATATAATATCCATCACATCCCGACTATACTTAGGTGTACGCCCAGTACACTGTGTGAATCATGTACAGGGTTCATACGGCTTTTAAAGAGTCAATTTCAAGCACTTTTCAAGCACTTTCAAGGTAACGAATCCAAACATTTTCAGACTGCCACAGCCTTTATTGCACATCTAAATTGCGTCAAAATATGCAACTGCAAATAATAAAGTTAACAGAATTAATTTATACTCACAGCAAACAATGTATTTGTTTATTTTATCAGCTGTTCTTAATACCTCTGATTGTATTTTTTGATCATGAGTTTTTAATGCTTTTTTTATTTTCCAGAGTTAAGGAATGTGCAAAGAAGAAAACACAAGAGAAGGATTGTTTCATTTAAAAAAATGTGTGATTGTGCAGATGACGCAATAAATTATGATACAAATCAAGCATTTGTCAAGGATTATATTCCAATTCAAACATCCTAACCTTGAAAACATACAAAACAACACAATTCAGTGTTATCCAAACTCTAAAAACTTGGTAACCACACTAAACAACTTTACAAGTAAAAATAGCCATAACATATATCAATTCTATCATCATTTTAACATCAGCAGTAAAAATTATACTATGTAATTTTACAGGCTGACAAAGGAAGAAAGACAAATCCCCTTTCTAACACAGCATAAAGTCATAGAATAATAATAAAGGTTTTGATGGACATTTACTGTGGTCTGCTCCTGTTTTTTCCTCATTATTTTACTGTATACCTCTTTGTGTTTGTCCATACTGTTCTAACAATCTGCATCTAACCCGTTCATTTTCACAATCCACTCCATCCTGGACTAGATCTACTGTTATCAAGCAACAAAAAGAATCATCTCCACTCAAGGCACTGTTTTCATAATACAGAAACCAAGGGCTTCATGTTAATAAAAAGGCCTTTTGTTCACAACAGTAATTTCTCAAGCTGACTCCTCACCCAGTCTATTCAGGCTACTGCTATATCCAGGTAAACAATGCCCCCTTTGTTATAATAATGCATCTTTATTCTTCTTAAGTCATTACAATAGGCTCTACGTTGCTGGATTGTATTTGCTGAAGGTAAAAGCGGAATAATATGTGGTTTTGTGTGGAGCGTAGAGTTGAGGGAATGCGTTTTGATCACAGACAAAGGCCAAGCTACACAGCGTTGTCCTTCTGTCTCTATCTTGTTAATGAGCAGTGTTCACCGAGCAAGCCAGCCACTGTCTGCCACAGAGAAAGACCTCAGATTCATCTCTCTGCGGACAATAGGTGAGTGTGTGTGTGTGTGTGTGTGTGTGTGTGTGTGTATTTGTACCTCGGAGAGCGAGTGTGTATGTGCTAATTAAAGCAGTGGGAGTTGGGAGAAATGGCTGTGTAGCGTGTGTGTATGTGAGGTGTTTGCCTGGCGTGACCGTAGATGTGTACGTTAATTCTTAATGAGACATTTCTGTGCCCAGTGAGACCCAGCCATCACCATTCCTGCACTGACACACTACTACAAAGGCCACCATCAGGCACGCGCACACACAAGCACACACACACATAAACCAGATCATTACCATACCGCTAAAGCAGCGTGCCATTAAATCAAACCTCTATCTCCAGTGTGTGTGTGTGTGTGTGTATGTGTCACAGTTAACATTGCGTGCAGACAGCTAGCAACCGAATCACCACATTGCTGAACCACTGCTGGCTAATTTGAGCTAACTAACAGCAGTGTGGCTGGTTGAAAACAAAAGGCAGGGCACGCTGTATAGCCCCTCCAGCATCCTGTATGCTTCTGATGGACAACATTGCCAAACAAGAAAAGCAGTTTGGATCAAACAAAGAAGTGAGATAAAAACTCAATTCTCTATAGAAAAAAATCATCACATAAACTTTTTGCTTGTGTGACATTCGCTCCACTATGCAGGTTTAAAAGCTGCCCATATGTGGGTTATTTTTTTATTATTTGGTTAAAAAAATGTGTATGTGGTTAATGGATAAATGGACGGATGGATGGATGAAGGTGATTGCTACCTGTCACTCGCAGCTTGCAGCGTTGCTCCTCCAGCTCTTGGCTCAGCTGCCTGACGTGACCGCTCAGACTGTGTTTCTCTCTGATGGAACTCCTCTTCTTCTCCTCCTCCTGGAGTAACTCCTCCTGGAGTCTCTGCACCTCTCCTCTCTGTGCATCCACCTCGCCGCTCCTTCTCGCTGCCTCTCGCCGGGCCTCCTTCAGCTCCTCCTCTGACTGTCTGAGAAGTGCCACATGTACCTGCAGCAAAAGTAAGGGCCAAGAGGAGTAAGAACTAAGTGACTGTGTTTCCCTGAGTACATGCATGATGTTCATGGACCTGTTTAGATCTTGCTAGATTGTGTCCAGAATGCACTTTACACCCACCATAAAAAAAAAGCCTAAAATGTGTATTGAGTGACAACGTGTTATTTGATTTGGCTTCCATTTGCTTCTATCCACGAGAAACCTTGACTGAAACTATAAAATAAAAAATACACATTTGCCATTGTCATACAGCGAGAGAAGCAAATGCGGTGGACATTTGGTTGCTCACCTCCAATGCAAGCTTCAAATTCTTGTCTGAGTTGTTTGGCATAGGCAAATCAATTGTGTTAAGGGGTCTGGGAAGCATACAGCGGTCCACTCTGCATACTGCAAACTTATTGGAAAGACCTTCACAGCATTTATGGATGGATTTATGTGTACACGTGTTCCTGAGTTTACACAGATATTAAAAGTTGCCTACTTGTGCGGAAACTATATAGTAGAAACTACAGATGGGTGACATTAAAATAAATGACTGTGTCGGTCTGAAAGTAGCAATGACAGTTACACTGCACTGTGCATTATGTGTTAGAAAGGGTCATTTAAGTTTTATTTTACTCTGCTCTTTGTTCTCTGCTCTCATCTTCAACTGTTAAATGTTTTACTTTTTAGTCTGCAACATTGTTAATTGTGATGTTGCCTGTCCCGCACAGGACACTCTTGAAAAAGGGATTTTTTAAATCGCAGTGAGACTCTCCTGGTTAAATAAAGGTTAAATGAAAAAAAAAGTGTTAGTTTTTCCTTTAATTTGTCACAGACTCATTATGTGATTTTCCACAGGGAGCAAGGCTGGATGAAAGGACAAGACCTGTCTGCAAGAGGAGAATATACGACAGTTGCTTATGTGTGTGTGCGTGCGTGTCTGTGTGTGTGTTTGTGAGGATAAACGTGTGTGTGCATGCATATGATCTTGGTAAGCATGACATGTCTAGCACTTGTATGTGCCAGAGGACGCACAAATTAATGTGTAAAATCAAATGTTCCCACTTGCACCTACGCATACAAGACGACACACATACACACACTCACACACACACATACAGGAATGATGTGACTATGACTGCCAGCAGTGTTGGCACTCTGCCAGGCTACAGTCACCACTTTGAGTAATTTGAATATTTAGTGTCCCATTGAGCTCTTAATTGGAGTCAATTTCACCAGCCTTGGCACGTTTGGTGCTTTAATTAATGGCGAGGCAATTTGTTTCTGCCAGGAAATCACGGGACAATCACATGAGTGTTGGGTGTGTGGTGCCGGTGGAGGTGGGCTGAGCACTCCTTTTTGGGAACTTGAATTGAATCAACAGCTCATGTTCGTAGCCTGAGATGCATGCATAGGCAAGATTCTAGGACAGCGGATGAGGTTTCTTAATTTAAAGGGGAAAAAGGTCAAAATAATATCCCTTTCTCTAAATTAGAGGACAGATACGCATTACTTTAATACCTTTTGGGTGTCAGCCAGTTCGAGCTCTAAGCGCGTTACTTCCTTTTTCAGACACATCACTTCCTGTTCCAGCTGGCTGCGATTGCTCATGTGTGTATGGTGGGACGCAACGAGACTTTGCTTCAGACCCACTTTTTCCTTGGCTCTATAGGGACGAGAACAAAGAGTGACTTTACAGTCCAAACTGCTGTGTAAGGAATAAATAGCACCAGTGAAAGAAAAAAAAAACTGTCTGCAACAAGAAAAAATAAACCAGATAACAGATTAGCTAAATTAAGAGAAAATGATTTGAGTAGATTATGTTAAATTGTCCATGTGACATAAAGTGTGCTACTGTGTGCCATTTGGCAAGCTGACTGTTAAGAGAATGAGAGAGGGGAGGGGGGGAGGGGGCGGAGGCAGATGGGAAGGACATGAGAGGAGAGACAAGGACAGGAACCAGGATCAGCAGAGGAGAATGAGAGTTTTATAGACTCAGTTATTACTGTCTCTCCAGCTCTGACTTCATCTGAAGAATAGCCTTTTCACACTCCGCAAGGCGCTCAACCTGCTCGCTGCAGCGCTGGAACACACACATGCAGATACACACACAGAAATGTGAAGGTTTGAATGCAGTTTTATTTTATTGGCGATGTAAATGTGAAATCAACTTTGTGCATAACTTTGTAATCATATGTATCTGTATGCAGATGTACATTTGTTTTTTAAATACAACGATAATGTAACCAGATTGAATGTCTTAATTGATTTCTCTGTATGTAACTGTAAGTAATGGATATACTGTAATGGTCTAATGAGGTGAAAATGTGCATATCACTTATTGGAAGATTGAATGTATAGAGCCTTACAATGTGTGACCTTACCTTCTGTAGCTGCTCTCTGCGTCTCAGGAGGCCGAGGTACTCCTCATCACAATAAGAATGACTCTGTTGATATAGCTGTAGGTCACACTCCAATGTCAGCTTCTGTGAATATAGTAAAAAAGCAAGTAAAACAAGTTAAGAACTAACACATTTAATCTACTTGCTATTTCTTGGGTTTTATTCTTTATTTAGTCTTTGTTTTCATCCCCATTAAAACCTACAAATTGGTCACTATAGTCTTATTGGGGTCACCACAAAAACCATATTTATGGAAAAAAATGAAATCAATAAAACAAGAAAAGGCTAAACAAGACAGTTATCAGAATCAGAAATAAGGTGAAACAATAAATGATGAAACAAAAACCAAATTATCACTAATACAGAGCAAGATAATCATAAGAATAAGAATAGTAGTAAAAGCGATGAAAAAGCAATAACTGATTTAAAAAAGAAACAAATTATTCTTATAAAAGCAAAGTCACAAAAGGGTGCTTTTGTAATGAACTGCATTTCAACAGATTATATGCATTTTGGTTTACTAATAAATGACAATGACACTGATGTGCCACTAAGGAAACACATCATTATGTATTACGCTCATTTGTGAATTGATTTGTTGCATCGCAGAGCACAGAGACACATGGCCTCGTTGTTCAAGCTCAGTTGACAAACTCCAACACAGCTGGCAGAACATTAACAAGTGAATCTAGTGTGCTACAATAAAATAGGTACCTTTAGATCTTATTGTTCTCCTGAAGGTATAATATGTGAGTTGTGTAAATACATTATCCCAAATGTTTCCAACGACTTTAAAAACCAGAGAAATCAGTTGCCTGTCAATGGAGTTATATGCTTCTGCTGTCATAAACTGACTTTTCATCCAGGTTTAATCCACATTTTTATGATTCTCTGTTTAGATCTTGGTCATTTTAACTATGTATTTTAACCAGATGAAGGAATACAGTCATCGCAGGTCTGGATCTCCAGTTATCAGAAAAACAAGCTGAGCCAACATTTGCAGCACCTCCGGGAGGTCCTTTGTCCGCTCAACAGCTTTGGAGAAACACAAATTTTTAGCGTGAAACTTCTTTATTTAGTATTTTGACCGGTTCTAATCACCTGGCCTGTTTGTTCCGGAGAGGAGGAGAACTACGTAAAAACCTCCAGAACAATGAACGCTGAAAGAACCCTAACTGGAAAAGACTGCCAGCAATGACGACAAGGGGCGGTGAGAACAACTCTGTGATCCCACACTACTTCACAACGCCTACAAAATCAGTCTTTTATTGTTGTTTTGATGGAGAGACCCTTAGCAACAGAAAATGACATACTGTAATTTCCGAGGGGAAAAAAAAGAAGAAAAAAAAGACCTTGTCGCTCATTGTGTTTTCTAAATGTATTTCTTAATGTATCACCACTCTCAATCTTAGTCTATTAAGTGCTGTCCTTTATATAGGCAATTATGTAACTAATTCAAAAGTAGACATCTTTATAGGAAAGGAGAGAAATTCCATAGTATACTTTACGTTATAGTGAAATATGTCCCGGTCAGAATACAAATGGACTAGAAGAGAGATAGCATTAAGATACTGCACTGTGTAAGTATTGCTTCTTGCTTCCATTTGTGCTAAAACTTGTACACTGATTTTATATACATTTCAAATTCAATTTACATTTTCTTGTAAACAGGGAATGAAGACATTAGTGATTTTAGGGTTAGCTGAGCCCAACAGTGGCACGAGGTAGAGAATTAGCAGGATGTGGAGCTCCATAAGAACTCCTAACCTCTTGATAGGCGCCTCACAATCAAAGTCATTAGCCAGTGTAATAAAGGGCCTGAGATACAGCCATTCTTCAACAGCCTAACTCTTTTATAACCAACAGATTAAAGTTGATTGGATTAAAATGACATTCTGCCCGTCTGACCTTGGCGGCAGCAGTTAAGTTCATCCAAATTAAATTTCTCCGTAATAAAGATGATTCATTTGTTGCCTGACGTAGTAAATATAAAACAGAAAGAAAAAGGAGAAAAGATTAAGTGACACACGCCAGTGAACACATGCACAAATGCACACTTGTACATACACATACACACGAGTGCAATGACACATGCACACAAAGGCCCTTGCGTACACTCACACAACACTGATGGAGCTGGCAGGCACCTGGGAGCTCACACAAGAACACAGAAACACCCATTTCACATCACCTAAACTCTGGTGCGCATAATCCAAATGTTCTTGTTGAGATCTCACATGAGGTCACGTAAAAGCTGCATCCTTAAAGATTACATACAACCACTGTGAAATATAGTATTTTATAAGGATGATGTATGACTTGTAACATGTCTGTTTCTCCTGACCTGCTGCTGGAGTGTGTCTGTGTGCTCCTGCAGGGATGCTATCAGGCCTTTCAGATGCTCCTCTCTCTGTCGACTCTCCCTCAGCAGATTCTGACTGGCCTGCAGCTCATCCGTCAACTGGTCAAGAGCCTCCTGTGAGTTCTCCCACTGGCCAGCCTTTTCCTGGTACCGCTTCTCCATTTCTGCGAGCTCTTCCTTCACTGAATGAGTGGCCAGTTTGGACTCTCCAAGCTTTCAATTAAAAGAAAAGACGTTTAGACTGCAGTTCTACTCACAGGTTTGAAGACATGTTACACAAACACTTTAGCCTATTTACAGTATGGAGCTGATGAATTCTCTTCGGAGAAGAAAATACAATAATAAACTGTATTGGTATAAACTATGACCTACCTGTTCCTGTGAATACTGGAGCTCCTCTTCCAAAAGCTCCACCTGCCCTTGCACTTTATGCACCTTCTCTATTGCTGCTGTGTACTTTTGTCTAAAAATGGCTAGTGTTTCTTTCTGCTCCTGGGCTTTAAAACTGGCATCTTTCAGATCCTCCTTGGCTCTTTTCAGCTGCTGATGAAGAAGTTCCATCTCAACCTCATGCTTCTTTACCTTCCCTTCATATGTCTCGACCTGAAAGCAAACACAGTGAAGTGAAGCACACTGTTATATTTTAAAGGAGGGTAGCATTGAGCCTCCCCTCAGGTAAAGGTGATCTTGAGAACATTTAAGGAGCAGCTGCCAAGTGTGGATGGTTACTGATTCAATGAGCTGCAGCTGATGAATAAAGCAGTTGGAAGCCTTCATGCACAAATAAAAAATATGCCATAAACTTAAATTCTGAATGTGGTACAGCAGCAACCATCAGTGAGACAGGATACTCAATTTTGACCATAATTGCCTGAAAAAAAAACGATGCTAAGTTGTCGAACATGGTGCAATGAACTGTGCTGCTCTACAGTAACCTCGCTCATAATGAAAGGGGAACCCAGGAAGTGAAACCAGGCTTAATCCCGGTGTTACACAAGGAATCCTACCGTAGCTCACCTTTCAAGGGAAGAGGTTGAGAAAGTTAAACCCACTCTAACACTCATCTTGAGTTCATCCACGTTAATCCCGCTGTAATCTGGATCAGAACACGAGGGTTTACAACTAATGACAGCCAACTAGTTAGATTTCAGTGGTTTGCCGCAGCTTGGTTTAACCAGGGATTAGCCGGGCCCATCTAGGACTAACACTGGGTGCATGACTGGGTGGAAAACTTGCTCATGCAAAGGAAAGAGACACAAACCAGAGGAGAGCATGGAAAGGTACCATCAACTTTAATCCTCTGCTTTAGAGTCAAAACTGAACAACCTGTGTAGGTGTATGTGCGTGTGGATTTTTTAAAACCATTGACTCAGCCCATGTGCACTCGACTTTATTCAAGTGTGATGGCGAATGTTTTACCCAAGGTTACCCAAGGTAGCAGTTTTGAAGTTGCACTATGAAGCTCACACACAATATCAAGTATGGTGCCATATGCCGACTTTACCTATTATATCTGTATGTGTTTGTTGCTCTTTGTCCTTCCCTTTAATGTTTCCACAACAGCCCAAAGACTAATGGTGGGTTTTGCATTTCATTCTGTCACTGCCTTATAACAAGGATTAATGGGAGCACCATGGCTTTCTTGTGACCATAATCATGAGCTTGTGCTTTGTGGAAACAAACAGCCTTCATTAAACATGATAGAAAACACATCGCTTTGACCCTCATTTGGCCTGCCTTTTGAGTATTCATGGCTGTCACATGACTACCCAAGATGACCCTCGGGCTGATAATAACTTTATCCTCCTCTTCTTTTCTTCTTTGTCTTTCCCTCGCTGTATTCATGTTTGGGTCCAATTGGATGTGAGAGGTTGACAAACAGAGGGGTCATCTTGTCTTGTTTGGCAATTCAGATGATGTAGATGGGGATATATGTAAGTTGACTGCAAAATGAAGCTTGGCTGCTGTAAACGGGTCAGTTTGTTGTTCTTGGCAAAGGACTCTGACTACTTGATTGTCCACTGTGATTTAGATCACTCGCACTCAGACGCATGTGTGCATCTGATTTTTCTTTTCATGTTGTTCACTGGATTACCACCATAGACTGTGTTGCTTTTGGCTCAGCTGATTGACACCTGAACACACAAAAGACTTGCTTTCTCTGCGGCTATGTGCTGCTGACTTAAACTGTCCTTGAGATTCGTGACCTGCGACTAGCGCTCCTTCAGCCTGCTCTGTATTTGGCTGAGCTCAGAGTTGTTCTGCTTCAATCGGCTGTGAAGCAGGACACTCCTCTGGCTCCAGTGTTCCGCATCAATCCTGTGAGCCTGTTTCACAGCTTCCAGGTCAGGGGCCAACTGATCTATAGATCCCCCTGTAGGGGAGGTGAAGATGAGCAAAGCCAAAGAGGAGAAGAGAGAATTCTTCCTTACCTGTTGCTGACCGGTACGAAGCTGATCATGTAGCTGCTGCTGTTCTTTCTCTCTCTGGTCTATAAGGCGCTCGATATCTCTGACCTTTTCAGTTAACTGACACGTCTCTTCCTGGTGTCCTCTGACCTTGTGTTTCAAGTGTCTAACCTCACCCTCCAGTGCTGCCACCTGAGCAAGGAGAACGAGAAAGAGAGGAAAAGGATGGAAATGGAATAACTTTATGTAGGCATACACAGCACACATAGGCAGACAGAAAAGACAGCGAGGGGGCGGTAGTAGTCTTAAAGTGAGGGAATCAGGCTTGAGTCAGAGAGTTTCCCAGTTTAGTCTCAGGACCAGTTGGGAAAATGTGGGCACGGCAGACATGAATGAGTAACGATTCCCCTTTCCTTAGCTCCGACTTTCGAGGAGCCTTTGAGCAAGGTGCTACACCTCCCACTGCTCTAATGGAGCTGCTCGGTAGCCAACTGCAGAAAACTGTTGCTGGTTCGGGCACTTCCCTTGAGTGGATGTGTGCAACTCTGTGGGTGTAAAACAGGTCACTGTTGGAAAAAAAACACAGGGGTGCTCGCTCAACCTAGCCTCAACATATGAAAGGAAAAACCAAAAAATAGTGAGACAGGTTTAAAGCCCTTGTAGTAGAATTGAATATAAGCCCTGAGACAAATTTAAAACCCAGAAAGAAATCTGAACAATCCAACCTGTTTTCCCCTGGAACACAGTTGGCAGATGATAAATTAGTAATATTCAAACGTATGGTCTTTTACAAATTGTAGTTTGTAGTAGTAATTTGCAATATTATAACCCATAAATATTCTTAATAATCAGAAACCAGATAATGAGAAATACAGTTGGGGAAGCCCTGATAAGGACATGAATAGATATAAATGATAGGTAAAGTACAAATCAGCATAGACACAAACAAACCACCACACCTGTTCCTGTTTCCTTTGATGCTTTTGTTCAGCTGTCTTCATTTCAGCTCTTAACTGCAGAATCAACTGATCTCTGCTTCGAACCTGAACACAAAAAATACACTTACAAGTCAATTCCAACAAATTGCATACTGTATGTTGGCATTTTAGCTCATCGTGTTACTTAAGTTAAATATTCTGTTGACAACAAAATAGTTTGCTGCACAGCTCTGACCCATGTTTGCATGAACACACAAACACATGCACACAGAGACGGAGAGAGACGGACCTCCAGGTGCGAGGTGTGAAGTTTCTCATGGCTCAGAGCCAAATCAGCCTCCAGTTTCTCTTTGGTCTGGGTGAGGTGAACAAACTCTGCGCTCCGGTCCTCCATCTTGGCTCTCAGCTCATCCTTCTCCTCGCTCAGTTGCTCCAAATCCTTCCCTCTTTCAAGCAACTGGTAAATATGCAATACAAATGAAGCACTCGATCACTGGTACAATCACAAAGTACCTCCGCACCAACATTAGCACGATGAAAAGAAACCAGCCTTAAATGCTAAAGTAATAAAATATTCATTCTTGGCCCACAAAAGCCACTCAACAATATCTAATGTGCAAGACATGAAAAGCATAATTAAATTGATTCAAACTTTGAATTCTGTTATTGAATTAAAAAATTAAAGTAACTGCATTTGTTTGATCGTGGAATCAACAATCAAATGATCTTTTAACACAGTTAACAGTAATGTGAATCATGAGCATTAAAATTTCAATCAACTCGGTGAATAACGACGTGGTTGTTTTTACCTCTTTCTGACATCCACAGTGCTGCTTCTTACTCTCCGAGAGCTCTTTTACCAACGTGCACATCTTAATCTCCCTCTTCTGCATCTGGAAAATAAAACATATTTCTAATGGTTTAAGATGGTTGAGTTAACCTTTTTTTAATTAAAAAACAGGGATGTTTTTTTTTATATTATGTAGCATTATGTTAACACTCATCTTGTTAAATCATTGGCAACGAAAGCTGTATCTCAGGAAGCAGAGGAACTTAGGTCATTGTTTACAAAACTTGAGATAAATATTCCGGTGTTGTTTTCATATTTGTCTTTAAGGTAACAGTGGTGGTGGGTGGGTGGCGCTACATGGAGAGAACTGGTTGTTTATGCTTCTCTCGAGTATACAGTATGTTTGACGATTGCTTGTGTTTGCCTGTTTCCTTGGTGACCTTCCCTAATTACCCACTTCAGTTGCATGCATGTGTGTGTGTGCATGTCTGCATGTGCTTTTATGTGGGTGTGATGCCTTGTAAGTTTGCTGGGGAAATGTTTTGGACTATTTATTTTCTTTTCTTTTTTTATCTCTTCTGTCCGTGTTCAGTGAGTCTGTATCTCTTCATCTTTTCTCTGTTTAAGGTCAATGGAAATGGCATGGTAACTGCCATTGTGTGCTGTCTATTTTGAGCCAAATAGTGATGATAAATGTTTCTTTTGAAGGGACAAAATTAAAATGATTACCTTTTCCTCTTACCTATAGTGCCACTTATACATCTGAATTGTTGTAGATATAGGCCATAGAGATGCCTGTCTTCTCTTGAAAATAATGGAATTGTATATGGCAAACTCAACAACAATGTCTCTTTCCAGAAACAAGACGTGGTTACTCAAAATACTCCACAGACCTTGTTGTGAGAGGTTTCAT
>CAFUXE010001242.1:401791-436078 GCA_903364295.1 Serranus cabrilla | reverse complement strand
CCCCCCCGAAAGGGAGAAGTGGCAAGGCAAGAAAAGAAATGAGCAATAAGAGCGATCAAGAGAGAACGCAGGGAGAGAGAAAAATCAGTAACATTCTGATGGTTGTGAAGCATTGTGAGCGGGACCGATGTTTGTCCAAGTCCAACCTTGAAGGCTTCAACAACCTTCCACTGCTCTTTCTGGCTCCTTTCAGTCTTATTTGCCTCCTCTCTCTCCTCCCGTCCCCCCCTTGTCCATTTCAAATAATATGCAATTTGAATTCTCATATCCAATGCGCTTTATAGAAGAGCTATGAGTGTATACTTTTCAAACTGAAGTCCCACTGGGGAAGCTGCAGACACACTGCGCTGCGAGTGGTAACAAAAACTAAAATGATTGGACATCACACATTGAACCAACATTCACAGATCTTGTTTTCATGCTGCATCTTATAAGCACACAGAATTTAAAATGAATAACACAACAAGCTCTCCCGCTACAGCAAAATGGAACAAAAAATGCTCAATACTTGCAGTATTTTTTTCTCCTCTTTTGCTTTGAATAGTCTCCATGCAGATTTGCGTCATTGATCAGCTCCTACTAGTGAATGGATAAAACATTTGGAAACTGATTATGAAGGGTCAGAGAGAAACAGTGAATCGAAAGTCTTTAACCTTCAAATGACAATGATGTTTTAGTGTGAAAAAAAGCTGAAACCTGCCCGGACAGAACTATGAATGGCTAAAATTATGGTTAGAATCATCCAAAATCTCCTAGCCGCAGCTGAAACCTGAAAACCTCTGCCCACTGGATCACATGCTTTCTCCAATTATTTTAGCTTTCCTTCCATCTTTTTTCCATTTTTTTCACACTAAATCCATCCATCTTGCCTCATTTTCCTCCTCCTACATTTATGACTTGAACATTCCAAAGAGAAACCTCTAGAAATCCGTGTGAGTGACTTTTGGTTCTGATAGGATGAAGAAGATCATCTCTGAGACAAGGCCACTTGTCATGTTAATGGCTTCCCTGCTTTCAGCTTCCTCAGTGGGGGAGTTAACACTTTAAACACATGTTAGAACTGCAGCAACATGTTGCCATTTGCTTGATCATGTGAACTAGTGAGACACAGAGAACTGCTAAAAGAGATGGAGAACAAGGAAAAAGGGATACAGATAAATAAAGGGATTAAAAAGACATTAAGGAGGATTTTGTGCTTAAAAATATTATTTTTACTTAAAACATTTACAAACATCTGCTTTTATTTAGTGATTTCCCTATGCATCTGTGTTGTTTTTCTCCACAAAAAAACATTCAAGAGCTGATCACAACTGGACTGTAGATGTTCTGAATTATACACAGTATATACCGCATAATACAAAAATTTGATATTTTTGATGATCAGATAAAAAGAATCAATATTATGCATCCCTATTCTCAATATCAAGTGTTTGAGTGTATTCAACTACTGTTTCAGTGAATTAGGTCAAAAAAAATAACAAAAAGAAAAGAGAGTGGACGACTCATTCTCTACAGAAAAGTCAAACTGCTTTCCTATTCTACGAGCGAAGGAGCCTAAGTGAGAGGGGGAGCGACTGAGAGGGAGAGTGAATCAGCAGAGTACATTTCAGATGAAGGAGGAGAGAGTGTTGACAGTATTTGTTCAGCTGTGCTAATGTTAGGACATTTAGCACTGCAGAGGAAAATACTTAACACAAAAGTTCTCTCAGTTTCACTTACAGTATATTCAAGTGGGAGCAGGCACACTCACTCCGTTTTACACACACCTACTGCTACCACTGTCCATACAATAATGGAATGAAGTGTGCATGAGTGAATGCAAAGCTGTGTGTATGCATGTGTGTGTATGCATGTGTGTGTGTGTGTGTGTGTGTGTGTGTGTGAGAGAGACAGAGAGAGCTTGTAATAGATCAGAGAAAGAACAGTTTTTGTGCACAAAGCGGGGCCAGATGTGGAGCAGAAACCAGATCCCTGGACAGAGTGTAATGGTCCATCCGTTGACTTAACCAATCCAAACATGAAAGACACAACTTCACACACACACATGTGCACACATGCACACAGACAAAAAGTGTAGCCTATTGCATTCAGTGTACATCCACACAAAAAACACACGCCAGTCTCACACAGTTGGACAGTACAAATCCTAAAGCAACAGTTTGCTTCTATCCTGCAGGATGGCAGCTGAATTAATGTTCACTTCACCAGAGTGAATTACAAAAGGTCAAAAAATATCATCTAAAAATTTTAATTAAAATGTTATTTTGCCAAAGCCCAAATGCTGTCACATAACATGAGCTCCAGAGCATGTAGTCTTTGAAATGTGCTCTCTATAAACTCAAAGACTGTTGTAACAATAGCCAACAAAATCCTGACCCTTACCCTTTAAAATATACTGAAATGAGTCAGTGAAGAGGCTTGCCAGTGAAAAGGACTGGAACTTGTGTGTGGCTTACCTTAATTAAAAAAAAATCCAAGCCCTTGAAATGCACAATAGCTTTGTGAAAGTATCTTTCCAACGTTGTTAATTGAAGGTTGAATAAAAACCACTGAGCTCTAACATATGCTTTTGGCATATCATAAAAAGGCCAGACCTTAAAAAGGTCTAACAAGCAATACACCATATGAACATGTGATTTTCTGAGTTTTACTGTAGTCTCAGCCAGGGAAAGAAATCCCATTTTAGCAGAACAATCAAAATTTATGTCAAGTCCGTCTTCGTCAAAAGTGTGTGTTTTTAATAAGGCTCTAAATATCAGAACATCCCATTACCCATTATCTAAAACCTTATTATCAGCACCATTGTAGAAATAGACAATGCCTGTCACAGTGAATATTACATTTGAAAATTGAATATTTAAATGAATCCCTCACCTGTGCGACCCTTCTTATCAGCCCCATTGTGGGAAAAGACAATGCATTACATTAAAGTGAATATTATATTTCATCTCCATCCTGTAGAAATTGCGTATTTTCAGTTTAACCATCTCTCCCTGACATTGTCCACTTTGTGTAGAAAATGTTTCTTGACCTTGCGAGCAAACGAACCCGCTGATATTGTATCAGTGTCAACAATACATGGCCAAAAACAGAGGAGTCGCACTTTTTTCCAGTTTAAGCGTCACAATAAAATGGCAAAGTTGGACAAGAATTTATCATTTAATATTTGAGTGAAGACCTTGAGGAAGAAACCAATTACCTTCTTTTCAGTGGTGTGACGCACATGTGCTAGCTCCTGCTGCAGATGCTCCATCTCTTTGTTGGCATGGTGCAACTGGTCCTGGATCTGCTGCCTCTGATGTCTTTCACTGTCCAGGCTGGTTTTGGTCTTATCCAGGGTTTCACTGATGTCACTCAGCATGAGCTCATTTGTTTGTAACTAAAGGGAGAGCAGAGATAGATAGAAAGAAGAGGAGAAAGATGAAGTATGGTATATCTGGTTTGAACCTCCTCTAACGACTGAGAGAGGGACGTTGACGGCCAGGCGAGCAGCTGCAGAGAGCTGAGGAGGAGAGACACACAAGGAGAAGAATGGTTGAACCGTGACATCAAGATGCAAGCAGGAGGAGAAGGAGATGAAAGTATCATTTAGGGATGTTTGCCTCCTCTTTGTCTCCATAGCAGTGAAAGGGAACATCATAAAGGCTTTGTGCCCGGCTGTGGAACCCTACAGTTACTGCTTTGACTCAGGACCAATAAAACTGCTCGACTACACATCATAAAGTCGTAGGACACTAACTGGAGACTAGTGCTGCTTACACCTTAGGACAAGGATCACAGAAGGATGTGGTCTTTTTTTCTGTGCTCCACATCAGACAAGAGATAAAACAACACTGCACTATTTAATGTACAGCAAAATAATGCTGCCAATTTCATGTACTTATATCCCTGGAACACCTCATAGAAACCTGTTTCAAATGGGTCCTGGTGTTAGCTTCTGATGTTTCAAAAATCATTCTTAAGGCCTTTACACACCAGGGGCATGACAACAAACGACATGGAAAATGTGTAATGCTTGCCTGGGGATTACACAGCAAAACTATTCATACTTGCAGCGATGCATATTTGCAATAGTGCAACAGTTCCCGATTCTGGACATATTTTAGGATGTCTGTGGGACAAAGCTCCCAGGAAGAACACCAGCTTTGAAGCTAGTTTGAAATGCTGGCCAAACAGTGGAATTACAACTTCTGGTACCATCAAAAAAAGATTTTTTTTTCCAATGGAGTTACATATGGAAAGAGATGTCTTTAAAATAGCAGTACAATTTATTTAATGTCACAACCCCTTCGTTTCAAAATTACAATGAGCTCAGTTCCTTTCAATAACATTGGTCTAGAGCAGCTGCAGAATGAAATCATTGTATTTATTCAGGTTAGCAGAAGGCTAACGTGATAGGTTGATGCCTTTATTTAGAGCACAACTCAAACAGATTGTGATTGACCTTGTTCTACGATAAAAATATTCATGTTCTGTGTGAAAGTACTCATGACAAAACAGTTATGAGTAAGGGCCTAGGCTTTAACTTATGAATAAAAGTGCTACCACTATTATCATGCAATGCATCTGCACTTTACTGTATGTGAGCTTCTGTTCACTTGTGTACGTCGTCTTCTGAATCAATGGTGCACTATGTTCCTCCTTGGAAAATGAATTTGAACCCAGATAAAAACTAAGGTTAGATCAGAAAATCAGAAACACTCAGAGTATAGAAAGTGAGTCCTTACACTTAAAGATATTAGGAAAACTAATGCACCAATAATGCCAGCAAGGTAACAGGGAAATTTAGTAAGTGTTAGAAAGGGCATAAAAGTCAGCGTCTGAGAGAGTCTTTCAAGTGTTCCCTAAGTCAAGTAACTAACATGCTTTATGTTGAATATACTTTATGTAGTTGGCTGCCGGGCACACGCACCACTAAAACACTAGTCGCAGATGAATGACTTGGCTTGGTCAAGGACACAGTAAATGGGTTAATTTAAGCCTAAAACACATCACAGCCACATGCCATACTGGTATACCTAGAGGGGTCGAGAGAAGGAGGAAAAGAAGGAAAGAGAAAGAAATACAGTGGGAGTGAGACAAAGGGAGGGAAAGAATTATAAGAAAGAGAGGAAAAGGACAGCGAGAGAAACCTAAAGGCCATTCCATTCATCATGCGTATGACTCTTTAATGTTCCCATACATTACCATTGGTTCTCATTGGGGCGAGGGCGACACCGGACAAGGGAGATGAGAGAGAAAAAGAAAGACAAGAAAGAAAGAAAGAAAGAATGATCTGGAAAAAAAATTATGAACGGACAAAGAAAGAAACAAAAACAACATTTAACCCCTCCCCCACTCTTGCTCTCTCTCTCTTGGCTAAGTGATATTCACATGAACATGGTTCTTTATTGTACAATGAGCCAACCCTCTGCGGAGCTAAGATGGTGGCGATGAGTTATTAAATATGGAGAGAGGGCGAGAGGGAAGGCGGAGGAGGAGGGGAAGAAGGACGGATGATTAACTGTGAAGGAAGTAAAAAATGAGGAGAATTCCCCAATGTACCTGACTGGATTTGATTTAGAGAAGGTTGCCCAATTCTGTTCCTTATTTAAGAAGAGCTCCCCTCCTGTGTGTGTGTTTGTGAGTGCGTGTTACCTACTTTGCTCTGCAGTGAAGCCTGGCTTTCTTTGAGCTGTGCGTTGTCTTGGACCAGCTGTTGTGTGTGTTGCTCCTTCATAGCCAAGGTTCCCTTCAGAGAGTCCTGAGTGGCTCGCAAACCAACCACATCCTGGTCCAGGTGCCTCACATGGTCCTCTCTCTCTTTCATCTAACACACACACACAAACGGACGACAGAACAGTCTGTACTGCACGTATACATACATATATACTTTTAAACAACTTCAGCCAGCGGTTTTATCTGCCTCGTGTCCACACAGACACCAAAAAAAAAAAAAAGTTGTATTCTTTGAGGCACCCTTTAAGCTGTGTATTAGTTTTAATCAGAGCAGAACTGATACTTTGATAAAGTCTAAATAACTGTTAACATAAGTAACAATAAACAGTTTAACAGCGAAAAGTAACATTCTTTGTCACAGTTAGTTAAAGTAATGGACAGATCACAGTTTATCCATTAGTAGAAATGCTGCTCTAAAGCACCAACACTAAATGATCACTGTTTGATATCTGTCCAACAATGTTGTTGCCAGATGTACTAAAGATAATTCCATGTGATAATAACAACTTCATCATGTTACATGTCAGGTCAATTCATTTTTATATGACATATTTATGTATACTTGAAAACTCTGACAAAATAACTCTTTTCTGTGTGTTACAGTACATAAATAAAGTACTTAAGTAATTATTGGGGGGAAAGAGATGATTATTTCGAAGGAAGCAGACAGTGGCTGAACTCCTCACCCCGTGCATGGCTCTGAGTGTGTGTGTGGGTCTGCGGTTCAGAACCCCGAGCCAAATCAAAGCCCCTATTCATTAGCACTGTGTTAAATGAGCCCTGTGTTAGATTAGTAAGGAGGCGCCGCAGACAGTCAACACACATGCAAACACACACGCAAACACATTTGCATATGCACACACTTAGACAACTTTGTCAGGCTGGATCATTTAAGATACGTGACCACATATAGCAGAATCTTTCTGAACTTCTCATCTCTCTCAAGCTCTCTTGTCACCTGTTTTATAAGCAGACTGTGACTCTGGACTTGTGTCTTGGCACAGACACAGCCCACCTCTGCCTCCTCTCCACACTGTGCAGTATATATATCATCCAACCTATTGTAGCGGCAAGCTAAAGGTGGTCTTTTATGCAGTTAACTCATCTACAGCGAGGCTAATGGATGGTAACAATTATAAGCGATGGGGCAGCCAGTATTGCAACACTGAATTAAAATGACTCCTTTATCTAGATATTCTACCAATTTTAGTGTGACTATTGGGAAATAAAACAAGTTTTACAAAACTGTGACAATATGATGTGAATTTCAGTGCTACAGCCAAGTTCAACACATTACATAAGTGGGCAGAAGTTCATGTTATTTATGTTAACCCATCTATAGTGCAAGAGGGATTTTAGAATGATTATGAGTCTTTCCTAATGATTATTCATGTCAATAATTCAAATGGAAAAAGTAATTATGTACAGTATGGCTACCTGCACAGATATTAAAGGTCTCCTATGATAAAAATGTCTTGTTTTTTTATTAGAAAGCAGGTTTAGGTACGTCAACCTAGGTTACATTTGCAGCAATTAATTGGGTATCAACCCAAAAATTACTGCTATGAGACATAATCTGTGTTTAATATGAAAAAATCATATAATATATTTTCCTGAGCCGAAAGTCAAATAAGACGCATGCTCATTCACATACACCTACACATAAAAGTAAACCTGATGAGGCATTTTAATCAATTGATTACTTTTCTTAAAGACACTCGGGAGAAGAGCATGTTTGTGCAGCAGAGATATTGAGTACAACAGTTTTTACATTAAGGCTGTTACGATTTGATGCATACATACCTAAATTAAATTAACATTGGCAAATTAGGTTGGTTAACACATGACAGATTTCAACTATATGCGAAGACGAGTGCATACAGGAGTAACAATGTGATAGATATTATATATTAGTTATTATTTAGTGCCTTTTTATTTAGAGTTGTCTACAGAAGCTGGATTTGGCTGAGTCAAGCAAGTGGGTGCACAGGAGAGATAATGATTTAGAGGCTGATGAAGCAGTGTGTGAATATTGCTACAAAGGCAGACTGAATACTGGCAAAGTGCCTGCAGGACAACAAGTGGAGCAATGCAAACATATGTAATTGTAATCTGTAATTTTTAGTCATCATAATCTGGCATGTTGAGGTCATAACAGTCAAATAAATCTAATAAAAACATAAGAAGTTCTGTTGCTTACAGGCTGACACATAAGGCGTATTTCTGTTGTTTATATAATAGATGAATTCCTTTTGAACATAGAATTCTGCTCCAATATTCATACTGTTTATTACATTTTCCATATCACCCCACTGTATGGTATCTGCTTTCTATCCACGAGGCTGCTAGGTAAAGATCACATTGTCTGTCACAATTCCTCCTTTAGCCCAAGGTCTTTATGCCACTGACTTTCATAACTCTGTAATATTGTTACATAATTAATACATTACAGGGACTTTTCTCATCTCCAAATCTGCCACCATCAGAGATGATTAAAAGTTCCCATGTGGTCTGTGTAAAGTCTTAATTCTCCAGTGGGGGAGTATAGGACCTTGGCTGGAAGTCCTGAAGAAAGAATATCAGATTTTGATTTTATTTCAAATTAGTGCTTAAGCCTTGGACTTTCATATTAGTAGAGTCCCTATTGAGAGAGAAACCTCAATCTGATCAAGTCTCATTACTTTAGCAATTAAGGTTTCACCCCTGGGGTCCTCCCTTCAGCTCCTGCCCCCGCCTCCTCCTCCTTCTTCTCCTCCTGTCTCCTTTCTTTTATTCTCTCCTCCGAGCCATCATATGTTTTTGCCACCGAAGCGGAGAGGAGAGGAGAAAGGGAGAACGGCTTGCGCAAATCCTTGATTGGCCAAAGTCTATCCTCCATCTAGGATTACGAATAGAAATGGAACATTTGAGGACAAAGGAAGGAGGGGTGAGATGGGAAGAGACCGAAAGAAAAAAAGAGAGAGATTGAGTGTGAGAGAGAGATGTGAGTTGCAGAGTTATGGGCACAGAGAGAGAGAGAGGGTGGCTAATATAATTGAATTAAAAAGATGGAGCGGGGCCATTTCTAAGCAGGTGGGAGTGTGGAGTGAGAAAGAGCAGGCGAGATATTAACTTCTAATAAAAGAGAGATTAGAAAGTGGCTAGGAGGACTGCTCTGTCTTTACCTGTGGGAGTGACGGCCCCCACATAACCTTTCACTGCAATATGCACACTGATATTGGCCGCCATATTCTCAGCATACCACACACACAGACAGACAAATACATATACACAAGCATCCATGCACACCCGGTGCCTCTGCAGCCAAGAAACCCCACACATATACTATATGCACACACATAGATGTGAATATATGTGACATTTGAGGAGACACACACACACACACACACAGTCAGTGTGACAGCAATGCATTATCAGCTCCCATTCAGTGATCCAACAGGCGGCAGTCATCAGATAATGAAGACGCAGCTCTTTGGGAAGCCGCTGCTATACAGACAATTAATTAACTAATTGGTCTAACGAGCTCGTTAAAGCCGTGCTTTTTTGGCAGCCGGTGTGAATACATTAATGAGGCTAATTCAATTAAACAGGTGCAGATTTCACAGCTGCCTCTCTCACGGGCGCATACACACACACACACACACACACACACATACACACAAATCCTACAGGTGTTGTGTACATGTTCGCTCCATTTGGCTCTGATGTCTTTCTCAGGGAAACCTTGGCATTCGATCAAAAGCATAATGATATGCAGATCAAGTGGTGTGTACTTGTGTGTTTGCGTGTGTATTTCTGTCAGTGCTTGTGCCTCAATGGGCCGGTGTGCCTTTGAATCAAAAGTACAGCTCAATAAGCTCGAGTAGCATTGGTAATCTGTATAATTGAAATGGTATCAAATAAGTGGGTGGAAAACTGATTGAGGCGCTATGATAGCATACTTAAATTAGCGCACAGAATCCCAGGGGTCAACCAATAATGTTAGGAAAAGCTTCACGACGCAATACAACTCTTAATTTGCTCCAAAGCTTTTCACTGTTGTACATTCATGTGTGTGTGTTTGACAAAAAATAGCAAGTCGACATTGACAACATATCATTGAGTAACTGGCAATAATGATTTTGCCAGTCTAACAACTTGATTTTCAATGGAATAAATGAGGAAACACAATGGAGTGGAATTGAGCCTAGGCCCAATAATAATGAAAGCCCTTGCATTGAGAGTGTAAGGCCTACCTATGACCTGGGTGTCTGTTACCATGAAAAGGGTAATGATGATCGACAAAGAATCTTCAGAAACATGTAAAAGTCAAAATGAGATCCAGAAACATGCCTGTAATCGCTGCCCATCTTACCTTTTGTCTCAGTCTTTTCAGCTCTTCAGTAAGTTGGTTAACCTTCACCTCTTTCTCCTCCATCCTTCTCTCAAATAGGGCGCTGAGCTCGTCCCTCAAAGACACCATTCTGGCCTCGGCCTGGAAAACAGTCAGGGATTCATATTCATTCACCGTCATGTGTTTTGTCTTAAAAATGTACAAATCAGTTACGAGAGATATTGCATGGAATTATTCTCATAAGAAAACAATATCGCAATAAACTTGCAAAGATGTATTACTCTGAGGTAGCAGAGATGGTTAACATGATTTGATTGTTCACTCTGCACGCATACACATTACAGATATTGCCCATGCATATATGGATGGTCAGTATGCACAGATTACACATATATATCACACACTAACGCACACAAACAGAGCAGAGTGGGACTTTTGGTGACATCATCAGTCTGAAGTCTGATGTGTGATCTGAGTGTGTGTGCCTTTGTGTAAATGTATATGCATGGTGATTTGGTGGGTTTGGTTTGTTATGGCAGCAGCTCCAGCAGAAGCTCCCTCATAGGCTGACTAAAGCGCTGAGGTCGGTGGTTAGCTAAACTCCCATGGAGATGATACCACTGATTAATTTCCTCCATCTTCATCTCCTCCACCTCCCTCCCCCATCCATAAGAACCGCCCTCTTTCCCTTCCCCCAGCCCCTTCAGCCACCGCTGAATATTAAATCAGTCCCTTTTTTTAATTTCCAGATAACCACGGTTCATTTTTCTCAAAGTGTCATATAGCCATGACATAGTGTAGCAGCCTATATATTAGGGATGGCTGATGTGAGTTATTGTTATTGTTATCTTTTTTCCATTTACTGCCCGTGTGTCCTACTGTACACTATGCATGGCTAAATCATTACCTGCACATGTGGTACAAATATCGAATAACACCATTAGTAATTTGCAGTGGAATTTCCTATCTTGACAGTTCGACATGCTGCTGTCTTAAGAGCTGAACACCACCAAACGCCTGTTTCACCACAACACAAATATTGCCTGTGGTGTTTTGTCGTTTCTTGCTATAATAAAGTCTGTTTTTGAGTGTATATGTATGTTTGTGTACAAGTTGGCCAGGGAGAAGGAGAAGAGGGGTGAATCTATACTGCTGCAGTGTGATTTTTGCCACTACTACTTAGAGACTGATGTTAAAGAGGGAGCTGACACAGAAGAAACAGACAAGCAACCCTGAGAGCAATCCTGCAGTTTGTACAATATATATACACACATATATAACTGTGGATGTATCCTATGTGGAAATACACACTCAGCTATTATCATGTGCACACATGTGGACACAAACACACACACATACACACACACACACCCCAGGTGTCATCACTCAATGTCCCAGCTGCAAATGAAATCTCATTCTCTCTAACAATCTGAGTAGCCCGCTCTGAAATATCTCTCTGCCTCCTGCCTCCCTAACCCCCCTACTTATTCTGGGTCTTCATTAAATCACACCCTATTTTTCCGTTACCCATCTGCACACCCTTTTCTTTGTCCTTCATCTAAAACAGATGTGTGCTCATTTGTATTTGTGATCAAATATTTATTAACCCCTAGTTAACAATGGTTTTGCATCCAGCCACGTAACAAAAACTGCTCTTTGTTTTTTTACATTTTCCTCTCTTGCATTGTTGTGCCTTCCTGTCATCATATTACTCCACATCACCTGCTTGCATAGCCTGCAACCTCGCCCAGGAAACTGGGGAAGTGGGAAGTGATTTGGAAAAATGAGGGCAATAAAAAAAAACACAGGGATGAATGGAGAGATGTGATATAGGGTAATATGCTAACCCAATCAGCAGGCTGCTGTTTGCAGACAGTATAATCAACATATCGGCCTAATGTCATTACAGCTATATGAGAAATAATATTGCGTGAAATGATATTGCCCGGCACGTGCATGCATGTGTGGCGCACACATGAACAAGCTCACACATCCAGATGTATGTATCGCCAGCCACTTTCTTTGCACAAAAAGGCCTGCAAACATATAATGTGACACAAAGATGCAAAATTCTGCATCCATGCACACACTGCAAAAAATTAAATTACTTATTTCTGTGTAAAAACATGTAGTTTTTTTTTTTTTTTTTAAAGGAAAGAAAGTAACTGCCTTTGAGAAGATACCACTTGTTCAGGATGATTTATTGATTGATTATTTCATGATTGATATTGATTAGATAAAAGTATTATTTTTCCCCACTGACAATTTATTTAATTTGCTCTGAGATAAGATTTTAATATGTAAAACTAGATCTATTTTAAAGGGTTATTGGTTAGATCAGTCAGAATCGATATTTTTAGCTGTACGTGCAAACACATATCTGCATATTCACACACACACACATACACACAGACTGCCCACTGGCTCTGACACAAGAGGATAATAGTTAGTGTGTGGCTTCCATATCCTGAATGCATGAGGCCGCTGATGGCCTCTATTGATGGACACTGGCTCGAAGCCATCACTCAAGTTATGGAGCTTTAATTGGAGACAGCATAAAACGATAAACCAAGAAACATGCATGGCTGAACAGCCCAATGTAAACCATTAATCATAGCGCAGGCAAAGACAAGTGGCCGCCACATACACACATGCACGCACGCAAGAGGGTGCACACAGCTGTAGAAGCACACACACGCTGCCCTTGCACCACACACCTTGCATTTGTGTGCATATTTGCACACACACAAATTCTGAGCGTGGCAGAGACAAGTGTCCCAGTCACATATTCTCATGATAGATGACCCATTTAACTTTGATTTCTGAGAGAAATGAGCTCACCAGTGATACAGGGTTACCACACACACGTACTTACCCATTCTTAATACACACACATAGATACTATACATGTGCAACATATATGAACTCACAGTGTACATTTAGTTTATATGTAAATAACAGCTTGCATTTTTTGCAGACATGTATTCATGCCCTCTCTCGCTCTCTCACACACGCACAGGCGCACACACACACACGGTGTCTACTTATTTGCATGAGAAGGGTTATAATATGGGGATGATTTGTGATGTAAGCAATCAGAAGTGAAGTAATTCATCAGTGGCGGTGTCTAACACACATCTCCACTGGTCATAAATACAAATCTACACACAGGCTCGCATACACCTGCTTGTAAAATCTGCACAATCCCACAGAGGAGAGAATAAATCAGCGAAAAGTTGGCATGAAGGCAAAACCGTTAATAATGCAAAGCCACACAAGTGTGCTCTTACACACCTCTAGCCCTCTACAAATACTTGGAATTAAATAAACTGACAGACACATGATGTGTTTTAGGAAAGTTGGATTCTAGGTAGCCCTATGCACAGCTGTAAAGCCTGGGAAATGCAAAGTAACCAGTGTTGTCAATATGAGTTTGTGTGTTATGCTCACAGCTGCTGATGTGCTTTGATTAACTTCAAGTGTTTTCACAATGTGACTTTCATTTTTTACAGAAAATAAATCTGGCTTGGCTTGACTTTGCTTGGATACTTGACTACTACTGTATATCATAAATACTGACCCATCTAGAGCCCATGATACATACCAGTACCAGTTTGTAGGTTGTCTGATTTGTGCCAGTATGAAAATATTTTTTTACTGAACTTAGGCTGCAGAAACAATACTTGGGGTGATTTTGAAACAGTGTAGGCTATTTATGTTATTTTTTATATATTCTTCATTTAAATTGTCAGCCATTGACAGATAATGTAGTGATGTTTATTAAGCTATTTATTTTATTTTTATTTATTCTTGGTCAGCAATTGACTGATACTGGACAAACATTACTGATGTTTAATAGATGATTATTTTATTTTTATTTATGCTTTATTTAAATGGCCAGCAATTGATTGATAGTGGACAAACAGTACTGATTTTTATTTAGCTATTTTTTTTTACATTTTTGTTTAATTCTTATTGAAATGGTCAGAATTCTTTTTCATTTTTAGAATTGATTGACATTATGCATAACAGTTGATAATGAATAATATTCTTTAATAAGAAAAGCTCTATTTTGATTCCAGTTAAAAAATCACAACATTGGCCGTCATATAGGTAGTCTGTGAATTTTGCCCTCTCTAAAATAGGTATTGTATCCATATCAGTCTTAAAAATCCCATATCAGTTGAGCTCTGGGGTTATCTAAACTGGAAAACCTTATGAATAGGAGATTAAAAAAAGGCTTCCCATATAGCCTGAAGATAATTAAGAGACGATATTACCTGTGCATTATGTCTTATGTGATGACATGTCAGTAAAAAGTGCCCAGTAAAAGCATGGAATAAATGAGAACTAGGTAAGGATAAAGATCTATTTATTGGCAATGGTAGTAGATAGAGATGTCATTGATTCAGAGAGGAGAGGCTGGTGTGAGGAATTTCTTGAAAAGATGAAATCTCACATTAAAAGGGAAGATAAGAAGTGACTGCTGCTCTGACTGGAGTGAGAAGGTTATACGTCCAATGGGAAGCCAGCGGAAGAGCAGAGAAAACTCAAGGTCTCTGTGTCAATGGGTTAAACAACTCAGTAGGCTGACATGGAACCAGAGCAAGAGAAAACAGAAAGCATTCCTGCTCTTTTCTGTCTCTACCGTTTCCTTCTGTTTTTTTGTGCAGAAGTGCGGCTGCTGCCAAATACAAAAGCATTTCTGTTCCAGCTTTAGTCCCACGAGCAGTTCACTTTTGCAAACGGATAATGTTGTAATCCAGTCCTTTTCTTATTCGATTGCAAACATTAACACCCCAAAACCAACTGCACCCCACCGCTGCCACTGTCCGGTGACATATGAGACAGTGTTGATATTTAGACAGATGGATGGTGCATTACAAGGATAAAAACCATCCAAATACACACCAACATGTACAACACGCGCATACACGCGTTCCATACAGCGGTTGCAGCCCCTCAGCGCTCCTCTGTCCTCACATGCTTGGTTTCCCCATCTAATTGCTGCCATTCGTCAGTGTGTGTGTGTGTGTGTGTGTCTGATGCCAAGTGCTCCTGTACTTTGTGTTTTTGTGCTTCTTTCGTGATTCTGTCACCGCGCATTTACAAACAACTGCAGTGAAAAGAGAGAAAGTAACAGATAATCAGACAGACAGGTAAGAATGGGAAGGAAGAGAAAGACAGAAAGACGCAGAGACAGAGAAACACACACACACACACACGCACACACACACACACCCACACACACACACACACAGAGCTGTCACAGTGCCATAGGGCATACTAAACCTGTCAGCATTTAAACCTGCTGGCTTGTACTCTGGCTTGCCAAGTAGAATTAGTCTCACATAATATGCCAGCCTCTTTATTGAAAACAACAAACACCTACTTTAGTCATACTATATAAATATAATATTCTACACATGATAAAAATCACTTCCCAATGAAATTGTGTGCATTTGTTATTTTGAGGTAGCTTAGCCACTCTTCCCAGAGTGCAGATTTTAGGGGAAAGTATTCAGACAGTTCAGTCGAAGATTTGCTGAATTTTTGTAAAATGACTGTTGGTCTCAGCTGAGTCATTCATGGCTTTCCTCTTGCGCTGAGGATCACAGAATTTATTGTTTTTTACAGGATCCAGTTTTGAGTGAGCTCTGTAGACTAAAGTAATATCGATAAAATATCACTATTTTAAGCTTTTTTTTTGACAGAGGTGTTTGTCAGACCAGTTCTTTCAATGACTTTTAGAAATGTGAAAATCTAGAGCAAATTTCTGTTTTTGCAGTTTTTGGCGATGATGAATGTTGTGATTTTGGCATTTAAAAAAAAAATATTTAGGAAAACAGGCCTTTGAACAACAGTGTCGACAGTTTGTAGGCTTCAAAGGGTTAAAGTAAAGACAGAGAAGTGCACGTCAAAATAAACAAAAGAAGAATATCCACATCCATGATCATTGGTACAGAAAGCTTCCTAATAATGCTTCAGCATGGAGCAAATCAAAACTCTAAGTGCATAAAACAAGTTAATTGCAGTTTAACTTGACTTATATACATCTGATACTGACATGCAAACAAATGAGACTGATTGCACTCTTTTGGGCAATCATCAAAGTATGACTGTACTGATGAATAAACCTGTTTATGGCCGGTGTGTGTGCGTGTGTGATATGACACTGAGTTTGTGTGTGTTTAATAAGAAGGTCCGCATTATTACGTTTTTTTTTTTTTTCTTTCTTTCACATGGGCTTGTGTGTGTCTATGTGTGTGTGTGTGTGTGTGTGTGTATGTGTGTTCAACATGATAATTTGTCAGTTTATGTTGTGAGGGGGCTAAACAGATAAGCAATCCACAGCTCAATCCTTCATCCTGCTCTGATTATAAATCAGCTGGAGCTCTCAGAAGCAATCAGCAAGAGCAATCTGCAGCCGGCACAGACACCTTATCAATCAGAGGGGACCATCACACTGTCACACACACACGCGCACATAAACTAAAGAAATACACACTCCCATATTCGTACGGTGCCACATACACACACCCGTAGACACAAAGACAGGTATGCCGCAATTGTAATTCTACATCCCCACCCTGCAGCCTCTTTCCTCCCTTTAAAACTTCCTTCTCTTTTCTCTTTTTTTGTCTCGTGAAACGGGATCACAGAGTCGCAGCAAGAGTTTCATCCAGCTAGCTGCCTGGCGGCCACGGAACTGTGCGGAGCGAGACACATCACTCCTAATTACAGTCTGATATTAATAACAGAGAAAAATATTAATCTTGGAGGTAAACACTAAGCCGCTTAAAGGAAAATTGCAAATAAATCAGATTATCTTATAGGAATATCCTCCGAATGGGCCGAGGGGGTAATGAGAAACCTGGGCCCACCTCTCTCCCTCCCTCTCTTACTCTCTCTGTCATTTCCCACTCCCCATTCTCCTGCCGGATTGAAAAAGGTGTGACTGTGTGTACGTGTCTGGTTGTGTGTTTGTGAGCACATCTGTGTATTTATAAAACTGCAGTGCGACCCCCCCCTCGCTCTATGTCTTCATCCCTCCACCACCAGCTTCACCTCCCACCTTCTCTCTCTCTCTTTGCTGCTGTATTCATTTTTAACCTCCAATTTTATTTTTTCATCAGTCTGGGTGGGGGTGGGGGGGTGGGGGGGGACGCCGCCAAGCAGATTCAATTAGGTTCTGTGATTGGGCCGCTGGCATTCAGCGGGGTCATGGAAAGGTTAAAGAATTCAGTGGCACAAACATGATTATGGCTCTGTAGCATTTGATCAAAAGTAAGGTTTGTCACGGCAAAGTGGAGCCCCTCTATTTCTTGAACTGGGACCACCGGTTTGGCCGGAGTGTGATGCTGTGTGAGCTGTTCCACGTGTTGGTTCAGTTGATTCTTTCATTGAATGGTAATTACATGCTGAAGATGGTGGATATACAGCAGGCATGGAGAGATATACAGGGATATGCACAAGTGCATGTGTGTGCACAGGTGTGGCATGGAACCACACGGATATATCTTCACAGATATATTCATTCTCTCTCGCTCCTTCTCTCTCTCTCTTTCATACACACACAGGCACACACACACTGAGAGTAGCAGAGTAATAAAGCCCACCCTTGCAGTGAAATTAAAGCTAGTCAATGACACTGCGTGCTGAGAACACACTAAATCATTTTTATACCCAGATGAAACAGCCAACATAATACCAGCTCTGCACATGTATCCAATATCACCTGGAGACTATGAAAAAACAACAAAAAAAACACCAACAACTAATCAAATATCATATTGGATGTGTCAGATTCATGTCAGAACAAGAGATTGATACTAAATATAGGAAATATGGTACAATAACAGTGTGAGATCTTTTTATATTCAAAATGACCAAGCAGAGAGCACATTATGAGATATTGGATTGATAAACAGGCTGGGATGCTGTTGTTCGGTGAGTATAATAGAACAATAACGTTGCTCCTGGGTTAGCAAAGATTGCATTATGATTTTAATGTGTTTTACAGACACAAGCCCTTCACTGAGAGGAAATTATGTCAATAAATAAGCAGCCTCGCATTTTAAAACAAAGAGAATCATAGTCAATGAAAAAAAAGTGCAAATATGGAATGGTGTTTGGTTACTATCAGATATCTGACACAGCACGGCAGAGCATGCAGACACACATCACCATGGCTGATTTTGAGCTCAGAAATATAAGATTCTGTCTGACATTTTTTTTTAAACAAAACTTTATGGGTTTTAGGTAGGATAAGTAGGATAAACAGGAAGTTCATCCAGGCGCTCAAAAAATAAATAAATAAAAGAACATCAGGAAATATTAAAAATCCTTAAATATTGTGGTTAAATCATTAAAAAAGCTTACATGTTTCAACCATGTTTTTTTAAAACAGCTTTTATTCTTCTTATTATTCCTATTATTTCATCACTATAATAACGCCTTTAAATATTCCCTTCCTTGTTGTTAATTTTTTGTGTGTCTGGATTGCTTTTCTATACAATCCTAATTCACAACAAAAAATTGGGGCGCTGTGTAAAACACATTAAAAGAGGATGCATCAAATTCAGAAAGAATGTACATAAATAACAAATGTTTCCAAGTTTGAGCATTAGATATCTTGAATCTGAATTTAACTTATCGTAAGTTTGCCGATCATTGCACTGTATATTTATAGTTTTATTTATTACAGCATCCCAACTTTTTAAAATCAGGGTTGTATTATGTATTTATAGTTTAATATCAGAGAGTAAATACAAAAAAACTGAATAGAAAAAAAGTTTAAAAGTACATAACACTTTTGGCATATAATTATAATGCAGCCACATCCATGCGTACAGTATTTCACACACACATTTCTTTCCACTCACACCTGGATTTGCCCATAAGTAGATTCATTGTGACAGTGCACGTCAATCATCTCATTTTGGGAGCGCCTGTCAATCCTCGCCTTCCCTCATATCACCAGAAGCGACAGCCATAAGGGAGCTTTCCCATCTGCCACTATCGGCCACTTCAGGTGTGGAACCAGCCAGACACAACCAGTCAATAGAGCTGTTTGGTGCTCCAGTCCCTTGCTGCGGCCTAATTGCTGGTGCAACACTCCAAATATGTCCCACACTTCCCAATTCTTATGAACCCCCACCCCCCCAACTAAGCAATCCCCATTCCATACTCAAGATGGGTATTTACATGCCCCACACCACGGAGAGCAAACAAGCTCATTTAAAAGTTCACATGCTAATGTGTGACATTTAATCCAAACTTTACACGGGGAAAAGGACACGCAACAATAGATTTTGATTCCTTTCTTGTCCGTGAATCTCATCATCTTTCGCCTTCCATATTTATGAGTCCAAAAGGCGGGACACCTTGGAGGGGAGCGAGGGGAAGGGACAGGGAGTTTACTGTTTGAAAATTGGACTGGTTAGTGATATTTGCACTCCAGAGTCTTCTTCTTTGTTTATATTGTTGATATGCACAAATTAGTCATTGTTCTGGTGATTTGAAGCCACATGGGAGAGTCATCAAGAAAGATTTATTATCAACTTTAATTTTCTGCAGGCTCGTTTTTCAGCGAGTGTCGCTTTCACCAGCTGCAGTGACAACTGTCTGCAATATCAGCTGTAACTAATTAATGTAGTTAATTTTATGAGTTGGCCAAACCACAAAGTGAAACTCTTCACAGTTGTCTGGTAAATGTACTCTGAAAGGCAGTGTCTGCACGCTCAGCCAAAGACAATTTCCTCGAGACACACCACTCTATCGTTTTGATATTTCAGAAGAGTGGAAAGAATGGAAAGTGGAAAAACCAAAAAGTCAGCCAAAGGGGTTGTGGTTAGGAGGGATAGTTGGTGTGTGTGTGTGTGTGTGTGTGTGTGCGTTTGTCTCTGGCTGAATTTTTGGGTTTCACTGGCTGACACATAGCCACACTACATATTATATTCCCATGCAGATTAATCTAGATTTTATTTGTAAGTGTTGAGTATGAGAGATATTTATTTTTTCAAACTTCCACTCCTGGGTCTTTTCCATGATCCCCTGCTATAGGTATTTCTCTTGTATACATTTTATTTTGTATATGTTTAATACTTTTTTCCCCTTTCGGGGCTTATTAGATGAATTTTCATTGCATTTATTAATTCTTTTAGGTGATGGTGTCAAGTGAAGGGTGAGAGGAGAAACCACAGCTAAATGACTGCAAGGACAGTGACACACATGAATGCAGTGAACCTTTTTTTTTCATGTGTTTTCCATACCTCCGAGAGAAGCGCCTCCTCCTTCTGGTGAGACTCTGACAGCTCGCTGTTTTGTCGCTCCAGCTGCTTCCTGCTGACCGTCAACTACAGAGAGACAGAGTGTGGAAACAGCTCAAAAATAATACTGATAACAATAATAATAATAATAATAATGATGACAAGAAAAGTTGTCGACTGATGCTGAATTTGATATACTGTATGCTTGTCACATTTCAGGCACCTGAGGTTCAAAAAGAGACAAGGAACAAAAGGAAGTTAATGAAAGAACAATGTGTCAACAGAAAGAAATAAAAACACAGATGGACCTCCAGTGTGATTTTTTTTGTGAGTGCCAAAGGAAAAAGGTTTGTGATGTACAAATAGTCAGGTTGTTTCTCTCTCTTTCTCTCTCTCGCACACACACACACACACTCACACGCACCCAAACGGATCGACCAGGACAGGCCAGGGATGAGCACACCCCATCTGATCTGTGGCCCGTTCATTCATTAGACCCATGCTCTCCCCTATTGATTTCAGCTTAAATAATGAGAAAGCTTATCCAAAAATCTTTAGCATTTGGGCTCCAACTTAAGGGAATCGATGGGGCCATTTCCCATTTTGAACAGCACATACGCAGGGGTTTTATGTACGGTGAACGGGACAAATCCAGATGCTGATAAATCAATAGGCCTTTTTGTCAATGGACAGGCATGCTTGCACACACACATGCATGCATACATGGACACACTTGGTTGATAAATGGTATTTTTGAGGCAATTAAAGTGAGCTGTAAACATATGAAGGCCAATCAATTGGCCAGTGAGGTCTATTATCAAGGCTTTAACACTGATTTAGAAGGGGCTTTAAGGAGCCAGCAGCTTTAAGTGTGCCACAGTCACTTATGCAGATCAGCAGCAGCTAGAGACCTGCACAGATCACTGCTGCACTGTGCTAAGCTGCTCGCACAACAAGATAGCATACATGTCACCAGTACAGAGTCTCAAAACTGCTGCGTACAGGGAAAGGTGTGCGAAATAAAACCCCTATTTGTTTATTGGCTTATATGTTCAAAAGTGATTTTATTTAAGCATGCAGTATGTTATCTTCTGCCGCAAGGGGTCTCTCAGTCAACAAGAACAAAGACAGAGCAATCAATCATAAAAACAATCAATAAATCCATTTGTCACATGACACTGTAAAGGGTACAGTTTTAGTGAAATGTAATCCCATCAGTTCCATCAATTTGTGCATTAAAAGAGTCAATTGAATAATATGTGTGTATGATTTTGGGTGGAGAGGGTTTAAGTGAACTGGATAGGTCTGCACCTTCCAGAGTTTATGTAATGCTGTCAAAAAAGTCAGCTTTTACAATTTGTTCAGTGTTCATCGTTCAGGAGGGGTTGGTCCCTGGAGCTGAATTATCTAAATATGCCTCCTCTTCTCCAAAACCCACACACCAGGTGATTAAAACTGCTAAAACACTGAATAAAGTTTGTGTTCAATGTTAAAAGTCAGTGTTTCTTCATGAAGTTCGGCACATTGAGGGAGGGGCTGCAGTCTAAACTGATACCTCATAGTTGCTCAACTTGTTTCTCTGATAACTTAACATCTAGACATTCAATTACTAAAATCATTCACCTGGATAAAATACATAGTTAAAAAGAACCAAAAGAAAATGGCTTGTAAAAATGTGGCTTAACCTGGATAAAAAGTCAATTTATTACAGCTTTGGGCAGACGACCACACTGCTGCATGTGCAGAGGGGATATGACACCATTGACAGGCAGCGTGTTCTTCATTAAAATAACTCTGGGTTTGTAAATTGTTGGAAATATTAAGGGTAATGTCATTACATTGCTTAGCAATATGTATAACATATTTTAAGACATTTTAATTTTTATTAAACAAGCTGGATATACATATAAATATAAACATTTACACTATATAATGGAAAAACACTTATAAATTATATTTTTGCTGCTTATTAAATCTTCAAAACACATGGTCAGACATGGCTCTAATATTAACTCCCTCTGAGCCATAGGCGTGGTTTAAAAATTGGATAATTTATTCTCTCCATAATTCATTTTTTAGACATTGCAGTTTGCATCTGGGTGAAATGGGGAGAGGGGAGCGGAGGAGCCGTGTGCTGGACAATTCTATTTTAGCAGGGGTAGACAAGCTTGTTAGGAGGAAAACGAATACATCAGTGCTGTCCACCCTCCAGGCTTTCCCCCCCACTGCTTCCACTTTGCTAAAGGTGAGACACGTGTGTTAGAAAAGCTAACCTACAGACAACATTTCCCTGAGGTAATTGGTTCCGCATTAATATTCATTTGATTCTGTATTCAGCGGCTATGACAGGCCTCTCTGCTTTGATGCTCTGTGCCTGGGTCTCCTCGTCCACCACACAATGTTAACCCTGTAACTATGAGTTTAGATAAACACGCACATATTAGGACACCTTTTTGCTGCTTTATGAAGTGCTACAGTGATATATAAAGCAAAACTAAAACCCTCCTCCCCTTCCTGTGTGTTACTTTTGTCTCTGGTTTCTCTCACTTTGACTTGTACAACGGGCCCTGTCTTTTCGTACCACTGTTTCAGTCTGGTGTGTGTGTGTGTGTGTGTGTGTGTGTGTGTGTTGCTGAGGCATGACATTTCAATCGTGCGTCCAATCAAATTGGCAGAGAGGCAGTAAGGAAGGTTGGGGAGTGATGAGGGGTGCGGGGGTGTTCTGAGGGGTTGCCGACCAACCGTTACCATGGTGAACCACTTCTGTCAAAACCACCAAGGTCACAACTGCTGACCTGCAGTGTTATGGGACTTCAGAATAGCAAACTGTATATGGACATGAGGATCCCTCTTTTTCTTTCTGTGCTTCATTGTTCTTTTTTCTTTTCCCTTTGTTTTCTGTTCTGCTTGTCTCCTTTTCTTTCCCACATCTTTGTTTATCTCTTTTTTCTTTCTCTCTTTTCCTCTCTGTGTCACCACATTTCCTTCATTTGGCCTCTCTCTCTTTCTTTCATATTTAAGACTGACTAATTGTACCATTATGAGGCCTGTGGTGTCACTGAATACATTATGTATGGCCTGCGCTGGCAGTGAGTCTGAACACGGCCTGTTTTGAGTCATTATAATTCCGTTTGCTAACACACAGCCATTGTGCTAGTCTGGGGTTAGGGGAGATGGTATGATAAAATATTGAGGGCGAGCAAGGCAGCTGCAGATGCTAGCTGTCATGTGTGAGCGAATGAATGTTATGACAAGCATGTTTAAACATTCATGCGGGGAGGAGAGTTTAGGAGGGCTTTTCATTAACACCAATATGTCTTCGTCTCCCTGGTGCAGACACTGCTGGTGTTAGCATGACAACAACAGGGAGGAGAGGAATTAACATCTTGAGAGAAAACTGTCACAGACACACACATAAAGAGAGGAAGAAACAAGTAATTCTGTGCATGAGCACACAGAAATCTACACATTTTACATTGGCTGGATACTGCGCGTGCTACCTTACATCTAACATGAAAAGTAGAGTGAAATTGACACCCCACTTTCAAACTCCAACAGACAGCAAGACAACGTTATCTTGTTTACCAGAACAACTATCTGAAAGTGTAACACCGTGTTCTGAGCTGATCAAATAGCTCACAGTAGAACTGAGCCACACATTCAAATAGGAAGAAACAGGAGTGCAGTGGGTTCTCACATCAACCACAACAATGACATAATAGAAATGATTTTTCAAAGGAAGAATAAGGATGTGGGAGGTTTCTAGGCCAAACTTACATCACCCACCATGCTGTTAGGCTGTCAGGAGATTTGACCTGGTAGCAACAGTGCAATCTCTTGACAGTTCCTGGAGACTAGAGAGAAGAAAAGCTATTTGTGGCATTTGTTGGGGAGCAGAGCAACGGCCAATTTGTTTGCATAACCTTGACAAAGCTAGATGAAGAGACACTTTAACAGGTAGGGGGCTGAAATAACAGAACTTTGGTAGGAGGGTGAAAATGATGTCCATGTAGAAAGAAAAACATATTCTTTTAATCTCTTACCGAAGTCCTATTAACATATCTGAGGCACATGAAGCCTGTGATGAAAAGCACATGGCGTGCACATTACAGTAAAGTACTAAGAGAGCTGAACATCATTATTCTGTTACTGTGGCATGTTATTATGGAAGAGGCATACACATTTTAGCTCACTAAAACTCCACCAAATGGAGTGCAAAATCAATACCTATGCTGATGATCTCATGAAGTCAAATCAAGGCAAAGGGGGAAAACGGAGCATCAAGTATTCTCAACATAAGTGGCTTTGACTTGCAAAATGTGTTTGCATAACATGAGCCTTAGATAATGTCATAAATGGCTTTAAATGCTGCAAGGTGCATTAAAAATATGCACAGTCATCACTTTTACCCACACCTTGATGCAAACAGTTTGAATTAATCTAGTTTTCACTGGTCAAGCAATTCCATTTTGATATTCAAATTTGGTGTGGATGTGTGTATGCATGCCAGCGCACGTTCGTGCAAGACTGATCTAATCAGTCTTAAATCAGTTAATAAGCCAAGGACACAGAGGAGATGACTCAGCTGATGTGAGCATGAGCTAATATTAGCATTTCACCTCCATTCAAGACCTGCGCTGCACAGAGTAGCATCCAGTGTTTGGTCTTCCCATTACAGAAGTGCAGACTTTGGACATTAAGCCCCGCAGTTTAGCTCACCACAGTGAATTCCATTAGCACATTAGCGAAGGTGCCATGACCTAATGCTAATGTATGGTGCAGAATTTAATACCTTATGTGCTTTTTTAAAACACCTTAAGTCAGTTAAGTGTAACTCTTAATCTGTTCTAAAAAAAAAAAAAGGAAAGAAAAAACAGGCGTAATCCAGATACATGAAAAACAGACGGGTAGATATATAGCATGTAGCTGACAGGCGGTTTCATGCCTCGAGGTGACAAAAATTCTCAGCTGCAAACACCGGCTGTATAAAACATGGACGTAAATTACTAAAATGCCTTTGTGAAGCTCAGTCTGGTGGCTCCATCCGTCGCCATCATTGCCCTGCCTGACCCCACCTAACTCCCTGCTTATCCAAAAATGGACAAAGAGGTGGTGCTGTAATGCTGAATGAAGCCTGGGGGCCATAGTGGTAATCTGTGACTGTTTCCCCTCTAAATTTGATATCGATATTGGTTTCAAAAATCCCTTATCGGCCAGGCTCTAGTAAATTACCTACAAAAGCACAATAAAATCATGGTTTAGAGAGAATAGAAATCTGCATCTGAAAAAGACACTATACCAATATTTCCACAGTAAGGACGGATAAAAAGTATGTAATTGCCAAAAATGACGCATGATAAGCCCAAGATGATTTCAACTTCAGAGTCACTACAACTGAAACATGCCACCTGTGACAGCACCCACCTCACTCACTCATTCATTCAAAGTTAGCCTTAATATAAAAAATAAAAACAGGTGATTTTTTATGAAACTCAGCCTTTGTACAGTTTACTGTACTTTTCACTTTGTACCAGGCTGTAAACATGTTTATTAATGCTGTGAAGTTGGGCATTTTATCATGGGTGTCTAAGGGGATTGATTCACCTTTGGAGCCAGCCCCATGTGGCCATTCAACGAACTGCTACTTCCCTATTGCCCTAATTCCCAGAATTTTAACACTTGGTTGCAGGACTCTTGTGTGAGCTTAAACTAAATAAGTAACTCTTATGACAAATCATTCTGATGCTGTTTTAATTGAAGCCCTGACATTGGCAGCCATACAGACAAAACCAGAGGAGCAGTACTAATTTGTCAAAACCAATGCTCATCAACAAACTCGACATAATAAACGACATGCCTAAATGTTGCAAACAGACACACACTTACATAGATACTCAATACACTCACATGCGCACACAGGAACATAAACTGACTATTAATTAAAAGCCAGAGCATGGAGTTGACTCGGGGTAGGCGGTTTGCGACACCACAAATCTGGGAGACTTCCTGTAAGACATAAATCTTTTGTGTTCTCGCTCTCTCTTGTGCAAAGACACAACAAAGGCAGCCTTGTCTTGGTGTCTCTCTCCCTTCTCTCTCTTCACCATTCATTAGAGGCACAAGAAGCTCTGGTCAGGTTCAAAGAAAATCTACATTCTCTCTCTTTCAGTCACTCATTCATTCCCTCAGTCTTCCTCTCTCTGGTCTGCGCTTGTACTCCCCCTCCTCTCTCTGTCCCTCTACAAGTCTCTCTCCCTCTCCTCTCTAAACACTGTCTCTTCCACATGGCCCGGATAATGAGTGGTGAAGCTAAACGAGAGGAAACACGGCTCACTATTAGGATGGGAACGCTGACTGAAGGTTTTAAATAAACGGAGAGAACTTGAGGCCAAATTGTATTTCCAAAGACATAAACTAATGGAACAGGCAGACATTCTCTGAACAAATACACACTCTGTTTAAACTACCATAATAGTTGTAAAAATATACATGTCCATGTGGATCTAACTGAGACACAGACTGGCAGAAGGCAGACAGAAACACATATAAATGCATATATCCTCGCATATGCTTGTAGGAAGCCACAAACACTGTTTGCATGAATTCAATAGCTCTTTGGTGTGGAAAGCCTATTAACTCGCATTCAAAAGCAGAACAATAAGGACATGGAAAAACATAAATGCTTGTCTATGTCATTGAAAACTAATTAGGCAAATGTGTTTTCTTAAGTGTCTCTGATATGCTCTCAGGCATAGAAATCTACACCCACACATAAACACACAGAAGAGCCTCACTCTATGAGGTTAATTGGGTTATCTAGGCTGATTAGCATAACTAATTAGGATGCTTGTTAACGGATAAGAATTATTTATTCAATTAGCGCTCTGTGTGTATGTATGAAGCTGTGCATGTGTATAGATCCCCCTTCATCACTGGCACAAGTTCAAATGAAAATGAAGCAAAGCTAAGTAGGCATGAAGTGAGACCTGTGGGTGTGTGTTCATTCATCTATTCTACACACACAGATGCTCACCATCAGGTGCCAGACACCCCACCCTTTCACCCCCACCACTCACACTCACACACACACACACATACACCACGCATGCCATGCTGAAGCTCTTAAATCCCTAATCATCATCATTAGGCTTCTGTTTAGCATAATTAGCATTGTTAACCAGATGAGCTGAGTCGAGTCAGGCTGTGCCAGTCACAGCATCTGACATATGTCACCTTTCCGGCACCTTCCCATGCAGCTGAAGAAGCTACTTGTCCCCATCAGGTGGGTTTTATAGCACATTTGCATGCTTTCACTGATTGCTGATGGGATATTGCAGCAGCTCATGTTTGCAGCGTGTTCTGATGCAATGTCTGCAAAAATGTCCAAAGGGGTGATTTCTTTCTTTTCTTTCCTTTTTTTTTTTTGAGGGCACATGGCTTGTAAAGTGACACAGCTCTTGCAGTTATATCAGTTAATGGAACAATACTGAGCTCATTTCACCAATTTATTCATTCACGTTTGCAAACGCAGACGCCGCCTTTTGTTTGTGATGCTTAACATGCGCTTCAAGCCGACAGTAAACACGAAAAAAGCAAATCAACAACACTCCTCTAGTCTTCAGCTCACAAGTGAAAACTCACAAACACACTCCAGCACTCACAAATAACCAGAGAGGGAAAATGAAAGAGAGAGAAAGAGAGAGGGAGCGCTACATTTACTGAAATTAAACATTTTCTCATCAGCCTGAGGGTGCAGCAGGCCCACTAATGTATTATTCATCCCCACTTCACAAAGGAACATTAATCAATTATGAAGATATGAGGATCTTAAAGTATAGAGGAGAGACGAAGAGCGGCCCGTTCGTATTAATATGCGGCCGCAATCGTGCGCCCCCACCCCCCACCCCCCACCCCTTGCTCCTCAAATCAATATTTTGCAGATTAATTTGGAGCGGTTGTGGCGAGATGGCAGGATGGAAGGAAGGAGGGGATGTGGGGGTGGAGGAGAGGAGAGTGTCTGAGGTCTGAATTAAGGTGAAGTGTTTTGTTGTTGTTGGTTTTTTTACAAGTCTGTGTAAGTGCGTGTGTACATGTGTGCGTGTAATATGTACTGCTGTAAGTAAACATACTAAAACCGCTCAATTAAGAAAACTTCATAAAAAATATGACACACTTAATTAGGGCCTACAGACTAAAAAGGTAAAATGGATATTTTCAAAGTTCAAAAGAGTAGAGGCTATTTTAAATATGTAAATGAGATTTTTAATTAAATGATTCTGTCATCTTTTAATTGTGGATGAAGGTGTGTAATTGTGTGATATTCTGACTTGAGTTCATGATGAGGAAAAAGCATCGTTTCATACATGGGAATTAAAATGAGGGAACACAATGAAGAGAATCTATTTTCTGACTTGCAGCAGAGTTTAAACATTATCATCCATTGTTTCTCACTAGATACAGCAGATCTACTTCTACCACTTATATACTCACCTCAGAATTTAACACAGCCGCCTTCTCAGCCCACTTTTTAACAGCTTGAGCATGGGCCTTTCTCTCCTCCTCTATCCCCCTCTTCCACTCTTCCTGCCTCTTCTTCTCCTCCTCCACTTTCTTCACCCACTCCTCCTCTCTCCTCTGCTGCTCCTTCCTTCTCCTCTCCTCTGCTTTTTGATGCTCCTTTTCATATTCCAGCTTCCGTTCGTCTTCTCTGTGCCTCCATTCCTCCTCTTTTCTCTTCAGCACTTCGTGAAGCTCCCTCGCTCTCACATCCAGCTTGAAGAGCTAAAAAGTCAGACAGGAGAAAAAAAGGCAGAAATGTGCAGGCAGTCACATCTCTGCACTGTGTAAAACAAATGAGGTACCAGTCACTTAATCTCAAAACTAATCTGAGACATCAAGAGAGCCATTGCAAGGCAGCATCCTGTTCGCCAGCTGAGGAGAAAGCTTGAAAAAAGATGCTTAACGTGACTGATTGACAGCAAGTGAGTGCATTTACATTTACAATATCCACTATTTTTCATGTACAGTATCTTCTGTGCATGTGGAAGTACATGTATGAAAATAGAAATCGCATAAGTGGTGAAGGCCATTTACTCAATTGTTGTGCTAAAGTACTTTTTCTACTTTATTGCAGGGATGCAGGAGTTGTACATTTTGATGCACCATGTTGTTCTTCATACTTTTATTCCTACAATATTTTACACTTTTGTGAAAAAATAATGACATAGTAAAGGTAAAAATATGAAAAAGGCTAGTATAATGGTGCACATACATGTAAGCATACACAGCATAAATACATATGTACTATATACCTACAGGACGGACTCCTTCTATATTTAATGATGGTTTTCATATTGAATCTATTTATTCCATTGTGTCATTTTGTTCTTGATTTCTGATTCTATACATTTTTCTTTCCATTTCGAAAATGCTGTTTTTACTTGACTTCAAGCTGTTATATAAGGGTGGAGTTGGTTTTAACTTATTATCTGTTTAAGTAACCTGTTACTATTACTTTGTTCCAATTTATAGGTACTGACTATATTATACTTCTACTGTACTTTTTCGTACTTCGTAGTTCCATATTTTACTGCTTTACACTTCTAATCCACTGGATTTATTTTACAAATGTACTCATTAGTAACTATTTTAGATCAAGATTTCACATGAAAACATGTGTTTTTATATTAAGTATAAAACAATATCAGTCATATGGAAAGTTTACTACAAAATACTTTATAAATAATACTTACAGACAAAGCCTGAAATGGTGTATTTTACCTTTGCTGTATAAAGGTCTGAATATTTCTTCCATCACAGCACCACATGCACACTGGGCCCACCTGAGCGCGCGTGTCGTCTCCCTCTTGTTGCAGCAGCTCAATATTAGCTTGCAGTTTGGTGATGCAGATGTCTTTCTCAGCAATCTCCTTCATGTTGTCTTTCTGGATCCGCTGCAGACATGAGAGCTCGCTCTGCAGGTGCACCAGCCTCTCGCTACTCTCCAGCGCCTGTGTTGCAGTCTGGGCCATGAAGGAGTTTAAATGTTAAAGAATCTTTCAGAGAAAGTGAAATATTTCCAGTGAATGTGTCTGATCATCGTTGTGCTGTGTGTTACCTCTTCACAAACGTCAATCTTTTCCATATACATTTTGATTTAAGTGTTCATATCTTATTTTAAAATAGAATTCTGAATCATGAAAGATTCATTATTTCATTAAAATGTTTACATTTAGTTTCTCTTCCGCAAAACAGCAGTTTATGTCTTAGATTTTAATATTTTTAGTTATTTATGAGGTGAGACTGTACAGAGGAGGCGCAGGATCAAGCAGAGGATTATGTTATGTAAAGGAAACACTGCAACAATGTTAGTGATTCACATATCATTACAAATAAAAACCTTCTACACTGATGCATTCAAAGGAATTACGTATATATGTGGCTTGTTTTCATCCTAAAGGATATACAGTTCTTTTAATTTGGCTTCATTGGTGTCAGGCTCTGGGAATATATTTAGTTCTACAGAAACTGGCTTATTGCTAACAAACAAAGATGAAACTCTATGGCAATCATCTTCATTAAGGCTGTGTACGCGAGTCTGTGCCAAAGGATCTATCCGTGCATCTGCATTGCAGACGTACCAGTTAAACAGAAACACAAGCAGAATGAAAAGATATATCAACATTTGCTGAAAATATGATTAACAGAACAAGCTCCAGTTACTCTGCTTGTTTCTCTTAGGCTCTGTAATCACACAAACCACTAATTAGCGGCAGCACAAATGAGTCAACTCGCAAGCAGCATAAACAAACAGTAACCAGCCAACACACACATAAACAACCAACAAGCCCGGGTTTACCACAAGCACAAATGTACGTGTGTATGTGTGTGTGCATTTCTGCAAGTCTGTGTGTATTTACGTGTGTCTTAACCGTAAGCCACAGAAGACAGTAAAACAGCAGTGGGTATAATTTAGTGACACCCTGTAAGGAGGTGTGGGAAGGCCGTAAAAAACTCTCCCTTTTAATCCCGGCCGGCGACGCCATGTTTGTTACCCAGGGCTCTGAGATATGCCGGTAATTCATCACACACGCCTCGGCTTCCTGTTAAACCTGGCTGCACATGGAGCGCTCCTAGCACAGCTGCCAAACCAATATCGTAAAAAAAAAGGGAGAAAAAAAGACTTCTCCACCTCTCAGACAGGCTTCTAAACAATAACAAGCACGGTGCAGGAAGAAAATCACCTTAACAAGTGATTTAATCGTGTAGGCAGTATTAGAATGGTGGTGGAAAAAGTAGATAAAAATGATTAGATGTAGTTCTTTGTAGTCTTACTTATTTGAGGAACAAATAAGGGAAATGCATGTAGGAGTATGCAATGTACTGTATTCAACTTAACTGAGAAACAGAGGAAGGGTTTTCATGAAAATAAATGATCTTAACCAATAGGCGGAGATGCTCACATTTGGTTTTAAGACTGGACAGGATATCTTGATGACATTTTTTATGTGGTGATGCTGGAGTTTATCCTTTGCAATGAGTTCAAATCGGGAAAGGCAACTTAATTACCTTTTGCTTCTTCTGGAAATTCTCTCTGAGCTCCTTCTCCAGATCAGAGATGAATATGTCTTTGGTTTGCAACTGGATTCTCAGGTCTTCTAACTCAGATGTGACGTGGACCAAGGAACCAGCACTACACGCAGCGGAAAGACAGAGAGGAAAGGAGGAAAAGGATGATACATGAAGAAAAAATGCAGGAAAAACAGGTGGGATGAAACCACCACAGCACAGGCAGCAGTGTCGCGTCACATACAATAACGTTCTACTTTATATAAGTTGTTGATATTTTTATTGGTACAATTTTCAGAATATGTATTGAATATGATAAAAATGTGATCTGAATTACAGAGGTGAGCCTAGTTATTATCATATGATCTTATTAGAGTGAATACTTAATATAAAAGGCCAGCCTTTGAAGTGGTTTATTGTATTAAAAATGACACATGAGGCCCATTACAAACTAACCCTGAGTGAACCTTGATGGTTAACTAAGAATTTAATTAATTCATGCAATGCTCTCCAACATAAAATATTAAAAACATAAATAGGCAATCAGCTATTTGAACAGCATGCAGGGTGTAAACAGTGAAACATGTGATTCAAGAAAATATCTAATTTAAAAGCAGCAAAGAGATGCTGAGCCTGGTGAAATTTGTGCTAGGTGACAGCAACTGATATGCGTGTGTGTGTGTGTGTGTGTGTGTGTGTGTGTTTCCCAGCGGTGAAAATATGTTAACTCTGCCCAGACACCTTTCTGAGTCACCAGTGACAGCTGTCACACACCCAAGATGGAAGGAGAGAGAGAAAAAAAAAAGAAAACAGATCACACAGTACTGTGCGGTGCGCTTCATAAACACACACGCACGCACACACACAATTTCATATTTACCAGCCTCATGAGATGAGTTATTCTGATGAAACTTTGCGCAGATTAAAAATGTTAAACTCACATTTGATCAAGCGTGTCTACACGTTCGCACCAAGCAGGGAAGGAAAGGCAAGATTTGACAAAAGTGACATGTGAGTGGATAGAGAGCGCTGAGAGTTAAATCTTTCACTTCAGGAAAAAAAAACAACTTTTCAGTCAAATGGAGTAAAAGCCACAGAGGAGAGTGTGAACAAACTGACTTTAGATTATAGTCTGTTTCTGTCTCTGGAAGAGAATGGGAAAGTGTGCGCTGCTGTGCTATCAATTCACTTGATTCTTTTTATTCCGCTCTAACTACAATGTTCCTTTGTTATGAATTATCACTTTGCCGAGCATTTCACTAAGAAAACCTGTTTAAAAAAAGAATGTACAAAAACTGTGTGTACTCCTAAGCATGCACAGAAGCCTTTATATGTATATAAATGTGCAGACAAAGACAACCTTTCCCTAAAGATATGCACAAATATCAATCCTCAACTTTTACAAAGGACAAAACCTTCTACAGTTGCATTATAACATGATTTTTTCTTATTATTTTAGGGCCTTTTAGATAGAAGGAAAGAGCTTGGTCTGTTTATTAGCAGTTTCAAAACTTATTTCCCTGTCAGTTTGGTGGAAAAATACTTAAATCATCCCACATTTAGGAGAGATTCTTTAGAGACGAATGGTCTGAAATGGGAACAAGTTGAAAATCGAAAAAGGATTTTGAATGAAAAGTAACTGCATCCCTATTTTTCACCTGTGCAGTGGAATGGTAGTTTTAGAGTGCTGTGTGTATGTGTGTGTCCATGCATAAGTCTACTACAGAAAACACTCAATAGCTGAGATAAGGAACATCATTTTGTTTTGGCCAAGTATTCTTTTTGAAAACACACAAAAGCACACACTCCAAGCTAATATTAAAAATAGAAGAAAATAAGCATAGTTTTTAATACTTAATGATACATAAGGTTCTATTTACTGCACCATTAATGGATAAATCCTATTTTGGGAACATAAATACAAAAACATGCAACATATTCTGTCCGGCAACAGGTCAAAATGCTAATTTATTCATGGAATTCAACGTGTGTGTGTGCGTGCATGTGTGGGCGCATATTAGGTCGTGATTATGCATGTAACAAATGAGGCTATATGATTTACTATATTGTTGCATACAATAAAGTAGTTGTGCTAAACAAATGACACAATGTCAAACCAACAGATGAACAGGGAATTCCTATTTAGAGCCTTAAGTGTTGTTATGATTACTGTGTGGACAGAGAGAGCAGGGCGATTGAATGTGACTGAAGAGTGTGTGTGCATGTGTGTATCACCGCGAGTGTGTGCGATATTAAAGCAGGCTCTCGATATCTCAAGCTGTCACTCAGGCCTATTAGCCAAGGCTAACAAAATTAGTCATGAATATGCAGTAATAACATGCAAATTGCCACCCCTTCCCCCTGCTACCCTGTGTGCATGCGTGTGTGTGTGTGTGT
>CAFUXE010001242.1:376902-401752 GCA_903364295.1 Serranus cabrilla | reverse complement strand
ACACACACACACGGGACGCAGGTCCCCCCACGCTGCCCTCTTCACATGTCAGGGCTAATATACTGCAGGTTGTTGTTAAACATTTTTATGTTAAGAAAAGCGTTTTTTAAAGATTTGTAGAGCCACATTTTATGCTTAAACACACAAACGCACACACATTAGTGCGTGTGCGTACACAAACATGCAGATCGTCTGTTGCCGCCGTGTCCCCAGGGTGATGTTTGACACAGCCTGGGTGCTGCCACAGCAATTAACCTCCCTGTTAATGAGAAGAGCTCTGTCAAGCAGCCAGATGGCACCGCCTGGCACGTTGCCATGCGCACACACAGCACATTCACACACACACATATACACATGCACGAGCACACACACAGCACATTCACACACACACATATACACATGCACGAGCACACACACACACGGTCCTGTCTCCCTGTGCTGTACACCTAACTGTTGCTGGTTGTCAGTGCCCCTCATCCCTCCCTTAGGCACCCCCTTCCCTCTTCACGTCTCTCCTGCATTGTCTTCTATGGCTCTCCCCCCTTCCATCCCTCCCTCCCTCCCTCCAGCTCTGGCAGCTGCTTATCCATGTCGCAGCACTGCAGATGTCACAACTCACCAGCTGGGAAAACAGCAGGGGAGGAGAAGAGAGGAGAAGGTTTGAGCGGAGAGGAGGAGTTTGTTGCATCTCGCATTTGACAGAGAGGCAACCAGGTGGAGGAAGATTTATAGATTTATATGTGATTGATTGATTGATTTAGACAGTAGTTGTGTTCAGATTTGCGACTTTTTATTACAGATTGCAGGTTGTTAGAAATTCTTTCTACAACAGTTGTATCGTTATGAATTGTATCTATAAATTCATGAGAGAGTGTGATTGGGGAGATATGTGTATATGTCCTGCTGGGTGTGTGTTAATGAGCATGGCACTTGGCCGGGGCACGGCCCGCTGTGTATGCCTGTCTGCATGTCCACACAGCAGCCCACCAGGCCCGTGTATTGATCAGTTAGCTTGGCCTAATAGGAGAAGAGGAGCCTGACCTGGGAAAGTCAATATGGAGAAAAAGAGACATATCCTCCTCCCGTCCTGAGAGAGAAGAAGGAGAGAGAGAAAGAAAGAGCGAGGGGGGAGAGATAGAGACAGAGATTGAAAGTAATGTGCATCCACTACTGTCCTTGCAAAAAAGTAAGAGAAGAGACTGTCAGATAAACAGCTGGACAATAGAAAAACAAGCAAAGCCATGAGGAAAATAATAATGCAACAATAATGAACCTCCAGTCTCCTAAGCTTAAATATCTTATCACTTTTGTTAACAAAGAAAAGTTTTGAGTTGAATTAGAACAGTTACACTGAGGGATACTGCTGGAGTGTGAAATAAGTTAAGTTCCTACCTTTCCCAAATGAGAATCAGGATATTCTGTCAAAGCTTCTTTTTTTTTTTTTACCTAACTAACTTTCAGCATTTGAGTGCTTTTGGCAAAGGAAAACAGCACTCAAGTTAACTCAAGTGTAAAAAACTCTGCAGGAGATTATACTAAGGGAAAATAATTAAAAAATTGGAGTGAGATGGAAAAATAAAAAAACTGACACCCACTCACACATCAATACATCGATAGATCAATGTGTGTGTGAGCGTGTGTGTGTGTGTTCTGTACACCATTTCAGCAGAAATATATAAATAAATCTGTAGATAAACAAAAAAACCAGAGGAAATGGAAAAGTAGATAAAAGACTTAGGTTTCACCATGCACACGCACACATTTACACACACACTCACACACACCTGGCTGAGTGATGCTACCCTGGAGGGTGGCTTCAATCTGATGTGTTTAATGTTGACGCTGGTGGCAAGAAACACACACACTCACCCGCTGTTTCAACCTGCCTGTCATTTCATTTCATGAGACCTGATTTACTCATTTCATTTATTTCATTTTTTTTTATTATTATTATATGTGCAGCCATTTAAAACGCTCAAGGTGTGATGCAAATCCCCGTGCTTCTGACAGCGAGTACGCTGACTGGGGATCCATCACGCCCTTCAGTGCCTTTCGCAGGAATGGCAGAGAAACCCTGTACAGCCGCAAACTCAATTGTGCCACATTGTGCCAGACCACCGATTCCCGCTTTGCTTGGTGCTTTAATTGGCTGCACTGCAGGCTGTCAAACTACTGACTGGTTACTTCCAACCATATTTGGATGTGTTCTTAGTTTTCAGATGACAGCTTTAGAAAAAACAATGTTGACTGCAATATTATCCTCATGTTTGGAGACAAAACCAATTGATTTATTTCATGTAATCACACTTAACATTACAATGTCAACTTCTGGGATTTAGTGCTTGACAGGAATCTTTCCCTTTGAATGTTGTCAGTGAGAGACATCAATGGAAAGTTGATGTGAAGAACTGTCATTAAAGTGAATGGTTGTTAAATTAGGTCAATATTCAATGTTTTATTTCCAGAATAGTTTTGACTGACAAAAACAGGGCGTGCTCGCTGCTAAAGGCACTTACAGTACAGCCAACGCTTAACATATTGAAGATTGACAGCAGGTAAGTTTAGCTTCAGCAAGCAATGGGGATTATTGAAACTTAAGTCATTTTCATATCAAACCTCTCCCTGGTCTGGTGAGTCCAGGTGTCTAGCTAGCGGTGGAAAAATCTGTTATAGGTACATATGTATGAGCGAAAAGATTTAGATTCAGAAAATGCTCCTTTCATTATTTTTGTGGAAATGTGTGAAACTTAAAATAAAAATCTGTCTTTCGAGAAAGGTCTAAAGTAGAAACAGAACAAGTCTTTAGGGGCCTTGGAGCACTGCATGGTGGGAAATATCATATAGGGATTTGCATATTGCCATGGGGACAGTGGTGTTCCAGCGACTCCCCGAGGAGCTCAACCTCCCTAAGGAGAGACAGAGTCCCTGAGGCCAACTCTGTTACCTCTCTCTACACTGGGGTACCTGTGTATGTGTGTGTGGTCGATTCATGAAGTTATTATAAAGAAGTTATTAGTTATTTAAGTCAAGAGTAAACTTTTCCCGGCAAAGAAAGCATGCCTTGTTGATGAGGAGGGGAGCTGACTAACTAATAATCATTAGGAGTGAGGCATACGTCTGGGTTGCATACCTGTGTGGGGTCGCAGCTGCAGGTCCAACAAGCTCATCCAGCAACATAGTCCTCAGATCAACCTCAGACACCTGGGAGAGATATCAATGACAGACAGATGATTTAGTCACTTTATTATTTAGCTAAGAATCACTGATCCACATTATAAAATAATATAAAGGGGAAAACTATGCTTTCCAGCTCTTTTGAAATATAACTCACATGTTCACCCTTTTATAACTGTGGCTTGTATTTGTTAATCAGACACTGCTCATTAAAGGACAATTATTTTATAGAAAGAAGTTTTCTTAAGTGCTGTAAACTGTGATGAAGTTTGACAGTAGGAAGGAGTAAAGGTGACTTCTGCCCATCACTTACTGATGGAATTGGTGTCTTGATGATCATAGCAATGTGACCAAACAAGACAAGGACAAGAAATAACAGGAGAAAAAAAACTTTGTGAAACTCTATAAACAATTGATGAAAGCTTTCATCTCTGCTTTATTCATTTTCAAAACAGGGTCAACTGCACACAAATCACCAAAATCAAATCAAAAAGCTGACAAAATCAAATATGGACGAAAGAATCGAAGATGAAGTTTGAAATGTGATTACACTAATGACTTAATTTGGCTGTCCTTTTTTAGGGATTTAAAAAAAAACATTTGACGCAATTGTAGCCCAGGAAGTCACTCGCTGTGAAAGAAGGGCATTGATACGGAGAGACAGCACAGTTTGGAAATAAAAAGACACAAACACACAAGTCTTCTGTTCATTCTCAGATACACTACAAATCCTTGGACTCAAATAACCCAGCCATTACCCTGTCTGCCTGTCTCTCCCTGTCTCTCTTTGTGACCGTTGGACATGTCGGAAATATGGGTCAAAACTGTTGTAGCAAGGTCAATTCATACTGTACAGAGAGGGAACATAAAGAAAGAGAAGAATGAATGGAGGTGAGATGAGAGGTAAACGATTATGTTGACCCACCTTTTTTGATTACACATGACTATAAAAAAGACTATGAACAGATCGGGACAAAGGAAAAGAAGTATGGACATAGAGTTGAAAAGAGAAAGTGCAAGTATGGAGAGAGAGAGAGAGAGAGAGAGAGAGAGTCATACTTACAGAAAGAGAGAAAGGGGCTTAAGAGACAGAGAGAGCCGGCAGTCCTGGTGAAATATCGGCCACTCTATCGCTGTGGTGACAGGGGTCACTCTGGGGAACGGAAATCAATGCTGACAGCGATGACTCACAGGTCAACACACAGGTCTGTATATGTGCCTGTGCTTTAACTATGAGCTTGTGTATATTTCAATTATGCAGATGCTAGTGTTAAGTATGTGTGCAGCTGTTTGTTTATATGAATGCACAATATGGAGTGAAGAACCAGTAACCAAAATATACACACACACCAACAGGCAAAAGCATCCAAACACGGGAGCTGATGAGGATGGAAAGATGAGATTCAATCCATTTTATGTGAAGTTGGTATTTGATGCATGACGCAGGCAGACTGGCTACCATCATGTCTGCTGATTGAACAAGTTCCTCTTTTTAGGACACTACTTCTAAATACGGAAATCAACAAATGATAAACCCAGACAGGCTTGTTACATTGTACCTCATTCTTGACTCCACTGTTCATTCCCTTCTGAGAATTGGAGGAAAATAAGTTAATTTGTATTAAATTAAACAATTATAATAGAGAAGTTCTTAAACGTGTGTTAAGCAGCTTAATACTTTAGGCGTGTGGGTGATATAAATGCTTGGATCTGAATCAGACATGTCTGTAAGGGTCTGCATTACCGTTGATGTGCAGCCCAAAAAAAAGCGACTGCACGGACTGAATGCATGGGCAGCATGCAGACTGCGCATGCACACTCTAGTTTATTTCATGGCAAGGGTGAAGGATATGCACTTCTACCCGGTTTACTGAAAAGAAGAGGATGTAAAAGAAAAGAAGATAATAACAAAAAGGATTTTGGAGTAAGGAGATCTGCTGTGAACGCTATGATTCATCAACATCACCAACTAGAATAGTGTTGATTTGCAGTGTGCATGCATTGCACAGCACAGTGATGCAAACCCTCAGTTGCAGTATATATCGATACAACAATCCCCTATCTGCAATGTGAAAGTGAAAACATCAGTATATCATGATCTTTAATATAGACATTTATTGTTAAATTCCTGTAATATATTTTCATCAGAGTAAATAAAGCCCAGTCATACAAACTGTCAAATCATATTGTAGCTCCTGTTGTGAGTTGAGTCAGTCCCATGCCCCAGAATCAAATTAAAATTGAAATTTTCAGCCTACTGATTTCTTAAAACATTTTAAAGACAGCTGTTGTTTGCTTTACTCTTTTTTATAGTCTCATTAATTATAAAGAGGTGGAGTTACTTGTGTTTTGCCTCCCAAACAACATACATAAAGACAAACAATTAAACACACACACAAGATTTTCACCTCCAATAACAAAACATTCATATTCCAATGTGGCTGCAATGTGACAGTGGGAAGACCTGGCACACGCAGAGGTCAGTGGCTAATACAGGTACGCTGTGTGTGTTTGGGAGTGTGAATGTGTGTGTGTGTGTCTGTGTATGCACGCCTTATATACCCTTGGGTTAGCAGGAGTTACGACCTGCTTACATTATTAAGGTGAGTAGTAGGTTGTGTTGTGTATGCCTAAACAGCCAGTCCATTCATTACAGATGCAATCCCCTAAGTACATGAATAAGCGCACGGCCTACTCTCTCTCTCTCTCTGCCTCTCTGAACTGTAAAGGAGACAAAATATTGGTGTGATGCAGAGCGCTTTAGATAAATCAGAAACAGGAGCAAATTAATAATAAGGAATAAAACAACATTAGCTGATTAAGTATGTATGGCAGAGTGGCGGCTGTAATTTACAGGCAGCTGGGCTGGGTGTCCGGAATAAGGTCTCATTACGGATCACAGTGTGTGTGTATGTGTGTGTGTCCATCCCGTTAGTAATCCGTCACCAGTGGTCTCAGCTTTATGAAAAGGCCTGCAATCTATGATAATGAGCCCTGTGAAGGTTATGACCACGGTAAACTCATTTGTTAGAGGGAGGGCTAACGTGCATATGTGTGTGTCTGTCCGCGTGTGTGTTTTTACGTGTAATACAACTATACCATTAAAGAGCGGTGGGGAAATATACTATTAAAGTAATGGTCAAAACCAGCTGAGTGCATGAGTGAGAGAAAAAGAAGTAGGAGCGTGAGAGAAACAGAGGGGCATTACATGGATGTTACATCACATCCCTTAGTTTTCTCACTCAGTTTTAAGACAAACAGAACAGGCATATGCAGTACATTCTTATTGAAGGTGCTCAGTCTATAACAAGCCGTACTGATACTCCCAAAGCAAACACATCTCTGTCTCCAGGAAAGGCAAGGATGTGGAAAACAGTCAAACAAGTGCTGTCACTGTGGATATGTTCACTGTTAGACAATAGAGGACAGACAGTGGTAGACACACTGTAGCAGAGCAATATTAGCAGTAGAAGTACTTGTAGGACTGGTCATTTTAAAAGTAATAATGGTAGCAGTACTAAAATAAATAACCAAACAAAGAGAGTTATCACAGCAACGTTGTCACTGTTCCACTCCTTTTCCCTCCATTTCTATCCTTTTGTTTCCAGCCTCCGACCTCGTCACATTCTCTCGTCTCCTCCTGTCTCATCCACTCGCTCCTCACCCACGCCTCCTCTTCCCTGCTCTTTTTTTCCCTCTTCCCCACTTTACTTTTGCTTTTCTTGCTTCTTTTCTATCTGAAAATAGCCATCCATTTACGCAATCATTCCATTTTTTTCACTCCCCTCCATTCCTTTTGTCTGGAGCTAGGTCAACTGAAAGCAACAGAGGAGAAAAAACAACAGCAGCAACGCGTGTGTGTGAGTCACCAGATCACAACAGAAAGCGAGGAATGAAAAAATGGGATAATGCGACTCGTGATGATGGTGACTGGAAGGAACACGCCAGCGTCTTGTTCTACTATGTCAAGGGGTACATGTTATAGAGTGAGTGTGTACTAAAATGTGGCCTTTAATTTTGTCCAGAGTGAGCTTGATGCAAGTGTAAAGTGATGCAACTATGACGATAGCCTACAGGAAAAACACGCATCGGCTGCCTTACATGCAGGGCTTTTACTTCCGTGCTGTATTGAAAAGATACCGTATGGCATCAAAATGTAAACAATGAGCCTATATAGTATAAAACTACAGTATTTCTTATTCTTTCTGGGAATTGGTTATGACATCTTCTAAAAATATATTTGTCCTAACTGTGCTGCCCACAGAAAATCGACTAAAGCAGAGCTACAAATAATTAACTTTATTATTTTTATGAGCATTTAATCTGTCTCTATTTTTGCATTTCATCAATGAATCATTTAATTTCTCAAATGCCAGAAAACACTGAAACTAGAAGATTACATCATCACATTGCTTGATTTAGCAGACCAGCAGTCCATATTCACTTTATATTATATATAAAACTGAGAAAATCAGCAATTCCTCACATTTGAGAACCTGGAACCAGCACATTTTTATTTAATAGGTGACTTAAATCTATGGTTCCCAAACTGAGGGGTGGCCCCCTGGGGGGGACCTGGAGTTATAAAAGAGGGGGCTCTGCAAGGCTAGGCTAAATATAAATGATGCATGGTTCTGCACTGCTAGCAAAGCATGGACACATGTGTGAAAGGACTGCCAGGTAAATGGAAAGCAGACGATGAATTGATTTAAAGTCTAAAATTCAAGCACTATAAGGTACCTAAACCAAAAATTTGGTTTGTTTATTCTAACTTCGATTGTATGTTGTAATTATGGATATGTAATGCTTTCTTATTACCAACATAGGGATCAACAGAGGACTTATCTAGCTAGATGAAGGACCAGATTTGTCAAAATTTTAATTAAAGAATAATTCTCATCTTGAAAACATAGCAGCCAAAATAACACGTTTTCCAAACTTTCTAGACTGCAATGACCTAATCAGCTAATTGTTTAATCATTATGTTGTAGAAATTGAATAAATTGAATGGGCATCAAGGTAGCAGGATAAACTATTTTTATTTTAAAAAGGGTGGCCTTGAAAGAAAAGTTTGAAAACAACTGACTTAAATGAAAAGTTGATAATTAGAACTGCAAAGAACTGTGACCAGTGCAGCATTTTCTTATTATACTGCAATCAAGAACGACTAGTAAAATGACCATGACAAAAAGTTCAATGTCTGTTTCATTCTCATTCAATTTGCAGCAAATCACAAACACTTCAAAAACAGCAAATGTTTTTTTATGATTATGTTGTCTAATTATAAAAGTTCTGTCCACTACACTACTGTGTTGCTCTCAAAGAAACCTCAAAGTGAATTAAAATAATTATCATACGGGTTAGGGAGTCACAGTCATCCTGGTGTATCACATAGACTAGTTACAGTCCCATCCTGTGGCTGATATATTAACAAAGGTTTACAAGGGCAGAGCACTACATATGTAAGTTTGGCCTTATGGCTGACCTTACAATGCACTTAGTATCCTGTACAGGGAGTAATGCTGCAGCCACTCCTACAAGCCATTTATTCCAGCTAACGACCGTCAAGCACTCATAAATCAGCATTAGGAACCTCTTTCGCCCTCTCTCTCTCTCACTCTCTCACTCTCTCTCTCTCTCTCTCTCTCCCTCTCTGTGGCTCCCTCCTTTCCTCTGATATTTTCTGTCTCTTTCTCTCACTCTTTCTTGTCCTCGGCCTTGTCCAATCACTTCTAAACTTGTGACTCCTGTTGTCCTGCTGACTTTCTTTGTGTGTTTGTGCAGACCCGTCTCATCTTCATTTTGTCACTCTCTTTTCAAACAACCACTTCCTCTTTTTCTGCCTGTTTGTCTCTGTCTTGCTTTTCTTCCTCTCACTCCTCACCTTTTCCCACCCTTCCTGCTGTTTATATATTGCTCCTCTAACCTCCTGCCATCCATCCTCTCTCACCGTCTCATTCTGAAAATTCCCTTCCCTGCAGATAGAGACGGCATCCCTGAGATGTCTAACCTGGTATTGGCACTTCTATTGATTTTAATTAAGCTAATTAGTTCATTATTTGAAGGATCAAACGGGGGCATCCATTACTGCATAGGGAGAGACTGGGAGTTGTGGGGGGTCTGGGAAGGGTGGGGGCAGAGAAGTTAATATGGTAATGAAGACAATCAATTATCACTCACAGCAAAGTCATTAACAACAGCATTAGCATAGTCAACCATCGCAACCCCCTGACCTCCCCTGCTCTCTCATTCTCACTCCCGCTCTCCCTCCAAGCAGATGCTACACAGGCAAATGTATGTGTGTGTGAGAGAGAGAGAGGAGGGGGGTGATAAAGGTCACACAGTTCACAGACTGTTTTTAATGCAAAGCTGAATTGAGTTTCCACCTTTTCTCATTGACTTGGGCAGAGCAGTCACCACTACATAGGGTCAGCCAGGTTTAGAGCAACTGCTTCTTTATACTATGTCCAGAGTATGAATAGTATACAGGCCAGCCAGCATAATTCTGTTCTTAATCAGTTGGAGAAAATAAAATATATCAACAATGCTTTTAGAATTCATCTTTCCGGGAAATGGGTGTACATACATTTGTAGCACTGCTGTTCTGTGGAAACAGATGAAAGCTGATCTTAATGAATCTGCATGTGTGGCTGTGAACTGTATGAAATCATTCTGAAAAGAGGGCTGTTGTGTTAATTCCAGAAAAGTTTTTCTCCCAACGGCTACGCCATAACTTACAGGCCTCTTCTTTTATGTACTGTTTTGTTGAAATGGGTCTTAAGAGTGCTACTACGGAGGGTGCTCCACATGACAGGAAAAATAATGTTCTCATTAGCATGGATTAAGTCATGAGACCAATTTTCTCATTTGGTTCCTGAGCATTTTAATAGCCCCTGTTCTGTGGTTTATGGGGAATGTCATAAATAGTCACTTTGTGAATCACACAAAAAAATTGGAGACTCTCATCACAGCTGGAGATATTCCCAGCATTCAGTTAGCAAATTTGTAGTCGTCACTTGTTATAACCCATTTGTTTCTTCTCTGATGCAAATAAGACAAAATAAATTCGGTCTTCTTTGTTAACCCCGTCTCTTATAAACAAGAAAAGCTAACAAGCATAAAAAATGGGATACCTTCAATTTAAGATGCAGCACCACATACATCTCCAGTCTCAAAAATGTGTTTACTAACATGTGGGTGTTTTGAATATGCCTGGCATGGTAATGATTTGAGAATTGTGTGGGAATGAGTGAGATGACAGGATGAGTGGATCAAAGAGAAGACCAGTGATCCTAAATGATCCCTACTGATCTGTTCTGATCTACACTGATCCCCTCAGGCCTTCACAGTCCCCCGTACTGCCCTTCAGGCCAGAGGCTAAACTCTGGGAATTAAAAAATCTACCCAACACACATACACACACACATACTCAGACTGCATGTTCACACAAACACAATGTCCAAAATACCCAACATTTACTAGGTGTGTCATGAATCCTGAATTAAAAAAATAAATCCAAATTAGCTTTCAATTTCAATTATCGCATTAATCAGCAGGAAGGGGATTTCGGCCATATGGCCGTAGTGTGGTTCATTCTTGAAAAAGAGACTTTGAAAATGTAAATGGAAGTTGTCAGGGCATAAAGCCAATAATCTGAACATCTTTACGAATCAAGACTCAGTTGTCTAACAATGGCACAACTTTTAGTGCTGAATAAGAAATATTTAATTGAAAATTGAATTGTGTATTTGCAGGATCGTGACATCCTAATAGATACAAAGACATAGCAACTGATGCAAAAAGCATGATACACAAATACACATGGACATGAATGACCAATAAATGACAGAAAAGAAAGAATAGGACCCACATGAAGGTTGTTCAAGTGTTCAGTATGTTGGATGTATTGTCTAACAGAGTTCAGATCTTATCTCTCAAACACTAGTCACACTCTCACAGTCTCTGGATAAAAACTTTAACAGCCAACTACCGACCATCTTTCATCAAGCTTCATACCATCTGCAGCCTGCAGTTAGTGGGGCGGAATATGATGACTTGAACATATAATCTATTAAGGTTGAGCTTTTATGTTTTCCTAATTATATGTCCTATAAAAGAAAATGCTTTATTCATCCTCCAACTGTTACTGAAACCCCAAGTTGGCCACCATCTGGCCAACAAAAGTGTCTTCAAGCCAGATACTGAATCCCTGCCAGCTCCACAAGTTGTTCTCTAGCTGCCCTTGTGCCTTTGACCTGCCTGGAATAACACAAGTGGAAAAAACCCTTCTACAGAGATCAATAAAGTGCCAATTGTATTGCATTATATGATTATGAATCCTTAAGCTGCCAAAGTGACTATCCAACAAGAGCATAACCTAAAAGATTGAAGGAAATTACTTTGAGGAAGTTTCCCAGAAGTTTCCAAAAACTTCTCAGCACTTATAATAATACTTTTTATTGTAACCGAATGACACAAAGAAAGTTTTTCCGTACATTTCTCACTGGCTGGAAAAACTGCTAACTATAGAAACTGATACGAGCAAAAACACCACAAGGACTGGGAGTCTAACTCAACAATACAGATTCTGAAACAATGCTGTTTTATAGTCCAGCTCTATGACTAACATATTGAAGTGATCTTGCGTAGGTATTGTCATATAACCACGGGTTAAAATAGACCTTCAGTATTATTTACAAAGTACTGTTTAATTCCCGTTTATATTGTATGCAGGGAACATGACGATGCTACATCCGTCTGCCGATGGATGACAAATAGACAACAGGCTAATTGCAGCAGTCTAGAACAGAGAATACAAGCCTTGGATTTCATGATATTATGACCACAAAACAAACTCTGTTTAGTGTCCATTACAGTTCAACCCTATTGTGCATCAACAAGAACATACACTACGATTCAATCAGACGTTAGCCAAGCTCCTATTACAGAGCTCATTGCATCGTTTACATGGTGGAACGGTCCATAAGTAGCTCTAAATGCTCTTCATTTGATTGGATTTCACATTATGGACATCAGAGCAGAAACACACTGTTGTCCCCTGGCTATCCTAATAGACTGTTGAGTGAAGCAGTCCATTTGTTTGTATTTGTTTACCAATCTAGACCCTGAAAACATAAAAAGTAACATAAACAGACAGTGAGAGCATCGTTTAAGACGGGTGAAAATGGAGATTCAAAAGCTCAGAACATGGGTCGATAGCACGGCAACAAACTCTCATGCTTCCTCACACTGTGCCTCTTTGGCTGCTAAAAGAAGATGCTGTTGTCACGAAGATTAACTAAACTGTGCAGATAGATCAACTCTTTAGCACTATTTTCCAATCTGCAAAACAGAGCATAAATTGGTGAACTGCTTTGTGCTTACATTACCATTACTGATGACACGTGAACACCATAGCCACTGGGGTAACTGACTTTGGGTAAGATTTCTGACCAACTTGCCCGATCAGGCCAGGGAAAAAATGTTTTAATTGCAGTCGAACCCTGCTTCTTTACCCTCAGGTTTGGAATTTGGCCTGCCACCATCTTGGAATTGTGGAGCTAGATGCTAGAAGTGACTGCCAAAATGCCAAACTCAAGTCCACAAACCAATGGGTGATGTCATCGTGACTGTGCCATTATTTTTAGGCAGTGTATGATTGCTTTGCCTTTATCATGATTGATGAGTAGCCGTGGTAGCACTAAAGCATACCCTGCTTTATCGTCTAAATGGGAGTATAATTTACTAGATGAACATCACACTATATTGAAAAAGACTAGCAAATCTGATCATTAATTCTTAAGAACATGTTTACCATGGTAAAGAAAGTGGGAAGTTGGTTTATTTTCTCTTCTTTCTGCAACCAGTGGATTCCCCCCTACTTTTCACATCTTTAAGGGGCAACCTCCATTTCTTTCATACAGTCTACGGAGAAAACTAAAAGGGCTAGGCCATTCTCACCTTTCAGTAGGAATGTATAGAAACATATATAATGTAAAGCCTATTCAGGTTTCGGAGAAAGCCTTATGGAAGTGAAAGCAATATGTCACTAAAGAAAACGAAGTTTTAGAATGATGAAAGTTAAGAATTGACTGCTACGAATGTTGAGAAATGCAAGCATTGTATTACAATGACCTTTGTGACCAGTGCAGAGAGCACACAAAGCTGGCCCTCTGACCTTCTCTATAATAGCAGATAAGTACTCTGATGGATAAAAGGCTATAATTACTTTTCTGTGTGCAAAATTCACTCTGAAGAGCGAATATTGATGGAAGCCCGGCCATAACTGAAATGGAACAATACCTTAAGGTCACTACATCAAGTGGTGTAGTCTTTATGATGCTGTCTTGCATTGATGCAATCCAGCAGGAAAATAAACATACAAAAAAGGCTTAGTAATTTAAGGTTTCCTCCAGAGACGGTTAGGGCCACAAACTTTAAAGATAATAACATAATAGAGGAGCTGTCTCTGTTTGGCTCCTTTTTCACTTCACATGCATCTTTACTGAAGAGTGCACTGTATAAGGTCTAGGCAAAGAATTTCTACCATAAAAAACGGCACAGCTCCATTTTCTTCCTAATTGCTTTTCTACATTATTCAATATACTGATATTGTTCTGTATAAACAACTGAGGGATTTTCAGGGACTTATCAGGGTAACCATATTCAGTGTGATCTCTACTGATTGGATTCGGTAAAGTCTAAGAGGCCTTGGCCTCGAGGACTGTGTACACAAAGAGAGGATCTTGAAGATATATACTAGAGAATAGAAAATAATGCCATGAGCTGTTATTCTCGCTTTCTCTTCCTTATTTTCTCTCTCCTAAATCAATTTTGCTGTGTATATGCATGCTTGATATTTGTATGTAGATGGTGGCTATGAGTAGATAATTCATTCTATTGACATATGCTGCTCCACCTATTGCAGAATGTTAAATAAATGCCCCTGGTTAAACAGAATGGTAATATGAAAGTCACTTTTAAATATCCAAAGCAAATAAGTTTGGTTTACACCTAATATTCATGTTGCAAATCTTTGAAAGGTTTCACCTGGAGAGCTGAGCCAGAATTTTCTTTTCCTTTTTCTTGAAGCTTACAAGAATCTTGTGCTCTTTTCATACATGTGTGGGCGCGCACAAGGGGAGTCGTGGGTATCTTCAGGTTTGTACATCCCATGCTCCAAAATATATTGTACATATTACAATTTTTTGTGGGTATACTGTGTAACATGTCTCCAAAAATATTCTTAAGCTCTTCATGTATTGAGACTCTCTTATAGACTGTATTTCTGTAAATAATTCTCCTGAAAACATAACTATTTATCAAGGAAATAAATACCATAAAGAACACTATAAATCTGTTTAAAGTACAAAAATAAAGAAAATAATGATACTCTATCTGGGCCAACAACTTCATTAAGCTGAAATGCTATAAAGACATTTATAAAAACCTTACGTCCAAAATGCGATCAGAGGTGCAGAGCTTCATTCCCCATTTGGAAACCTTGTAGTCAGCTTCCTTCTGCAGATCCTCAATAGTCTGAACCAGCACCTGGTTCTGGTCTGCGAGGTCATTCACATAAGACCACAGGAAATTCACTTTCTTCTGCAAGAATAACAGCACAGCAGGATCAAACAGTGGTTAATTTACTGTGCTTAACAAGCTGACAGTACAACCAAGAAGTTTTGTTCTATATTTAAAGTGCATTTTCTTTATGGAGTCAGTCAAATAATGGTAGGGTAAAACTCCTGTTTTAAACAAGACAGCAGTAAACACATAATTTATACATCAAAAACAATGTCAAACTTGGGTCACTCCAAAACAGAATCCCACAGTTTTCCCCAAGAATAACATTGATATACAACTATTTTGTATTAGCTTTGTATGTTTAGGGGAAAACATAATTACAATATTGTGCTCATCTGTTGTTCATAAAAATGTAAAGGGTAAAATTTGTTTTCCCTTCAATATCCACTTGTGGTAACTTAATTGTAATATGTATATTTATGCTCACAGAAGTAAAACACATGGTTAAAGTAAGAAAAAGAGCTTAGACAAAAAACAGTATTAATGTTTAGAACAAACTGAATTACAGCATGGGAAGGGACACAAATGTCAGTCTACATTGTTGAAGTCAAAGACTAAACTAATCCATCCAACCAATTTCCTCCCTGCAACTACCTCATACACTGGGGCCAAAAGTTGCCAGTGAACATAAATCACGATCGGAAATTAGCTGTAATATGAACGAGAGAGTTGCAAAGACAGTATGTCATCTTCGCTGACCTACAAATGTAGCACTCCCTTTTGGCAAATCAGTGTTTTTGAAGTTGACAGATTACAGAAGTGAGATGCATAATTTCCCCAAGACTCAAACGTCAAAGTGATGTCAGATATCACTTTGACACACATCTGGATGAACAGAAAAACAGCGACTTTATGCCTCCAATGAAGGAAACATGAATGCTCCCCAGACAAACTAGAATCTGAAATTGTATATTTTATTTAGTTTTATCTAAACCTTGTGTCTTTAGGGTAGTCCCACAGAGATGAAGAATCTAATTTAACAGGGAAATACGCAGGATGGGAGTCAATAATCTCACAGGACGGGTTTGCTCTTTCCCACAGGTTGTGATTCTTTTACTTTGTGACAAAAACACATCTGAAGAAGCCAGGGGAAATTGTGGTGATGATGAAATCTACTGCTGATGGCCACAAGCTCTCATTCTACTACAAGAAGTCCATGCATTTTTAACAAATAGAGGACCAACAAAACGAGAGCCGTAACACATTGCTTACGAGGGAAGCTGAAATGTGGAATAGCCTAAGATATCAAGACTTTTATATTAGTTCTATTGCCCTATTGTGAGACATCTTCACTCACTCCTCTTATGTTAAGTTAAATAACACATACACTATAATATATATGAATAGGCTTGTTGTTATTAGGACTATATAGTAGGATTGAATTCCCTGTCTAATTTGCTCCCTTAGTTTAGGCATCACCTTCACAAGCAGTATAAAATTGGTTTTGACATTTAAAACATTGTTTAAAATTCCAGAACCTCTATAGAAAACTAGCCCTGCCAGACAAGGCAGTCAGATCATTTTGGCTCTCATGGAGCAACCCACCTAGGAATCACAATAGATGACATCTGAACTGAATTAGAGAGGAATACTTCATGAGCCAGAAAGAGTACATAGCTGGTCAGGGGTTAGAGCAGAACATGCTCCTCAACTGATATCATGTATCAAATCCTCACAGTTATTTAGTTCAGTTTTTATTTCAGTTAAAAAACCTGTATATGTAACCAAATAGCCTACAAATACAATGATTGCAGCTCTGATAAAAGGAAATGGCACTGAGTTTCTGAATAATTCTGCCTTAGAGGTGCACCTGTACATCTGTGTTCATAAACGTCTGTCCCCTACAGCCAAAAAAGTCAACAAGCAGTTGAAACCTTCCCCTGACGCATAATATAACACTGATGTATAGCTTCAGGGAGAGTAACTTTACAAAGATGGTAGATGTGACAGGATCTAAGATAGAATATTCCAGGGTTGACATTGTATTTATAAAAGGTGTGGAACTAAAATTGCATCCGTTATATTAAACTCTATGGCATGTTGTTTTCCTGTTTTCCAGCTTTGGAGCAGCTATTTGTGATTGTGATAGCTGCACCTTCTGACACTCAGTGGACTTATGTGTTGGTAACTCTAGTTCTGCATACACCTTAGTTTTCCTTCAAATTTAGACTCATTATTTAATTTCTTATGTTTAGATAAGATTGTTGAAAATGGTCTGATGATTAAAACTGTTTTTATTGTCTTCAGTATAATGGTTCAGTTTTGTCTTTGTAAGGTCTGTTTAGTCTGTGCAGTTGTATACAGCTTCTTCTTAGTTTTGAAAATCTGTTGCTTCATTTTTAGGTAAATTAAACCCTCCTTTTATAAATCTATCGGAGACTCCTTGTGAATGCCAGCTTGGCCCCTCATAGTGATCACTGCCCTTAAGGAAAAAATACTTTATATGAATTCTTTAATTGGGAGGTTGTTCTAACATGTTAGGAAACATCATAAAACCTACAATCGGTTCATGGATGAATGGGCCTTGTGTTTTCAATGGACAAGCTTTATGATTAATTGCCCACATCAACCTTTAGGACTTGGGAGCTCCTGGGTTCTAAACACATAACCTTGTTAAAAAGGCCCGCGACTGGGGCCGGCTGACCGAAACCCATCTCTGAAACCTTGTTACACTTGCTTTGATGCACAGCCCAGCTCACACAGGCTACATTCTGTAGCTAAATGATGTCACATGACAATCCTGATGATTAGAAACCTCTCTTTTTTAAATATGAGTGTGGATCTGTGTTCCTGATCTCTGCCGCTCAGATGGAAACATAATGCAATTTGCCACCTGTTACAAGTGCTGCGGCTTTATGAAAGCACCCCTGCGCTTCCTCCTGTCATTTGTCTGACAGGACAGAGGTCATCGTCTGATGCCCTAGTCACGGTGGACAGGATACTCTTTGATTTGTATTGGATGGATGATAACCTAATGACAATAGATGTCAGCAGAAAACTATACTTCCTGTATATGGGCTTTGGGTATGAATGGGGTCCTCAATAATGCCTTTCTAAAAACATAAAACCAGGGCCAGAGCCCTAGATGGTTAACTCAGAAGGATTCAGGGTGTAAACTGCTGTAAAATGAGGAACAGGGTGATATCAGTGTTGTCACTTAAAGTTATAGGATGACTAAAGGGCCAATATGTGATCATGTCTCGCCTAATGGAAATGGACCAAACAAAATACACTGAGCTTGTAGAGTTGTGTTATGTATTACACCACATTAGCATGATATTAGTTCGACACACAATTTGTAACTTAGTTTATCCCACTATCACGTTTTCACCCCTCAAGACAACCAACAACAGCTTTAAATGATCATAATGGCAGCGGTGGGATTCGAACCCACGCCTCCAGAGAGACTGGAGCCTAAATCCAGCGCCTTAGACCGCTCGGCCACGCTACCGTTAACATTACTTCACGTGACAACACGTGGAGAACCTGCACTCACCTGTAATAGTTCCTCCTGTGTCAGTGTTGTGTCAAGCTCCAAACACCTCAGTCTCTGCACGTAAAGTCGTTGGAACTCGTTTAGAAGCTGTTTAATGTCGTTTGTCTCGGTCCCAGGATCCTGGACGACGACTTTTAGCTCCTCTCCTGAGGGAGAGGGCACGTTCAAAGTATCACTCCCCTGTCCCGTCAGCTTCGAGTTTTCGTCTGACTCTGGTGATGCTGTCTTTTGACTAAATGTTGCGTTGATGTTCAACATGGCTCAAAGAAAGTGCTGTCACTGTTTCAGAAACAAACCGCAGGCTGGAAAAAGCTAACTGTTAGCTAACACTCATAATCACGGCTTGTCACTCCGGTTGAACTTTTGCACAGCCTCACACAGCTTAATATCAGACAACTGTAGAGCAACTCCAAAAACATTCAACACATGGCATCTTGAGTGCATGTATGACATTGTATGTGTTACTTTTCTGTGAATTACCGTGCCTTCACCGACAATTTGGTCGCTATGTGTCGTTACTACAACGAAGTACTTTGAATGAGTTATTCCCACACTGCACGACGCTTCCCCCTGCAGTTTAGCGCTGCCTTGGCGCTATGTGCGTTGATTGGCTCATTTATAGCATTGATTTCGTAATCATGACGTTATTCCACACCATTGGTGAGTTTCCTCTAAGAGGCGGGTCATATGTGCAAAACCCGGAACTACAGATTGTTTTCGTCTGGTCCAATCAAGGAGGATTGGATAACATTGAGTTCTCCTTTGCCCTGAAAAGAAATGGGTAAATATATCTTCGTTGTGTTGTTTAGCGAATACTCAAGTCTGCATTGTATTCCTCCAAACCCCGGTATTTTCACAGAGAGCTGAATGTGTCACGTCTGCTTTCAGCGGTGCAGACAGAGACTCGATGTCTAATATTATCACCCCAGTGGTGTTGTTTACTGTCAGTGTTGTGCCTCTACAGCGATATTTGCTCCATTTCCCTGCATGTTTGCATTTAAAATCAAATCGATTGTGGATGTCTGTCGATGTGCTTAGTTCATGCCGTTCAAACGACCCACAGTATAGTGAATTAGTATTCATTACGAGTCTTCTCCAGGTGTATCCACCCAGCTGCAAGTTTGGATGGTAACCTTGTGAGTGTGTGTTCCTTCAAGACTATGTTATACTGCTCCGCACATAATTCCATTATTCCCCTAAATAATCAGTGCCAGAGATCAAAACCTTCAACATTGAGATTCAAGGCAAAGTTGATCTTATTGATTTTCAAGAGACTACTCACTTCATTTCTCTCATCCCAATCATCGCTCCTCTACTCTTATCTGTCTCTTGGTTATATCTCTCTTTTCCACTGGCTTTGACTGCACTGCTCTTGCACACTCTGCCAAAACCTAATCCCCACTGTGATTATCACATAATACTTTTGCCTTATTATCAAAATGGAGCAGATTTGGGTTTTGTTGTTGTTAAAGACTGATGGGCATGGGCTTAAAAAATTAAGAGACAATGTCATTATGAGGAGAATGTGGAGCGGCTGATTGCATGAGATTGAAGTATAGGCGCGTGCCTCTGGAGCTAAACACTTAGTGTAATGAGTGTGTTTTTAAGGGAGTCACTGAAGTTAAACTGGGCTGTGATCTCACTGTGGGGTCATAAGGTCATTTTATACAGTTTCCAGATGAAGGGAGGTGATAAATGCAGTAGGGTTATCTGTGCACTTGTTTATAGTTTTAGAACAAAACAACATATGCATCCGTTTTCTCACCAAAATTGCCCCAAAAAATTTAATTTCAACTTCAATTTCAATAGTTTCAGTTTTAATAGTGACCGTTATCATCATGGTTTTCTTTTTGTTATTTCTGTCATTTCTGTGCAACTATTGAATCCATTCTTACCAGCCATCCATAGCAGATAGTTTTATGTCTGCCAATTGCTTCTACAAATCGGCAATGTAAAATAATCTTTGGCCATCCATTTTGCTTAACTACCTATGTTTAAGTCTATACATCAAATGCGGTTGTATCCAATTTTTTCATCATATTTGTAGCGCGGTGTTTCTAATGTGTACATTGCCAGAAGGCACATTTTTTGTTGGAAATCAATCCATTAAACTTCCAAATTAAGATGAGAGTATAACATGTTGACATGTCATTAGGGGTACAATTTGCAGTGACAGCAATCCAATTCCCCAAATTGATTCACACATACATATCAAAGAGGAATAAAGTAGTATTGGTACAGTCGGTTGTAGAAAATTCTTAAATCTCTTATCCTACAGTGTCCTTCACATGCTCAGAGATGTGAGACAAAGGGTAGCTCAGTTTTGAATTTTCCACTCCTACATCCATTTTAATTGTTAAACTGATTAAAAAATCAGACACTATGTTTTCATGCATAAAGCAGGAGCTAAGAATTGTGCTGATCAAATATTCCTCAGTATAACACATTTTATTTGCATGAGGTGAGGCCCCAGTGCTCTCAGTGACTCCTAAGAAAGACACAACTTCAGTTCTCTCATTTATTAGCTGTTCCGCTTTTTCTTCCACGTTCATTGTGCCTGTCTGCCCTCTAAATGTTTCATTACTTTTTAAGTTGTTTTTTTGCAAACCCCCTGTACTTATTACTCATACAACCCCAGCATACTCAACCTTCCTACTCCTGAAATCAATTAATTCTCTTAAATAATTTACCTTCTGAGCAAACCAGATTAAGCAGAGCACATTTTTGTGTGTCAGAGTGCTGTTCTAACTGATGTGTGTTTTTTTTGTGTTCAGGCATTAACTTGGCCCTCACCCCATGGCTCGGAGGAGTCTTGGGTGATTACAGAAAGAGGAGAGCCTTGATAAAGCATTAGCGTGTGACGCACACACACATACACACAGCCTGAAGATCCCTCTGTGCATTTGCACACATTCATTTTTCATGAAACAGACTCATAACAATTAGTCTGGTTACCGCCTGGGTAATCTTAGTGTCCCCGTAATGCCTGTGGTCTGCTGTATGACATCACTCTCTTAAAAGTTCTAAATCTGACATTCTCATCCGTTTTCATAGTGAGGACATTAGAAGGCCATGGCTAATAGGCCTTCACTCGTTCCTGGCGAAAGAAGGGCAATAAAGTGAGGGAGCGGGAGAGAGAGAAAAAAAATGAGAGCAGAGTGCTCAGAGAAATAGGTTTTATTCACCAGAGCTTTTACACAAATTAATTTACATGAGCAAGAGAAGAAAATGTAAAGTTGTAATCCAGCATGCTTTGCCAATGCATAGCCTATTTCTCGCTACAAGCATCATAGAAAGCCAAGTGAACGTTTATGCATTATTTCAGCAAATATATTATGCTAACAACCATATCTAAGTGCTTAGGAATTTGAGCCCTGCACCACGCCAGAAGCTAAACCGAGACTTTTGGACACACAGTTTCCAAATTGCATGGAATGATAGCCTTGTGAGCAGCTTCAGAGCACTTGTCCGCTGCAGAAAAAGCAAATCCCCCAGAGATACTCCACCTTCCCAGCATCCCTCAGTCTTTAGTCCCCTGCCCTAAACACCCTCATCCCCTCCCCAGACACCAAAGCCAAGGTCAAGAAGAAAGTGCATCCTTCCTCTGTCTATAGGCTATTCCCTGGATGCCCGCACCTCAGCGTGGCTGAGCCGCATATGCTTCGGGAATGTTCCCTCCTCCTTTATTGTGACCGTCAGTCTCAAGGTCAGCTCCTAGGGAGAGGTTTGTGCTTATCTGTTTTTTCCCTCCCTCATTTTTCTCCTTAGCTATCTTTGCCCCCAGTTTTTTTTTCTTCACTGTATCAGTAGACAGTAGCTCAGAGCTCCCAGCTGAGGGGTTCATGACGCGTTGCCTGACGTGCCTGTCTTTTTTAGTCCATCTCTTTGTCTATCCGTCTTTCTGTTGAGTTGTTGTCATTACAGCCCGTTGTCTAGTTTTCAGAGGACCGGGTGCAGCTGCGAGGCTTCAGTCTGATGCTCTGTACGCTTTTGTTGCTTCGGCTCTGCTTCCTCGCACTGGTCATGGCCCCTTTTGCCTTGAAGCGATGTTGCAGTGTGTTCCCTGTTAGATTGGATATTGTTGTTGTTGTTGTTGTTGTTGTTGTTGTTGTCTGTAAGCTATGGCAGTCAGCCTTGAGTCAGTGTGCTATCTTTGTCTGAACAAGATGCACAGGCTAAGGGAACAAGGGGAGAAAAAACATCTCATCTGACCTGAATCAAAATACCCTTTAATATTCCCAGGAAGGTGTTTCTAAAGTATTTCATACAAGCTCTGATAAAAAAGCAAGAACTCAGACCCCAGATTTTCTGTAGATTTATATTTCAGCAAACTCCTTCAACCTGCCTTCTGACCCTGCTGGTTGTCAGCTGCCGACTCTCCAAGAGAGGGCATTTTGTCTCCAGGTTGGTTGGTTGGCTGACCCAACGAGAGAATTATCAAGTCAATGTATCACACCGAGTGTGTGTTTGAATGAACTCGTCGGAGAAAAAGTGTCTGTACTGGTATCCGTGTATACTTTTTGCGTGTCCTCTAACACACACACTATACCAGTGCTCTGTAAACATTGGCATTGACTGTGACTTTTGACTATTACATAAGGAACATGGATTTCCAGCTGTCCACGGTAAAAGCCCTGTAAATTCAAATGCTTAATTTTTATAGGCAGCCCGGCATTGACTGAAGTGTCTGCTTGTTATATATTTGGCAAGTGCTGCAAGTCTGAAGGGAAGCTGTCAATAGCAATCCCAGCTATTGATATGGCAGTGGGCAGGAGATGTTACTTGGCCCCCGACTCCGGCATCCCTCTGATCCCTCTACATCATAATTACATTAATATTGACAGACCCTTGACAATAGTCACATTACTATTGATAGGTGGCTGTCAATACCGTGTTTCCCCAAATAAAACATATTCATTCATAACTTGTAAACTGCTCGATAAAAGGCTTTGAAAAGAATATTGGACCCGGCCGGGTTTGCTCTCCCGAGAGGGCTGCTGCTGCTGTGACGGGGATTTCCACCACCTGGCTGTGTGTGTGCTCGTCTGTGTAACCATGGACTGATAGATTAATTTAGCTCTGTATTAGAGCTCTGCATAGATCAAGGCTACCCTTGACATACATACATAGTCTCACACACACACACACAGGCACATAATCTGCACATTTTCTCCCATCAAGGAAAAACTTTCAGATTAAGCTAAACAAATGGAGCCTGTTTATTGGTTAGCATACACATTCAGACTACCTCTATTTTTTTTAAAACCCAAACTCCACTTCCGTCACAGGCGAGGTTCTAGTCACTAAACATGGCAGCATTTCAAATGCAGCTCAATGAATTTGTCACACCTGCTTACTTCAGCGTGAATTCACTCTTTTTTCATTCATTTGCTAATTCTAACTTAGTTGGACGGTGTATCCTGGCTCTATTGAAACATCATGAATACACAGATGGTCCTGTGCACCACAATAAACCCAAGCATTGCCACCGTATATTAGAATTTTTTCTACCTCCTCGAGAAACGTCTAAAGTGACCATCATCTCTCTCTCTTTCTGTCAAAACTGCCATATTTACCCGGCTGAAATCTCTTTTAAAGCCTCGTGACAAATCCTGTTCAGCGAGACACAAAAGCCACTGTCAAAAAAAGGCCTCTCTGTCTCTCTCTCTCTGTGAGCCTCTTGCTCTGTCTCTCCTTGCGTTAGTTAGTCTCCCACTTCTTAAGCGTTTCATTTGAGGAAAGGGCAGATAAAACGGGGGGGAACTGTGAGCAGTTTCGAAACGTATGCAGCGCAAAATAGCCCAGACGTCACAATGGTGGGATCCCATATGGAGTCGACTCTAGGGGGAGGAAAATTGTTCCACATTTGGCAGATGTTTACGGTGTACCAGAGACTGTGCCGTTAGCCTAATCCCTAGTGATGTGATTTGTACACACACCCCTATCTCCAGAGGGAGCAGGCACCAAGAGCCCCTGGGCTTCGCCTCCTGTGTGTGTGTGTCTATGTGTGTGTGTGTTGGATTGTGTGTGTTTATACACTGGAGAGAGCAGTCTAAGACCCCCTGCTCCTCTGCATTGCGCAGCTCAAAGGTTGCATTAAGGACGGGTTTTACATGTGAAAAGTGATTTCCGTTCCTATGTATAGAGAAAAAATAACCTTCCTAACAGGATGGGCCTCACCTCCGGGGCCTCATTCCTCCCACAACCCAGTTGTCCTTTTAATAGTTCTGCCTCTGTATATATTTTGTCCATGTTCATGACTTTAATAGACCAAGCAGTGTTGTCTGAACATTAACATATCTTTTTAATAATGTCAAGTCATAAAGTATTTACGTACGGGATTAAACACAGTTTTAAGGGGAATTCCCAATGTTGTTGTGTTTTTTTTACAGGGTTTGTTTATTTTGGGGTTGTTGTTTTTTTTACAACTTTTTACTATTTTATAGTTTAGGACAGCTTTAAACGGTCCTGTTTACATGTTTAAAACCTGTCTGGTAACTTGGGCACTACAGCTGACATCCATTTTTGACAAATTTTAAGTTGGTGAATACAAAGTCATCTCTGTCAAGTCATATGAAAGTAAAAAAAAAAAAG
>CAFUXE010001242.1:356921-374556 GCA_903364295.1 Serranus cabrilla | reverse complement strand
GGGGGGGGGGGGGCTACCTCCCACCTCTTCTTCCCTCCCCCGTCCTCCCCTCTCCCGCTCTGATCACTAGGGCTTAATTGCTGATTGCCGAGACGATCAATCGGAACTGCAGGCGTGATAGAAAGCCTATTGCGGAGAGCTGGTCTCAGATCTACCGGCTCAGACAGACGTACACACATTTGCACTCAGATGAGGTTAATGTTTCTGTTGAGTGGAGAGGATAGCATGAAATACTTGTCCTCATGAGGTGCATGAATGCCCCGAAGAATACTGGGTAGGTGTACGGGCAAGGCTGATATTTAATTATTTATGTCGCAGGCCGATGTGATCTTTATTTCTCCTACTTCCACAGGTTTATAGAGCATATGCACGGAGTGTATGTCCTTGGTGGTAATATAAAATTAATGAATTGTACAGTTTAAAGCACATAAAGGTATTTCATTTGATTAAAAAAAAGGTGATTGGTTTGACATTATGTAAAGAACATCAGACTCATCATATAGATACTTGGAGGTCCTCTCACATCAAGGACATTTTGACTAATGAATCCTACAGCGACGCCTATAGAGACGGGGAAGGCTGTTTGTCAATATTTTATATACTACATCGCATTAACGTACGGCGAGTCCCAGAAGGAGAGATTAAGGAGATGTTTAAGATTAGGGATGCATATATGAACAACCGTAATGCCGCTGGGACATGTCATTGTCTTCACATCCAGACAGACTTACAATCCAAACCTTTTTGCAGATATTACTCTACAACTTCAACTGAAGTCCCCAATCCCCGGGAAAGAGAAAAGATAAAGAAGAAACAGTGCATTAAAGTCTATTAATTGAGTTAGGCCATGGATTGAATTAGTTGGAAGTTGGAACAGGGCTCTGGACTTAAGGAAGGTAGCTAGGGCTCCGTTAAGCCTATCTGTCTTTGGATCTTTTCTAATTCACAGGCTCCGTGTGGAGAAGAAAAAGAGGAAGAAGCCCAGATTCCCAGCGGCTATGCAAAGCAATCTGCCCATTCACACGCAGCCATTTAGGGAGCAAATTGGCCCTGTGCCCCCTCTGACGAAGGTTTTAAGAGAAAGGGAATTAGGGCGTTGGATCCCTAACTAGATCTCCTTCTTTGATGAGCCTCTTTATCCGCCTGTCCCTCATCTCCATTTCTTTGATGTGAGGCGTTGATTTTCCTGATTAAATAGTTTTTAAAGTAAAAAGCTCTTCTCTTGGCTCTGTAATACTGGGTACTTTACTGTACCTATTGTAGGTTCGTTTGTGTGTGCATGCTTGCTGAATGGTCCATCTGTGGTATTCTTTAATTGGAACAGAGCCCGTGGCTTGCAGATAATAATAAGGATAGTACAATAGCTTTGATTCGTACATGCATATTTTTCTCTGAGAAAGAATGTTATCATTTAAGCTTATGCCTGCTTTTACCTCTTCATTTGAAATGGCTAGAAGGACTCAGAAAGCCCTATGCATCACTAATGAAATTAAAGAGTAAAAACACCTGTGCTTTTTCACTTCAACAAAATTCCATCTCTGATCCTTTTGCTCATGGTGAAAGCTTTTACCTCCTCTTCAACAGGTAAGGGAATTACACCCCTCTCCTAATGGGGAGATATTTCCAACAACTGACATCACTTTCAAAGAGCGAATGACATTATTTTCATGCCAAAAAAAGATGAAACAAAAAATGCACCATTTATTTGTTGACACGACAGAGGATTTTTGACACCTGTATGTGTTTTTTTTCCTGTGGCATGTCCAATATGTCAATAGGTTTTACAAGTATCTCTCATATTTCATCTATTCAATAAAAGACATGCCAAACATAAAACACCAAAATTCCTCCAAGGTAGTGAAATCCTAGGTGTGCTCGAGTTCAGGGCTGCAGCCGCTGCAGGTACCTCTGTTATGAGAGTTCTTTCAACACCTGCCGGGCTTTGGATACCACCGGGCCCAATTATCTTAGTCTGCCTCCTCTTCTTAACCACCTCTTCAGTCTAACAGGTCAGGGGGACAATCAATCACTCCTAAAATAAGGAAGTAATTTCCTGAGCTTTTATCGTGGTGTTGAGGTTTTGTCTGGTTGCATTTCACACCTTGAGAGAAGATGGAGCGGCACTGGTTAGGGAATATACAGAATTTGGCCTTTCCTTCTTTGTTCTCTAGACCCAGGATAATTTGGGATCTATATGGGATCTATATGTTCACCTCAATATGTGTAGTTTGGAAGAGCAAGTACAAAGATCAAGAAAATACAGTTAGAAGTCCTGTATCTTATGATGCACGTCGATAAAGGTTAGGCTAGTGTATAACTTAAAAAAGTTGAAATGTAGGCTGCATCCTCCTCCACATTAGAAACAAAGATATCCCTGACAGCATGCAGACAGTCACAGATGTGGAGATTCATATCAACACATTCCTGCATATCTGTTTATTTATACACCTTTGTTTAAAAATTTGGTTGATGGTTATTTTCATCAACTGTTTTCCACACTGTAATAAGTATGTTTATATTTTATATTTAAAGTGACTTTAAGGGGCTTTCATTTTGTGTTGATTTTGGTAGTTCCCTGGACAAAAGTGGTAATGTTTCAATGAGAGCCACGGCCCCGTTTGCAAGATGTGCTAACATGCACATTTGTCTTGCAAGCAACTGAAAGAAGGACGTGACTTTTTTGTTTTTATAATACTACGACAATGGCTGGCGGTTAGGCTCTTCTTTCTGCCAAGCAGCATTGGAGAAACACCAATTTGTATTATCTTTTAAAGACTGCTTATTCAGTGTTTAGGCATGCTGTTGAATCACCGGTCTGGTTGTTTTGGACAAGAATTCAGAATTTTAAATTATCTGAGAAACAAGCAAATCAAACGAAGAAGCTGTAAAAATGGCTTCTATGAACTCTGAGGACTACCTGTTGTTCCAGAGTGCAAATGGAAAATCTCTGACGGAGGACATCCGTAGGTTGTCTGGTGAACCCTCCACTGCTCCACGGTCTTCCTCCTACTCGACACTGTACTGGCAGCCATCCTGGTCAGAGGTGGTGGTACAGGGCTTCAAGCAGCAGCTGCTGCCTCCTCACCCAGCCCGGACCTCTCCAACGGCTACACGCCTGTCTGATGACGCTCCAGTCCACCCAGCTGCTACTTCTGCGGCCCTTTGCGAAAACAGTAAATCTGCTTGAGTACAATGATCACCAATGTATCATAAATAAAATAGATATAATACACACCTTTTAGGAGGAAGAGGGACAATTCAGGATCGGGTTAGAATCCTTTCAACTCCTGCACTTCTCTCCATCTGTTGAAAGACAGACCAAGGTTGACTCATGTTTTTGCCAGTGCTCTGTCATTTCCCCTTTTTTTTTTTTTTGCAGTTTTCAACAAAAAAAAGGTTGTTTTAATGTAGCGTAATATAGTTCATCCACCTTACAAGACTCTAAATAGATCACCTATAATCTTTAAATCTGATCTGAACTTCACATTAAATATTTCTTCTTCATATATTTTTTATGTACATTTTTTACAGTGAGCGGATAAGTGAGGTATTTGCAACTGCATCAAATAAAATCACCAAACAGTCACCAGCGGTGTATTTTTTATATTTCACATCCTCTTACATTAACACATAGGCTAAAGAGATGGAGGCAAACTTTACCTGACCTGCCCTCTGATTGGATGAGCTAGGACAGGAGAGGAGAGGGGATTGGACAAACGACCAGAGGGCATCATGGGGGATTATACACAGGTGTGTTGTGGTGCGCCTGGGGTTAGATCTGCCAAAGCCAGGCCTGTTTGTGTGTGTGTGCATCCTCCAGTCTGTGCGTGTGTTTAGCCATCTCAGTCCTCTTCCTACTGATGTCTAGAACAGACTAAATGAGCAATAATCTGCACACATCCCTCCAGATGTCCCAGTGAATTTCCTGTGGCTTAAGGCGCCAGCTGAGCTCTTTGAAAGTTTTGATAACTTCTGCAAATGTGATTGAACCTCTGCTTGTTCAGGAATGTGGTGCAGGACACAATGTGCTTATTCCTATTTTACCTCAAAGAGATGAAAAAGGAGGCATGCGCTTGGTTCCGCTACTAGTACACCTTTTAGTACAATGTAGTCTTACATGCTTTTTAAGAGGATTGTTAGAAAAAGACGTGTGGTGCACAAGTTAAGAAATATATTTTAAAGAAACTTTTTCCAAGTTGTGCAATTTTATAGTGTGTTCACTGTAATAATTCAGGTTACTAAAATCATACTAATAGAATAGCAGAATTTTTTTGTCTCCAGTTTTATAATGCAAAGATTACATGTGAAGTCACATGCAAAAAAATAATGATGTTATTCTATATCTTTTTGTTTAGCTTTTCTTTGTACTAACATTATGGTGAACAGATATAGAGTTTTATACTGTTGGAGCTCAGCCTATAAACTCATTTCCATAAACATGTATTGTTATTTGGGGGGGTTGGGGCCCTCTGATCATTGTGCAATCAACCAGAAGTTGTCAGCAGCAACAGAGGAAGATAGTGGAGTCGAACAGAGCTTTATTCCCCATCATCTGTCAATCAATGCTACTACAAGGCCCTCACTCCTCACAAGCTATCAAATACGAGCCGGAGCACATATAAAGTGACATGAATATTTGATATTGTCCTGCCAATCTCACTACTATTACTTCCATTCATTGACTAAATCTAATATTTAAAATCTCAGAGCCAAGTTGCAAACAAAAATATGTTGGAATGTAAAACAGAAACACAATAATGGCCGTAGATGGAAAGAATTTTCAATAACGCAGCCTAACGTGGGCACGGAGAGAAGCATCAACCTTGCATGTAAAGATAATATGGAGTTTCTGTCGGAGAAAGGTAACAAGAGGAATTTCTAAATTACATGTGTAGGCAACACACTGAACAATGAGAACAGCAGGCAGAAAAGCCTAACCCTGTTAAGTATGAGGCTGCCGGGTAATGACAATGTATTTGTGCATTTCAGCATCTTGGAATCTCCGGCTCGCCTGGGAAGGAAGAAATATAATTTTTGTGGTTGCCATGGATACCTGTGTGTGAAGGTTTTGCTGCGAGTCTCGACTCCTCTAGGAGATCAGTGAACCGCATGTGTCAACCAGCATTAACCTGCTCAGTCCAACAGATGCACAGAGACACACATGCACAAGAAAGAATAATAAACACACACAAACATGCACATTAACCTTCTCATCTCAACACAGAGTACAGTACAAACTGAGCTGCAGCCTCTAAACACACAAACACACACTCGTGAGTGCAGCTACGCATTGTCGGAGCTGATATACTCTTGAGTGAACACGAAGCTGTACCCTGAAGAAAAAACTTTGATTATGATGTTGTTCTGTTGTACTACATGAGGTCTAAACCTCCACTGTGGAGTTGGTGCTTTCCAAACAGACAAAGTCCTACCTCCTAAACACTCTGATACTGTACCTCCTGTGTGTGGTGCAGTTTTATTTTCTCTGGTATTGTGTTCTTCATAATTATCAGCTTTACTTCCATAATTTGTGGTTGAGGTTAAAATTGATTTCAGAGGTACTTTATCCAATTTATGTGCGGTACTTCAGCTTAAATGCATTGTATGAAATTTCTGCCACAAAGGGGCTCCTAATCAAAACAAAACTTTGATATCCTTGTACCCAAGCATGGGATCATGGGAGTTGCTGTCTTCATTGTGTAACCGTCATTGCTGATGAAAATGTATCTGATCGGACTCAGGCAGAAACAATATTCTTGGACAACTTTGTTTTGAGTTTTAGTCACGTTACATTGTGTAATTTTGTTCAGATGAAATAGCTGCAAGCTAGCGTCACATTAACCAGCTAACTGATGAGTCAGCTCAAAGATGTATTTTTGTCTGGATATGGGTCACTGCTCAGCCTGGCAGCCAATCTATTCCTGTGGCCACTTGTGGTATTACAACGAAAAATTCCATGATGTAAAGTTTATGGGCCATGTGGTGAAACACTACTGCACAGTTTAAGTGAGCCACATAATGCAGACATAAACCTGAAATCTATTAAACTTTGTGGGTGTATGTGCCAGGTGAGCAATTCTCATAGGATGGAATCGGCTCTAGTAGTATATTGTTGGCTGTAATATACTTGTGAGTCAACTACCCATACTGTTACTGTAGCTAATGTTATGTGGCTAATTTAACAGTGGGGTAATCTGTAATCTGTGGTAAAACCATCATACTAAAAGTTACTTGAATGCACTGTGCGTGGATGAAGTGTTAAGTTGTAAAATTTTCATTTACAACTAATTTAGTAACTGATTGGTTAGCTTGCTAGCAAGCATGCATCTGTCACGCCGGGGGACAGGAGTGAGAACCCAGGAGACAGACTTAAAGTTCACAAAAGTTTCCCTAATTAAGAATGTGATTAATGCAGGGGATTGCAGGAGCGGTGGAGACAGACACAGAGTCTCCAGGCAGGCAGGTAAGTTAGGGCTTCCCCAGAGAGCAAACAAAAGCGCAGACGTAAAAACAGGCAGAAGAGTCAACAGGTAAGCAATCCAAAAAGGCGAAGGTACAGACAGGGAAAAGGTGATACTCGGGAGTCGGCAGAGACGGCAGTCAGGTAACAGGTAATCAGACAGGATAAATGCTGGTAGGTTGACTCTGGATAGACAAAAACGAACTGGCGACGAGACAAAGGAAACACAGGGTTTATATACACACCAGGAAGGGAATTAACGAGACACAGGTGAAACACATTAGGGCGGGGAAAGGTAATCACACAGGCGGGAAGGAAGGGAACACAGGAAGTAAAGACACCAGACAAGAAACAGGAGGAAGGGCTTCACAATAAAACAGGAAATGACAAGACAAAATAAAAGCACTACCGTCTGGGAGCGGTAGTGACAGCGTCAGTGCAAGCCAGTTACATCAGAGCAGCACTAGCCAATCACAGCACAGCAAAACTAGGCACATACAACCAATCATAAAGCATAACACAGTGCAAAACCCAGAGCTGATCTGTCAGATTGGCCACATCTGTTAATCCCAGGTGACCAAATCAACCATAACCTTGAACACAATTACAGATTTCTCAAGGTTAGGACATTGTCAAAAACATTTGGGAAAATGTAAGAATACCTCTCAACAAAAATAACATGGGTGCAGATTTTTAGGCATTTTAATGCCAAATGTTACATATTATACCTTTAACATGAAGAGCATTAGCCAGGGTAAGAGGATTGTTCCATCTGGGACCATGTCAGCTAAATGATTCATTTATATTCCTGTAGCACCCACCAAATTAATATATATGCATACTATAACTGACCCTGTTAGAGCAGGTCAAGTATAGTGCGGCATAATATAGAAATGCAGCCTGTGCCTGTTAGTCTGTGCTTCACATTATGCTGGTGTATTTTTCCTTTTAACACATAAATTCAGCTAAATCATCAATTCTTCAAGATTATGGCTTTTGTGGTCTGGCAAAAGTGCAGTGCCCTCCTCTGAGAAGTAATGCCGGATTGTTTAATAACTAATAACTAGACAAATTTATATTTAAAAAACAAAAGAACATAAATTGAGCCTCTGGATTTTCTGAAATTCTAACTAGGAATCAACTCTCTGGCATTTCCATAGTCTCTGTTTTCATCCTCTTCACAAACATGCCAGACCTTTTCTCTGTAGGGCCCCTAACTGACACTCTGGGCTCGTTGTCAAGTATTATGTTCTCAAGTGTTTGTGCTTGTCTTCTGCGCCAAGCTGCTGGAGTCCTCTCTGCCCCATCCACAAAGGCCTACACAACATTCACCAGTCATATCTCTGCTTGTCTATCTAGGAGCCCGCCGTGTTTTCCCTCAAAGTCAAATTAAAAAGGTATGCCAGAAAAGAGAGCGTATCTGCAATTCAGAACACATTTTTCTATCAGACAGGAGATATATTGCCGACTAAGTATTGTCAGATGTTGGCAAATTCCACATATTTTTCATATCCGGCCCCCTTAAACTTGGGGCCGCTTCAAGACTCAAGGCACATCATCGACAAAGACTCTGTTTGACCTTAGGAGCACAGGCAGAAATGAACCAAATATCCATTCTGTTTTCTACGAAAATATTTTCTCTGATATAAATGCAATATCACCGGCCATAAATCATTTAGGAATTCATTTGGAAATCATTTGAAAAACACATTTATTTGTGGGGTGTTCATCAATAAACGTGGCTCCTGTGGAAAGTTTTATTTATATATTCATGCATTCAATAGATTCAGTTATTCATGTATTCACTCATTCACAAGGCCTAGTCCGTGGCTATGCGTCGGGCCCTGTGTGTGTGCGTTTATGTGTGTGTGTGTGTGACCTGCGGCGTAGTCCTGCTATGCTGCGGGCTAGTGCTGTTCCCCAGGGGGCTCTCATCTTTTACTGAGCCCTGACAGAAGATGGAGGCTGGGAGAGGGGTCCGCTGCATTAAAAAGCCTTTACCTAGCTCTGATTTATCACCCCTGCCTCACACATACACACGCACACAATCACACACGCACACAAACCCGCCTGCCAACCCCACGCCATCTCACCATTCCTCGCCGCAGCTCGACTCTACACTCTATCAAACACACAGACATATAGATGCACACACACACACACAGATTCAAACCGACACACACATTCACACACCATCAAACACATACTCGTTCCATCATAAGATGGCTGCCTCGGAGAAAGAGTGAGGGAGCGAGGCGCCGCACTGCACCGCAGTGGTGATTTTGCATTTTAATGGTACCCCTCCTCTCTTCCCTTCACCCCTCAGTTGGTAATTCTGGTGTGTCGCAGGCAGGCAGGCGGCAAGCCACCGGCTACCTCACCACAGGAAGACAGAGCGACACAATTACAGGACAGCATTTCCTGGATACGTCACCTGCAAACGGCTGCATTTGAATGTGACAGTCACTGAGGAGGTGAGGGAGGAGACCAGGGAAGGATGGGTACTTGTGTGTGTGTGTAGGGGAGGAAGTAGAATCCAACAACAAGCTGCATGAAGTCCTGGAGGACAGCCCCAGCACACACACACATATATGACTATGAGACTATATGGCCCTTTAATTGCGCATGAAGACACCTGCGCACACTAGGCAAAGTAAAATATACTCACAAAATTCTAATTCAAAGCCGCACGCGTACCCCCGAAATGGAGACATGGACAAAGGTGAACATTGGTTTTAAAAATGCATCACAGCAAATGCAAAAACACACACGCACAAACACACGCACACACACAAGGCCGTCAACAGCGCACGCAGGAAGAACACAGCACTTTGTCCTTGAGAGGGTCCAAGACTTGGTAATCATATTCATTCATTCATTCATACATATGGGTGGAATACATTTGCTCCATCTCCGCTCGAGTTATTGCATGAGTGCTGATAAAAACTGGGGAAAAAAGATACAGGGAATGAATTTAATCTCTGAATAAAAAGCTTTATATCCAATACACATTAATACGACTTGACTGCACAAGAAGTTATGTATTTAGCATTACTAATTTTTGTCATTGGAGACTTTTCTGTTTTTAAACCCTATTCAGTCATGATACGCCAGGTGAAATCAGGAATGTTGTTTGCTGGAGAATGGACAGTAGGGAATATTTGGTCATGAACGTCCAGGGGACAATTTTACAGGCCTGTGGGAATGCATTTAAAACTAATGCATCTGTTCAATAATTACACGCCTGTAAACTGCTATTTCTTTTAGCAATGGATCCACAAGATTAAGTTTTAAAACAATCAAAATTTTAATTTAATTTCAGAACAGTTTTCTTTCAAATGTACCTAGACTAAACAGTTTCTGCTGCCTGTAAATATTTGTATATTACCTGTATGTATATCATGATTAAAGAAATTCATGGTGCATTTGATGTGTGTATTTGTGTCTCTGTAAAGGTCCACACAACTAGAGAAGTATAAAACATTTTGGGAACTCAAAAGCCTTGAAGAGGTCAGCGGAGAGAATTGAAACATAATGGTTGAAGTGAGGCCTATTTTTATTTTAGTCTTGTCCTTTAAATGCTTTAAACGAGTGTAGAGGATGTCTTCCACTGTAAGAAATTATTATTTGATTGTTGATTAATCCGTCAATTATTTCCGTGATCAGTTATTTGGTCTAAAAATGTCAGGAAAGGGTGAAAAAATGTTTAATACTATTTTCCAAATGTTTTGTTTTGTCCACAAATCAAAGACAGTCAGTTTACTGTCACACAGAAACAAAACACATTTATGAAGCTGGAATCAGAGAATTTTTACTTTTTCCTAGAACCAATTAATAGACTAACAAAATAATGATTCAGTGATTAATTTTAATTGTTGACAACAGTTCATCAGTCTTTGCAGCTTTAATGTGTATGTGTGATCCATGCATCTGATGTGCTGTGGTGTGAAATTTAGACCCTATTGTTAGTCAATGCAACCTTAGATGCTGGAATAATATTGTAAGGAAACTCTATGACCAGAGTGTGTATGTGTGTACTATGTGTGTGTACAGTAAGTGGAAGAAGAAGAGGAGGAGGAAGAGAGATTGCTGGTAATGGAATAATTTCTCACCTCTTCTAATAGAGGTTGCTGGTGTTAGGGAAAAGATGATAATAACACTGTTCAGGCTGAAAATGGGAATAATTCCTTTGTTTAACTAGTTTACAGGTTGATTTTCATGATCTGTGTGTGTGTGTGTGTGTGTGTGTGTGGATGTGCCTGATTTGCCGGGCGAAGTCATTTGTTTTTAAAAGCAGTAACATTTTGCTACTAATCTGTGTGTTTGTGTGTGTGTGTGCTGAGGAAATGGAGGGTGAGAGGAAGGCTGCTGCAGCTGTTGCCTCCAAAACCATAATTCATTGTTGGGAATGCTACAATCTAGATTACATCTCTTGCAGCTTAAAAGTGTATTTTCCCATAAACAGCAATCTACGGCTCATAAAAATTAATTCTGCTTCAGCATAAACAACCCCCCTTGTCCTCTCACCCCTTCACATGTGCGTGTGTGTGTGTGTATATGTGTGTATACATGTATTTGTCCGTATGGCATAAACAATCCCCTACTCCTGTCAAGAACACAGAGTGATCCATCAGTTTCTCCACAGAAAACCAATTTCACTGGAGATGTTCAGTTTTTTCACACACCACCTATCCTCGCAGAGAGAGTCGGAAAAGGGGGGAAAAGAGAGAAACACACACACATACACAGAATAGAGGGAGATAAAGGAAGAGGCAAAAGAATGGCGAGGAAATTGAACAGAGAAGAGAAGGAAACATGAAGCAAAATTGAAAGGGAAGTAAGGGAGAAATAAGAGAAAATAAGAAAGACACATCTCGCTGTGTTTAATAGGACATACTGATATTTGCTGTCTCATCAGTTCAATACAGTACGTACAAACCGTTCATCTGTTGCCCTACACTCATATGCACTAGGAGCTGACACAGAGTGCCTGTCAAACAGGCTTTATGTGACTGCTCCAAAAAAGAAAAGGCACAGTTTCAGTCTCTACACAGTGGTGTTTGTAATAAAAAAAAAGGGGAATAAAGATGAAAGACTGGAAGAAAAAAAAAAACTCTCGCTTTTGACCGTTAAAGCTTGAAGTGTGGAATTATGAGCGAGGAGCAAGGCATGCCGTGGCGGCCCAGTTTTGCCGTGTTGAAGCGGGCAGATGACAACATAATTATAGAGTCATCTCATAACACGTGATTAAACAAACAATGCATGTCGTCTCCTCCTAAGGTCCACCGTTTCTGGCATCCTTTTGTTTTCATGCGTGTGTTTGCTGAATAGTGGTGTTGCATGTGTTCATGCTCAAAAAAAAGAGGAGGTGAATCCATGCATATATGTGAGCATATGTAGGCACACACAGACAGAGCCAGACGGAAATATTGTATGCAGACAAACAGGGAATGGACAGCATGCTAATGTATCTTTGCAGTAATGGGCTTAAGTTAAAACAAGATGAGAAAGGCCTTCATTTTAGAGGAGCTGCATTGCGACTAATGACTAGAGGGCCTCCAACTGCCATCTCAGCCTATTATAACTTGGAGATGGCTCTTCTGTGTTTTTAAAGATGAATGCAAATTAAAAAGCATTAGGCTACATTCATTTGCGGTCTTTGGCATATAGGCCACTTTTGGTCCGAGGGCCACTTAAGGCTGCCTTATTTCTTCAAATGACCTTGAAATCAAAGACAGAGCAAGTTTTAATGATTTAGAGGGCTCTTAAAGACTCAAAAGGAAAAGCAATACAGGGCCTCATTAAAATTTTCATTTAAACATTAAAAAAGCTTTTTGTTACAAATGTTCCTGCCAGGATGCTGAGTTGATACACAAAGAGGGCTGTAAGAATACTGAGCATCTGAGCCAATTTGATGTCAATGCATCTCTTCATCCCTTCATCAGTGATTCTATAAATTACAAGGCATGCTTATTTGGCTGCTTTATAATTTTCTTTGCGAGTCTCGGGGCTTGTGTGTGTGATAAACGACGAGCTGTGGAGCATTGTGATTTGGTGCAGGGCCTGTGAATGACCTAGGGAATGCAGCATGTCACTTTATATTTAGCTTCTATTTCCTCACCGCCTGCTCTTCCGCTGCACATGGTATGATTTCAGTTTGGGAGTGTATGTGTGTGTACGTGAACAAAGAGTGAGACATATCCCATCACCCCCTAAAATTCCTTCATTCCCTCCTCCATTGCTCCCTTATTTCCCCAACGACTCAACGTGCCTTGTAAAAACCTTAGCCTGGCTGCTCAGCGCCCTTTAAAATGTAAAGCAATATTACGAAGCCTGACACTTTGATCTCTGTTACTATGGTATTGTTTCAGGGGTCCAGTGAATGTAAAGAAAGCCGTGGCTGTCCAGAATTAAAGGAGTGTGTGCCAGGATATTCACTTTACACGTTGCCTTCACACTGAAGGAAAATATGCGAGAAACTGATGAGAAAACTGTAATATTTGTTACAGGTGTTAAGATATTTTAAATGCCAAAAAAAAAGAAAGAAAGTGAGAATGTATTTTTCAGTTTTTGGCATGTGGATCCAGAGCCTCCGTAACTTCACCTCTCGTGTGTTTAGTTATTTACAGCCCTGACAACAAAAAGCCTTGAACTGTTCTGCAAACTACACAGCACCCTTTGTGTCACAGGCAAAACAGGAAATCAGGCTTTTGTCCGCTCGAGATGGCATCAAAAAACACCTTGTTTCATCTGTCTTAAGCAATCCCATCTTGACGCCTTCACACGTCCCCATGTGGGGCTGTGCCGCTCCTCAGAACAGATTGGGAAACAGCACAAACGATCTGCCGGGGAAGTCCCAGCGGGCTGCCATAACATGCTCGTTTGCCGACGTACCTCTGTTGCACAGAGCCCATGTTTGATTTCTCTCAGGTCGCCCCTCCTTTTCTTTCTCTCCTGCTCTCACTTCTATCACTTGCTCATTTTGCTGTCTATATCACCTACTTTCTTTCTTTCTTCCATTCCTTCTTTCTTTCTCTCTGTCCCTGACATTCATACTCTGTCAGCCTGTTGGCCTGTCTGTCTGCGTCTCTTTTTCTTTCCCTCTCGGGCCTGCCTCTCTTTCTCCCTCACACCTCCTCCTCCTTCTCTTTCACTTTAAAATACGTGTTAGTTGGCTGTGTGTCTTGTAGAAATGCCAGCAGTGATTGTATCCTTCATCCACAATGCAATGATAAGGCAGGTGTACTCCTGCCCCCCTCCATTCTCCTCACCTCCCTTCTTTCCTTTTGTACCTCAGAAATTAGGTATTGCAGCAGCAAACACTAAAAGCATACCAAAAGAAAGATATATAGAAAAAAGATTAGATTGCCTTCTTCATATGTTAGTTTGTGTGTGGCCTTTGTTGACGCCTGGGTAAATCCACAGAAAATGCTGTTAATGTTTATTTCCCATCTTAAAGGATGCATCGCTACAAGAAAAGTGCCTTTTGTTGTGTCCTTTTCCCCACTGATGCAGTGCTGCCAACTGCGCAAACAATATTTATCTCCTCATTTACTAAAAAAGCACACTGAATTTCCTCCTGAGAGTAAAAAAAAGTAGCAAAGTTTTGCAGAATTAGTTGTTGGATGAGTTGAAAAGTTGCATTACACCTGTTAGCTGAAAAACAACAGGTTCTGCTTTGGTGCATAAACCCCAAATACAGCCAGCAATAAATAATAAGATTTCACGTAGAGTATTTGTGCACCGGGGACAATGGCTTCCTGATTTCTCAGGTGTAATGCTTTGGTGGATGAATCGCAGGTGTAGGAGATATTGTGTGGTGGATGGAACACAGGTGCCGGAGTTATTTCCGGTCTGTGCCGTTAATCACCAACCTGAAGCTGAAATATGGCTTGCATTTTAGCGGTTTTAAAATAGAGTTCCCTTGACGGCATATATTTAGGTAGGGAAATAATAATAATAAGGGCAAGATAAAGTCAAGAGACTGTGAGAATGTTTCATATGAATATGTGCTGCAAAATGTGCTCTGTTTTATCAGCCAATGTGGGCTCAAAGTCTGTAAGATAATAGAAACTAAAAAGGATCTGATGCTGTCTGCCTGATAGCAATAATTTGACAGTTTCAATTCCTATGCAGCAATCAGAGCTTTGATGTAAGGAGCTGATTAACAACTAACTTCACCCATCCCTGTTGGAGGATTTTATGTGCAAATGCAGCCTTCGAAGTAAAAAGAACAAATGATCGAGGACAAGAAAAGTCCTTATTTTCCCACAAAACAGGTTTACTGTTTCTAATGGGGCAAACACACAAAATAGAGGCTTTAAACGTGTGTATTTGAACATGCACAATTGATTTGAATTCCATAGATGAACGGATACATTAACATAAACAGAAACACAAGACTTTGGGTGTGTTTGTCCTAAACCGTGCTCAGTCGGTCTTCCTGTTATGATTCATTACTGTTACGGCCCCTCGAAGAGTCAGGATGTGACAAAGGTTTACATGAGAAACAGACTGTCTAAATATCTGATTATAAGCTGTTTATCCTCATTAAATGATGACAACATAGTAACGCCAATACGCGAGTGGCCTCAGATGTGATGTTGGTCAATATCTATTGACAGACAAATCATTGTTGTTGTTCTTTCGTTTCGTCATTGTCCAGGCCCAATGCATGAGGGGCTAAACTGGGAGTGAATGTGATTGGATTTTCAGTCTCCGTCATTAAATTCCCATGCGGGGAATACTAATTCCAGTATTTAGTGCGGTGATGCTAGGGCTTGCTTTCATCTTAAACTGATTCCAGTCTAATTAGATTGGGCATGTGGGGGGTGGTGGATGTATCCGTCTGGACTAATCCCTGCCTCTCTGTCCCAAACATTGTATTATCCAGAGAAAATCCATTGGCTGCAGGCTATTCAAAGGCAGATCTGCCTGAACTGCAGCCTCTGTACTGTATCATCTGGAAAGCTGTGGCTAGAAGGGTGCACTGTGCAGTGAGGGTGGAACCTAATGGTCATGAGTGATGTATGGGTTGCAGAAAACGCCATTTAGAATTTACAGTAAACCTTTTATCGTGTATTCAGGGCAAGACCGCTCACTGCTGCGGCCTCTTTAGCAAAGCTGTGTCTGAACTACTATGAACTACTCTCTTCACTGGGCCTTTTTTATTCTAGGACAGTGCAGTTAGGTAGCAAAATTGGGTGGCCCCCAAAATACAGTCACATCAAAATGGTTCTTTTTTTAAGATCTTATATTTAGTTTGACCTATAAACAGCAATTTCAGTAGTTGTGTGTCACAGTTGGCAAACAATACACTTGTGTATACTGTCACGTGCACACACGCACACATATTTACCGTGCATAGATCACCCTGTCATCCTGCTTATGAATTACTGGCAGACCACAGTGAAAACACAGAGTAGAGAGGTCCTTCTTCTAGGCTCTGAGAAGGCCAGAAAAATGAAAGGCCTTCAGCCATTGTTCTCCACAAAGGTCAAATGCAATTCAATCCCATAATATGGCGGAGGCGGGGTGGAGGGGGGCTCTACCTCGGCAACCGCCTTCGCTTTAAGGGTGAGCAACAGGAAAGGGCCATTCAGCAGAACAGTTGCACCCTGTGAGCTGAGCACATTCGTCAAGGGCGAGGGGTGAAGTCAGAAGGAGGGAGAAAAAAGCTGTTTTTGAGGCTTTTACATGTCGCAGCCGTTTCACTGCACACTGAAGTGTGTTAAGCGAAACAATAAAAGGCCACAACCGATTCCGCCAGAGTGAAAAGATCCTCATCTTCCCCTTCATTTTTGCTGCCCTTGTGAAATTTCATTAGGTGGATTTAACGACTTGTGAATGTCGGCTTTCTCCGTGACCCTGACACTGGTGGCGGACACGTCTCGCTGGCAGGGTGTGATGTATTGTGTTGAGGTTTTCCTGAGGTGCAATTTTTAATGTGACAGCATCTTTTGACCTCAGATCTAAAAAGTCACCCGCCTTTGTCACACTGACATGCATTTTGCTTCTTAATAGAATTTTAAAAGCAGTATAAAGTCAGCAGCACAAAATGCAATTCCCTATCTATCTATCTATCTATCTATCTATCTATCTATCTATCTATCTATCTATCTATCTATCTATCTATCTATCTATCTATCTATCTATCTATCTATCTATCTATCTATCTGTGATTTATTACTGTGGACATTTGCCTTTTAATGGGAGGGGTCTAGAGCTGCACCTGATCAGATCCAGATTAGCAGACACTTCCAAACATAATCCTCTGCATCTGCTTAGAGTCAGATTACCGCAAATAGCATAATGACGGGAAATACCCATTATATGATTCGGAATTTCGGTCTGTCAGTGACTGGAATGACAATTATCAGAAGGAAGTTGACACAATAATTTTTTTGTTCAAACACATACTTGAAAGTTTTAGGAAGATGTGGACGGTAAAAAAACAAAAAACAAAAACAAAAACGGGAAACAGTCTGGCAGCACTTACCATCAAATAACAGTCAACAACTACAATAATTTCTTTAAAAATACATTCAATATCTGCATTAAAAAAACGAATCTGTATAATAAATTGTTTTTTTTGTATTTTTTACTTTAATGACTAAGTGCTCTCTTTACATTTTTTATGGTTTCTTTTGACATTTAATTGTTAATTTAAAAAGAAACCTGAAAGTTGCATTTATTTTTATATTGAACAATATGATGTTTTTTTTTAAAATACATAGACTTTCCTGTAATTTTACATTTAAGATGATTAAGCAATTGAATAAACCTGTAAAAAATGTATAATGTCCCATTATATCAAGTTACAGATTTCCACATTTATTTTATGGTTAATATTTATAATAATAATTATACAGAAGCAGTAACAGCACATTTCTGTAAAAAAAAAAAATCTTTTTTTACTGTGTGCCTTAATTAAAAGTGGGATAATACACCTGCATTTTCTAAATTGCTGTCAAATTGCTAATCAATCGTGCATCAATCAGATGTGTTAAAGACAAACTAATGAAAGATCACGATGTGATGATCAGTTTCAGTGAAAATGAAATAAAGAATGTTTGATGAGACCAAACTGGTTTGCAGATACAGTTTTTAATGTATCACAACAATGAGCAACAAACATACTTGATGAACTATTTCCAGAAGTTGTTCAAATACCAT
>CAFUXE010001242.1:336921-351921 GCA_903364295.1 Serranus cabrilla | reverse complement strand
GTGGTTGGTGCTAGGTAGTCCTTTTCTCTATCTACCTGGTTTCCCAGGGTTTCTTGCACTTTGGCGATGTGCTGTTTGGAGAAGATGTGGTCTCGGACGGACATCCGGGCAGTGTACTTCACACAACACAAAGTACACTCAGGCCTTGGCCCCTCTGGTGAGCCTTGACTTATCATGAATGGCTTTCCAATGTTGATCTTGAATTTCTTTTCTTTAGCACGAGCATTCTGGAACCAAACCTGGACAACACGCTTGGGGAGTCCAATCTCGTTGCCCAACATCTCACACTCTTGCATTGTAGGAGTTCGGTAGTCACTAAAACAGGCTTTGAGAACTTTAAGTTGCAGGTTACTCATTTGGGTCCTGAATCGTTTGTGGCCTGGCCTATCCCCGCCATTGTTGCCTTTCCCGGACTTGCTGAAGGGGTTACCTGCCCCAAAGGGACTAGGGGAACTGGGATCAGCTAGGCTTGATGATTCACTCCTGTCATTAAAGTCATCCATTTCATCATCTCTGGAGCTATAGTAAGAGTCGCAGTCTTTTCCAGAGAAGCTGAGAGCAGGGCTCACCATGCTGCACTGGAACCTGTCACTGCCACCATCAGAATTTGTCGCCATGCCACTCTTGATCAGCTTGTCCCCTCCGTTAGCTGTGAGGCTCTCAACCTCATTGTTATTACCCTCATCTCCAGTTGTGGCATCACTAATGGCTGTATTGATAGATGATGTCTCATCAAAGTCCATCCTACTGAAGTCACAGGATGAGGCTTCTGCTGAATTAATATTAGGCCCTTCAGGTTCATCACAGTTTTCAGCTTTTAAGGATGAAGGGCTTAAGAAGTTTTTTACTTGCGCCTCAGATGGTTTGACTGGGGTTGAGGATGCAGCAGGCAGCTCATACTCATTTGGCTCAGTCTTTGTAGGCAGCTGTGGGTAGTCGAAGAAATTATACTTATTTGGGCTTTCACCTCTTTCATTGTCTTGATTCATCAGTGGGCTTGGTGGCAAGCTAAAACCTGCCTGCTTAGCATCATGCCAGTGTCTAGATCGTATGTGGCTATCTAGAGCAGATTTAGCCTTGAACAGTGCTCTGCAAAAGGGACACTTCTTGTGGGACTGGGAGGGCCCTATAGCCCTAAACTGCCCCTTTCTCTCTCTTGCACGAGTGTTTTGGAACCAAACTTGCACAACTCTCTTTTTCAAGCCAACCTCTCGTGCAATGTGGTCCAACATCTTCCTTGTTGGGTTAGAGTCAAGTAGGTATTTGTCGTAGAGAATCTCCAGTTGTTCTGGGGTGATGGTAGTTCTCAAACGTTTATCTCTGTGTTGCTCTTCACTACTGTTTCCACCATCTTTATCGTTAGCACTTTCGTCCTTGTCATCCAGTTTTCTCTTCATTGCCCCAGAGCCTGCAGCAGAGGCCATACCAGAGCTACCCTGAGAGGGGATTTGGGAGAGGCCTCCAGATAGCAACTGGCTAGCCATTAGGGGGTTATTGGGGTCAAATATCATATAGGGCATATCAATGGGTCTTTCAAGGAACTGAGAGTGGAGGAATTGGTTTTGGGCAGCCAAAAAATGCATGTGCTGATGCTCCTGCCATAGCTCCACAGTGGGGAATGCAATCTTACACTGGTCACACTGGTACTGAAGCATCTGGTGGGGGAGGCTGTTTGTGAGTGAGGAAAGGGCCAGGGAGAGTGGACTTGAGGGCACGGCAGCTGCCTGTGGCTGGGAATGGGGTCTTGACATTTGTGGCTGGGGAGCTTTCTGAGGAGGTGGCTGAGGTGTGCAAGCCTTCGATGGTCTTGGTTCTGGTAGTGACTTGATCACAGGTGAGGGTGCAGTCTCAGGTTGTTTGGGTTCAGTTTCAGGGGCAATATCTGGCCTTGGGGAGGTTTTCCCCATGCTGGCACGAGGAGAAGCCATCACGGGTGAGCTTGAGCCGGAACTGCTGGCAGTTCCATGGGACTGTCTGGGGGGCTCTGAAAGTACATGGCTAGACTTAGCTACACCTTGCTCAGGGGTATCTATGTATTCCTCACACATGTTGTCTTCATTACCTTCCTCATCTTCATCCTTATAGCACAGCTTTTTCTGGTGAGTGATAAGGTCAAAAATGCGTGGGAACACAATGTTGCACTTTTTACACTGGTACTGCATGTTGCTGGTTCTGATGTATCGCTCATTAGTCAGCTCTTTCTTCTCATTATCTTTACAATCGGCCTGGTTTTCGTAGCTCTTGCGAGCTTTCTGGCGGGCATTCTGGAACCACACCACAATGACTCGGGATGGCAGATTGAGCACAGTGGAAAGTTGCTCGATCTCATCATCCTTTGGATAGGCGTTAGTGTCAAAGAAATCTTGAAGTACCCTCAACTGGTAATCAGTGAATCTGGTCCTGGAAGACCTCTTGTTGAAGGTTGAGTCAGTTCTGTAGTATTCATGTGCACTGAGCTGGGGCTCCATTCTAATATCTTCCAAGGTAGTAATAGGAGGAATATTAAAATTGTAGGGAGAGTCTTTACTCCGCTGTCTCTCTTTGAAAAGAGTATTACGGAACCAGTGCTTTATGACTTTTTGGGGCAAGCCAGACTTCTCTGACATCTCTTGAATTTGCTCTTCATTGGGTGAATTGTTGATGTCAAAGTTGGCACGGAGGATCTTAAGCTGGTCATCTGTGATACGGGTACGTGGTCGCTTAAACTGGGACTGGCGGAGGAAGTTTGGATCAAGGCCAAGTTGTTGCTGGCAGAGCTGTGTAAGGTCTGTGGAGAGAGAGTCCATAGTGGGCAGCTGGAGGGCAAGCTGAGGGGGCAGGCCTGGGTGTTGGACAGACTGCATCATTAGAGGTGGGAAAAGGGGCAAATCCAAAGGAACCGGCAGCTGCACTTGTGGAGGAGCAGCAGGGGCAGTAGGTGGTGGAGGTGGGGGTGGTGGCTGCGGTGGTGGTGCCTGGTGAGATGGTTGGTGAGTGGTCTGATGGGTGACTGAAACTGGGGAAGGTACTGGAGTTTGGGGCTTGGTCATTGATGTAGTTGAAGACTGGGGAGTGGTCACTGGGGCTGGAGTAGGAGGTGGCGGAGGAGGAGGGGGCGGGGGCGGCGGTGGTGGAGTCTCAGGTGAAGCAGGGTTTATTGGATAGAGTTTGTCATAGGCTTCTCTGTACTGCTGGGCAAACTTCTCCAGCTCCACATATGGGAAAAAGTGACTGTGCACATGTTCCTGGTGGCTTTTGAGAATAAGCATATTGGAGAAGAGTTTTCCACACATCCCACACTCAAGCTTATCAGTGTTTATTTCCACTTGTTCAACTCCGTCTTTATTTTTCTTTTGGTTTTTTTGTCTGTTTTCATTGTACTGGATGACCAGTTCAAATCCAAAGTTCTCTAGTAGTGCTTTGGCTGCATTACCCCTTGCTCCTGACACAATACGTGGAGGAGGAATCAATGACTCTGGGAACTTTGATTTTCTTGGGTCTTTGCTGTCTTTTCCTCCATCATGTATTGCATCACCTGCATTTTCCATCTTTGCTCTGTTTTCTTGTTTTTCTAGTTGGTCCTCTGCCTCTCTTGACATCTGAATTTCTGAAACCGACACAGTGCTGGACTCCATTTTGGATTTATGGTTCTGCAGTTGCTGGTTTTTGTGTTGCTGAATTTGCAACTGTGCCTGAGAGGCCTGCTGCTGTTGCTGTTGCTGCTGTTGAGCCTGTTGCTGGGCCTGAGCCTGCTGCAGCTGGTGTTGCTGTTGCATCTGCTGCTTCAAGTCCTCTAGGAATGATCCAGTAAGGCCAGGCATTCCAAAAGCTGCTGCTGAGTGGAGCGCAAGTTCTGGGCTAAGGTTGAACTCTGCTCCTGGGATGTAGAAAGGGAAGAGGAACTGTGGCTGTTGAAATTGCAGCAGTGCTTCTGGGGTCATGGGGAAATGGGGGAAGAAAGCTGGATTGAGGAACTGAGGCTGGAAGAAGGCAGCCTGTTGCTGGAGTTCATGTTGAAGCTGCAGTTGCAGTTGGGCTGAGGACTGCGCTGACTGGTGGCTGCTTGCCTGTGCTGAAACATGGTCAGTAGTTGTGGTTTGTTTTGTGTTGTTGCTGCTGTTAGCTTCTTTGGGTTCCACAGTGTTTTCTTTGTTAGCAGAGGGTGTTCCACTTCTAGCAGTGTCTGAGTTGCTGTTGCTCCCTTGTGTGCTTGGGGCTGGGCTTTTTGCAGGCACTGGACCACTGGTACCAGTAATACTGCTACTGCTGCTCATTTCACTTTTGGCTGTTCTGGCTTTGGTCTGGTGAAGCACTGACCTCATATGGATTTCAAGTGTTGAGCTTTGGCTGTAGGCAACATTGCAAATATTGCATTTGAATGGTTTGTTGTCAATGCTGTTGCTTGTCTCTTGTGGAACTGGGCTTGATGCCTCTTGAAGGACCTTCTTCAACTTATGCAGGTGGGAAACTGAATTATAGTGGACAAGTAGGATGTTCTTCTGGGTGAAGGACTCCTTGCATACTGTGCACTTGTAAGGCCGAGAAGGGTCCAAAAATTTCTCCATTGTAAAGTTGGGCCCTTTCCTAAATGGTAGGGTCCGTTTTGGTTCTGCTCCCATGTCATCTAGCAGAGAGCTACTGTCACTTCCTGTGGGACTGGGCTTCTCTTCCTGGTCCATTTCATCATCTTTGTCCAAGTCATGTTCAAAGGCCTGAGCTTCCTCCAAGGCCCTGGCCTCACTCTCAGTGATATCTCCATTCAGTGGCAGATTTCCTATGAGTTGCTGCACCTCAGCTTCACTAAGTTCAGGATGACCATTTTCCAAATGCTTCCTGAGGGCCAGGAATGTCCTGAAGCTGCGCTGGCAAAGGCTGCACATAGTGGCTGCTCTGATGGCGTGGTACTGGGAATGTATCTGAAGCTTCTGCATTGTCTTGAAGGCCAGGCTGCAGTGGTTGCAACGATATTTGTAGACATGGCGATCAGATACTGAGAGCTGCTGTTGTTGCTGCTGGAGCCTTTGGAGTTCACTAAGATGGTCCTGTAGGGTATCAGGGGACTTGCTACCAAGTCCTAAGCCACTGGCTCTCTTCCAACCTGGGGCCTCTGAGGCCTCCTTTGGGGGCTTGACTTCCTCACCCTGAAGGTCCAATTCATTCTTGTCTTGACTGGTCAGCTCATCCTTTGAGATGTTTCCTAAAAGTAGAAAATGCAATTTGAAACACAATACACAATAGACTGCATAATTTACTGAAATACATTTATACTGACAAATTATAATAATATTAATACATGTATATACTGATATATTGAAGTTAAACTTAATTATCACTTGGACAACAAATAATGACAGAAAGAAAACAATCTAAGGAGCTAATTCTGCTCACCTTGAGACTTTCCTGACCCATCGATAAGAGAGGTAGAGGAATCCATTAAAGACAGAGCTTTGTCTTGTCCAGTTTGGGGATTCATTATATTATTTGGTGATGCTGTGTCAGGTCCGACAACCTATGAAGACAAAAAAAATGGCCTCATTATTATAAACATCTGTAAATAATGACATAGTAGATTCTACCACCAATATTTGTAAATGTTTCATCTTGTTTCTTGCCTAAAAAACAAATCTTATTTTAGAGATAGACTTTGCTCTTCTCGGTGGACAAAAATAGTCAATGTTATAGCAGTATATTAGGGAGTACAATGAATATTTTATGGATATTTTGCAACCCCTTGTCCTAAACTAAACAGGAGGCAAGAGGGAGGACTGGACAGTCCTGACAAAATACTAAAAAATCTTTATTGCATGTCCACTTCTCAAGATAAGTAGATATGATAAGATAAACTTGGAAAAAAAACATTGGCTGATGTCTAAAAACACTGCATAAACATCTTAAGTGACATTTTTTTTCCTTTTTAAAAGAACTTGCAAATTTGCAAAATAGCACAATTTTGCTGACAGAGACATACATGCACATCTTCGTAATCATCACTTCTACATACAGTCATAATCAGCTTTTCCACACAGTCAGGAGCCACGCTGTGAAGGTGGGTGAGATGCAGCTGCAGGTGAATCTTGTTGCTCAGGACATCCTGGCACAGCGGGCAGCGGATCACTGGCTGCATGGAATGCTGGGACATCACGTGGAGCTGCATACGGTTGGCATCTTTACTGCTGTAGTTGCAATATGGACACTGCTGAACCTAAAAAAAACAAACAAGATGGTATAATAAATATCTGATTGGGAGCAGAGAAAAATAGCATCCTGTGCAATGTTAAGATGAATCCAAGATCAGGAATACCCCGTTAATGTACTCCTTAGTGAGTTTCATTCATACACAACAGAGCCATTAGCATAGCTGTCTGTCCACTGTCTGCCTCACTAAAGAAGCCAGACATAACCTTTTTCAAAACAAACAAGGATGGAGACATGCAAGAACTATGTCTCCTGCACTGTTAGGGGTGAAAATAACTGCACATCTACAAAATCAAATGTCATTTTTACGGGGCTTTCCTGTTCTTCACTGCCCACTTATCTCATCCCACCACATTCACTTCTCCCCACCAACCCCCTTGCCCACCTTAACACAGAAAATGTAGATCAACCATGTTTCATGTAATTCACTTAAGTCCCTCAACTCATGCAATTTTATTAGCAGAAAACACGATTGGCCAGAATTTCTAATCAGTATTACAGATGACAAAGGTGTGTTCTCTCCCAAGCTACGCATTGCCCTCATTACAGGGAGTACTCTGAACATAGCTGCCTCCCCACCACCTGTCTTAATAGAATCCATTTCTGAAATGACTAAGTCCTCCCTCCTTGCAGGGCCCAGAACCAGACGAGCTAATACTTCATAATCTAATTTAAAAACACATATAATTTAAAGAGATGCAAAAAGGGGGAAGCAGCAGAGAGGGAGGCCTAAGGCTAGTGCAGGTATTCCACTTAAGAACACAAAGACTGGCCTCGTTTGCTTGATGCTAAAAAGCTCTGTCAGGGAGGAAATGGTGGGCAGCGTTTAACCCTTTGATAGAAAGCTGGCGACAGCAATTGCTAAATGCTTAGCTTAGCATTTCTACTTCTTACAGTTCATAAGTGTCTTCCCATTAGCTTATCCCACAGTGACAGCAAAGGTTAGATTTCATTACTGCTGTGAAGGAGAACCTGCCTTATGAACTTTAAGCTTTCTGTATTTTATAGTTTATTTGCAATATGAGTTGCCAGATATCCACTCTACATATATGCATACACAATAATCTTCAGATGTAATTTCTTTGGAAAGATAAGAAGTCCATGGTCTGGCCTCTTTGAGTTATTAGGAACTACACCAGAAACATTTTTAATAGTGTTGCTATTGTAGCTTTGTGATATTCCACAAACCTTTACCTGCTCATTGGCAGAGGTCTTTCCCTCAGCAGACTTTGGCCTTTTGGGCGGACTTTCAATTTGTCGATCTGGCAGGAGGGAATGTTTGACCATGGCATTCGGTCCAGTAACCTCTTTGGATGTGGCATTCACTCCTAGCAGATGAGAGAAAGGGGAACAGAGTCAGAATGGAAAGCATTAAGAATGACAACAACAATTTAAAAAAACAACAAAGCTGCAAAATTACAAAATGATTGATGGCAAAACAGTAGATGTATTTTTCAAATGGAGCTTTTGGGAATGAGTAGTGGAGCAGAATGACATTTTTAACGTAGGAGTTGAAAGAGAGTAACAGGGCCATGTCAGATTGATATATAGTATCCCATAGATCACACATTCATACTGTATGAGAAATGGGAATATTAATCTAGAACATATCAAGTGTATAAAACTGACAAAATTGAAAAGGTAAATTGAAATGTCTGACATTTTGTGGCTTTGTAAGATCACAAAGTGGTCAAATGACTATTAATAAACATATAATTGAGTGAATAAGATAAACAAGTCTACGAATTAGTATTCATGGGGACATAGGTGATGATTTGACACCAAGTCAACATAAGCATGGATACAAGCATGGAGTGTATTATTCACATTCATATACACTGACGTATTTCTGCCCTGAGGACATGTGAAATGGAGAAAACTCAGGCAGGCTCATTATCACAGCACGACATACATTAAATGTTATGGTAATATTATACACTTCATTAGTTCATATACATTTCCCCAGCTGCCTCAACAACTTCTCTGTCTGTACAAGATGCTAAATTTTCGGGGCTTGGTCACGGCTGGTGGTACAGTAGCAGCGCTGCTTGTGTGAGTGTGTGTGCATCTGTTTGTATGTGTGCGTGTAAGCGTGTGTGACGTTAACAGCAGGGCTCAATGTGGAGAGATCAGCCTCTGGTTGTATTTAGTAAATGCTGCAGCCACTGATAAATCTTTCATTAGCCTCATCCTGAGATACAAGCCATGCAGGCCCTGCTATACTCTGCCACTGCAATTTACCCACTCGGCACAACACAAAGACACAGCAACAGCAACTCTCCCTCCCTCACTCCTTCCCTCCCCCCCCATCTCCCTTGCTCTCTTCCTCCCTCTCTCCCTAAGCCATCACCCCCCCACCCCCCCCCTCTCTTGCCTCCCCTCCCTCGTCTGGTCACTCAAGGCAATATGTGAGCCTCACTCTTGCGAATCAACGCTTCACGCTAGATGCACAAATGGAAAAAAAGGGAAATCAAAGCACTGATACATGGAGAGGGGGCTGAAAAAAAACATTTTGTATTTCATATTATTCTGTGGCTCGTGTTTGTATTGGGCGCATATCAATTCCTCCGGCCCGTTCATGCATTTTAATTCTGTTGCATTAAGTAGGCGTTCCACTTATTTTATTTGTAATCCCCTATATCTGGAGCCTGAAATATTGGCCTGTCAAGGAAAGTGACAAGAGAGAGAGGGAGGGAGGAAGAAAGGAAGAAAGAGAGAGAGAGGGGAGAAAAAAAACACAAGGGCACAATGTGAATTTCCAAGAACATCCGAGAATTGCTCTGCAGCTCAGAATAGCGAGGTAATCTCGTCTTCCACTGCTTGTGATGGCCCCTGCAGGGCTTGTGTGTGTGTCTATGTGCATGCATGTGTGTGTATTATGTGCTTCATGACAGGCCTCTGACACTCCATTGGTCAGATCGGTCCAGCCTGGAAGCGCCCGTCATATCACCTGACCTTTCCAAAGCCTCCGCCCCGCCTCCCATATTTATTATGACCATTTCTAATTTCAACTTTCAATTTTTGCCTCCGTCTTCCAGTCAATTTGCAACTAAATTACATCCCTGCAAAAGGAGATGAGGCGATTGTCAGACAAGGGGCTGCAAACACATTTACAATGCGGCGGGGGAAAGAGCCCACAGATCACCATTGATTACTGTCGTATTGAATGTAAATGTATGTTTGTGTAGTATGTGTGTGTGTGTGTGCATGTGCAACATCAAGATCTGTCCTTCTGGTTTAGATGTGGCTTCGACCTCGCGCTTTCATCAACACTTACTACACTAAGGCTGAGAAAAACAGTTGGTTAACCTTGTATGTTGAGAGAACAGTACCCTCTATTGCCTCTTATGCGCTTTAAATGGCAAGCTATGTGAATGTGTATAATAAAGTTGTTTCGAGGCATAGAATTGCATTCATAATTGTAGAGTGTCCTCCAAGGATATAATAACCTATAACACTAATACATGCAACAGCACACTAAAATACACTATCTTTAAACTTAACCAAGAAAATCAAATATGTTTGCCTATTTTAGATTTTAACCTTCTTCTTCATATTTTTTGCATCAATAGTGCTGGATTAATTGACAATGGGAGAGAGCTGGATTGAGAACAAGACAGTAGCAGGAGACTCATTTTCCTTTGTCTATGAGTCTGCGCCCCACACTTAATGACTGTGTCCTTTTTCCTCCTCCTCCTCCTCCCTGTTCTTTCCCCTCCCTTCCCACCTTCCCTCCATCCCTTCATCTTTAGGTGGGCTCCACCAGCTGCAGCCCAGTGAAGCGGAGGGGCAGAATAAACCTGACACCGTCCCCCCCCACCCCATCCGCCAATGACAAATGTCTGCATGCAGCAGGACCTTGCTTGATTAGATAAATCAAAAGGTGATTTATGACACTCAACCCCTTTTGCATTGCAGGGGGAGAGAGCGGCACACTCACCACCCATCTTTATTTGCAACTGTCAATGGTGTTTAGGGAGCTGCGTATACACACACTTATATACACGCAAGTGGGCGCTCAAATGGAGAGAAGTACAGAGCAATGGAGGGAGAGGCAGAGAAATGTAGAGAAACAGAGGGAAGAACAAGGAAAAATGATAGAGGGGGACAGCCTATGGCTCTAAATACCTCAGGATATTTCTGTCCCAAATTGTTCCTCAAAAGGCAGAAGGACCGGCAAACACCATCATTGCTAATGCTTTTCCCGTGGATCTATTTTGGAATCTGCCCTTTTGTGTCGGAAAGGGTGAGACATTTTGTGCAAACCGAACCAGGCAAATGAGATTTTCACACAAACAAGCATATCATTGAATCCTTATATCTCTCCAACTATGACTTTAGATGAAATCAACTACATCTTGGAGCAGGATTTCAAAACAATCAAATCGTACCTAGTGCAATCTTTTTTCTCTTTTTTCTGTCTTTTACAAGCTGCAAAACAATTAGATTCCATTCCTGACATTTCGTTTCATGAAAAAAAAGGCCCACAAACACAGAGCAGAGAGTGGGGGGAAAAGGCTGTCAATTAAGAAGGAGCAGGCTGGGTGGCGGCAGCTTGGATTTAGTATTCAATTTAGCTGTCCTGAGCCCTGGCAGACTGGCTAAGGTTACGGAGTAGTAAATCTAGGAGGGAGAGCTGGCCAAAACAGGCCAGGGAGGGCCGGCCAGCATGATTTACTGGCCTACTGCTCTGAGGTTACGCATTAGGCTGACCCCCGGTCACCTGATAACATTACAGCAACACACTCTGAACCCCAAACTCCCACTGAAGCACTCAGCAGGCCCAGATCTAGCCGGAGGGAGGTAGAGAGAGAAAGAGAGAGACTGGAAAGGAGTGAGATATAGAGACATAGTCAGATGGAGAAGGAGAGAGGAGAGAGAGAGAGAGAGAGAGACCGTTAAACAGCAGCTGTCTTGTAGTTTGTGTTTTTTAATGACTAGCCCTCCTTTCTCTTCCATCTACAGCTTGTGTTTTAATGAGAGATAAATATGAGCATGGCCTTGTCACATTTGACAAATCGTCTGAGACATTCAACAAGCTGTCATTACAAAGAAAACACACATACATGCACAAAAGAATTGCTGCAGGCTTGTAATTAAACATGCTAATATCTTTAATATATTTTAATCTCATCTTAGAGAGACAGAAAATGAGCACAGCTACCATCTCAAATTGTGCAAATTTGCAAGATGCATGCAAATAAAACAAAAACCCACAGAAAATATTCTGAATGTGAACCAGCTGATATGGAATATTTAACATCTGATCTTGTTTGCATGCGATTCCATTTTGTCTGCCCCCCTTATCTGCACAATTCAAAATTGTACACGAAATTAATACATAACATTTGACTGTAGGAACAATGAGTAATTTCTTTGCTAATTTGAAGCAGGTAGAGATCTGTAATTTCCTTAGGCTGCCTGACAGGCTCATTTCCATGCCGGGGCCTTTGTTTAGTTGGTTATTTATAAGAAGTGGGCCCCTGAGCCATGGTGGCGACATGCACCATCTACACACACAGCACAAAGCTATCTGGAAGTAATCCACATTGGGGACATTTGCATGGAAAATGTAACATGGATTATAATTAATCTAAAGTGACATGGGATTATAAAAGACAATGTAAATGAAGCAAGGGAAAAAGCTCTTTCTGTCTTTCCTTGCCCCTCCCCCCTATATCTCTGTCTCTCTCTTCCCCTCTCAATCTATCTGCCCCTCTTTGTTTAAAGGATCTTGGTCTTGGAGATGAAGTGCGCAAACACACTGCTCACTTGGTCACACTGTAATCCCTTCCCTGGAGATCTCCATAAGGACACACACACATACACAGACACACACGCACACACGCACACACGCACACACACACACACACACAGATCTGAACATTTCAAGCTTGCCAGAGATTTGGGGCTGGTGAGGGAGATGCTAAATCTTACTACTTTAAGCTGGAAAAAGAGAAAAACAAGGCCCTGTCTCTGATGATAACCCTAGCATAACAACACGCTGACACACCAGGCTCCCTTTTGCATTTTCTGGCATTTGACTTTCTGAAACCTCCTTTAATCCAAATGCAAAATAAAACACCAAAGAACCACTAGCAATATTATATCTGGCTTCCTAGCCAAACTTGCAGCTGACCCCAAGGCGATTCCTAGAACAAATTATTCACAAAAAAATAAAAAGGCGTACAGTTCTGCTTTATTAAATAGATCCCTGACACCTGATAAACTACACTTGGGGACACACACATACGTAAGCACGCTTTAAAGTAGGAGGGACTTGGACACTTTTTTTTGCATGTGTGCGGTGGTGTTAAATGACGCTGGCGGTAATATGCGGCAGTAAATGCATGGATGGTGGTTCCCCGCCAGTCCGTCAGACAGGCCTGTCAGAGAGATAGAGCTGAAAGATAGATGACTAGCTAAACTAATAGGCCCCAGCCTCACTCAGCTCTCCTTCTGCCTCATTGAGCCTCACATTATGGAGCTAGGTATGGCATGCTAGGAAGAGGAGGTGGGGAGGGAGTTTGAGATGGATAGAGGGTGGGAGTTGGAAGGTGTGTGGGAGGGGGGAGGTGAGTGTGTGAGTGGGGTAAGAGACATTAGTACAGCGAGAAAGAATGAGAGAGAGAACCCCATGCAATGACAGAGAAAAAAAGAGAGAGAGACCCCATGCAATATTCATCCCCAGCCATGGATTTCCATCTCATACATAAAAAGACCATATGAATTCTTATTTGGGTAAATCAAATCTAACAAAGCCAGGGCTATCCCGACCACAGCCTCGCAGCGGAGGCATTATGTGCTCCCTACCTCGCCCAAAATAACAAAAACACCAAGCTGTCTTGTACAGATTGTTGCCCCTCCCTGCTTACAACATTGCCATTCTTGCAAACGGATAAACAGTTCTTTCTATCTTGTGCTCTTTTTCTATCTGAGGTAATGCCTGGTGATGGGGTCACAGATTGGACAACAATTAAGGGATGGATTGAGACAGGGAAAAAATAGGAGAGAAAGAAAAATGAAGGGAGGGTGTGGGGGAAAAAACTAATTTAAGGGTTGCAAGGATGCGGTGCAATATTAGAAAAACATATACACAGCCCCCCCCACCCCCCCATCTAATCCTGCGCTTATGAAAAATTAATATGTCATCGGAGAGGGCACAAGAACGAGAAAAGATTAATGCAAGGCGCTTATAAATTACAAGCACGCAAACTGATTTGATTAAAAAATAATCTGGGGCCTGGACATTGCCTGGTAATATCCACAACACTCAACTTATCCCTCTCTCTTTCTCTCCGTTTTTTTTCTCTATCCTTCTTTCCCACTTTCTCTCTCCCCGTCTCTCTCTTTCTCTTTTTCTCTTTCTGTCAGATGGTAACGATTAAAGCAGGTCACATGGAGGCTAGTCAGCAGCATTCACATGTTACACACACATGTTAGAACCTTATCTGAAGGAGAGTGAGAGATGAACGATAACTTAGAAAATAAAGGGAAGCTTATGGTTCATATGTGTTTTGTGTGCGTGTGTGTGTGTGTTTGTGTACGGTTTGTGTGTGTGGACTTACGGTCAGTTCTCCTGCTGTCAGTCAAGTCTCGGTCAGTGAGGTTGAGTCCAGGCCTAGAGGAAGCGCGAGGAGGTCTCTCACCATCCTCAGCAGTCTCTTCTGAAAATACACAGAGAAAACAACTACATTACCCATGATGCTCTTTCTAAATAATGTTTTATTTTGCTGGCTGGGGTAGCCTCCCAGGTTTATCAGATATCAGATTTTGCTATGTCATATTAGAGCCATTTAAAAAATATTCCTGCTTGTACATGTTCTGTTAATCCTCATAAAACCCCCTTTTTCTACAGCGAGCTCAGGTTTACTGTAATGTACAGAATATCTCACCAGCAAATAATGCTTCCAGTGACTTGAACACATGTTCTGTTGAAAATAGCCCTGCCATGGTACTTATAGTGGGTGAAACATAATACAGGCTGCCTGAAAACAGGGAAGTTGTGTGACAAAAATAAAAAGTCCTTAATTATTATGGTTCCAGCCCGCCGGAAGGCACTTTAAAAATACATATATATATATTTAAACTAATTTAAAGACAAGACCTAATAATATTTCCGTCTTTATATTTTTCTCAAAATAAATGTTAAATATTTTCTGTGATCTGAATTATATTCCAATCATTATTATTGTAGGTAAAGCAAAAATGTATTCATTTTACAGTACACAGAAAAAATAAAATGTTACTGTTTTGATGTAAAACATAATTGTATGAAAAAACTATAAATTCTACTTTATTAAAAAAAAGGACCTCACATTATTACATTATCATAAAGCCCACACCCACTTTACTCTATAATGTCCAAGTAAAAAAAGGTGTAATTAAAAATGCATGTAGAGAGTTTATAGTTGTTCACTATCACACTGTGTATATTGTGTCTGTATATCCCTGTTACCTCTGTAAAAAATGTGCGTGCATGCACACACACGCACAGACACACAAACCAACACACACACGTGCAGCTCTGTACTATTAGCAGATTAGCCTGCCCATCTCTGAGAGTTCAGCCCCTTGTTTGATAATTCTGTGTATCTGCAGTGTTCTGCCAGTGGATTAAAGTGTGTGTGTGTGAGAGTGTGTGTGTGCTTTGTGTGTGTGTGTGTGTACAAGTGTGTATGTGTGTATATGTGTCGCCAGCGCAAGCTAACACTAATCCTAGCCGAGCCCCAGCGCTCCCTTTCATCCAGCCATCATTTGTCTCCGGCTGGGCTGATGTCACTTTGTAATGAATTTTGAGCAGTCTGAGAGAGGCCAGATAACCAG
>CAFUXE010001242.1:277091-319516 GCA_903364295.1 Serranus cabrilla | reverse complement strand
TTTTTTTTTTTTTTTTGTCTCTCTGAATGTTTTACAGTTCTGTTACACTTATTAGCTGCTGGCAGGACGGAGAGTCTTAAATGAAAGCCAAATTGCTTTGGTCATGAGAAAGGAAATGAAAGCTCACTCCAGGGAGAGACTGTGTAGCCGTAGCATACGTGTGTGTGTGTGCGTATGTGTGTGTGTGTGAGTAACGTATGTGTGTGTGACTAACGTATGTGTGTACAAGCTTTTTCACTATGAGATACTCCCAAGGTGAAATTTCATAAGCTGACTGCTTGCCTGCCTGGGATGTCCCTGTGCACGGGACAGTGTGTGTGTGTGTGTGTGTGTTGCACATATAAGCGCGGCAGCCTAATAGGAACAGTATGCTCATTTTGGAGAGATTAGGAGGAATGGACGGGTCTGTATCGAGAGACGTGATCTGGATATGAAGGCCAGAGGAGGGAGGGAGGAAAGGAGGGAGAGAGGTTTGACAGAATAAAGAGGGAGTGGTGCAAGAAAAGAGAAAAAGAGATGGGAGGAGTGTAAGGAGTCAAGAGAGATGGCTCTGAAAAAACTGACCACAACAAATCAGAAGTCAAAAATTTGAAATACACAAAAAGAGAGGTGATATAAAAAAAGAAAAAACACCCCCATATTGCCTTAAAAATAACAAAAAAACTCACAACAACTTAAGCAAACAGACATAGCAGGTTGAAGATTCACAGACCTTGGCTGGAGGGGCACTCCTTGACATGGAACAGCTCGTGGAAGCTCAGTCCATCCTCGTCCCCTCCCAGGCCTTGCTGGTGCAGCTGGAGTTTCCTCAGTCCTTCGTTCTGCTGGTGGCGAGCTGAGCGGGCGTGCTGCACCAGGTTGAGGCGGGCCTTGGTGGAGTAGTCGCACAGCGTGCAGTAGTAGACACACGACTCTGGGTTGTACGCACTGTCCTGCTTCTGCAAGTGCTGCGAAGGAGAAGAGAGGAGGGTGCAGATGTTAGACGGAGTTCACGTTTTACGGCATCCTGTGGTTGATTCAAGGAGTTATTGTTCTCACTGCTACATTTGTTTCCTCTAAGCATTTTTATATCAGACTAGTGTTTTCAATAATTGAGAGATTACAGAGATATTTGGGTGAATTAAATGCAACAAGTGACTCTTGTCTGCAAACTCATGTTCTCAGCCTTTTGTGCTTTATGGCTATAAAATCCTTTTCGTCTACCCTGCTTCCATTTGGCTACAAAATTCAAACACACAGAAGTCATTATTTTCTACAGTATATGTCCTTCACTCTTTACAGTATGTGATTTGAACATTTGGCATTATTCATCCTTTGTAGTTTAATTTCACTTCAGTGAAAAGGCAGAAAAACCTACAATGAAGAGCAATTAATAAACCCTTTGGACAAAGACAGCTCTTGTTTAATAATTAAAAAAAAGAGAGAATACTAATAACACAGGAACAGAAACAGTAATTGCGCTTATGTTTAAACACCACACATTCCAAATGACCTGGATGTGTTTTAGGTGCTAAAAAAAATTAACAACATCCAGAAAGTCACACACGGGGTTGAGTTCAGAACACTGTTTTTGTCTTTAACATGCACATTGTCCAGCTCTCCTCATTGTTGGCAGCTGCAGGGGTTTCTCATTCAACGTGTGCTGTCAGTTGCAAGCCCTTAATTTCCAGTTGCCTCTTTAATGGCATTGCAGCCATGCAAAGCTACCCCCTACCTCGATGTGTGTGCGCACAAACACACACACACACACATCCACGCACGCACAGCCCCCATCCCACCTTGCCCTACTCCCATACACCCAGTCAAGCCAAGCATATCAAGTGTGCCTCTGTTGTTGCTGCCGGGCTAATGAACAATGCACAAAAACAAAAGACCAGGCCAAGCTTTTATTATCTGATCCTCTGTGGAGGGAGGGGAGGGAGGGAGAGAGATCCAGAGAGGAAAAGAGAGCAAGGCAAAGAGACAGAGACACAGAGGTGTCTCACGAAGGTTAGTTTATGCTTTGTTAAGATTTATTCATACAGCCATGTGAGAAACAGGTGCAGGGTTGTATGCATGAATTAATACACATAATGACGTGTGTGTGTGCGAGCGTGTGTGTGTGTGATAACCCTACTCAGCCTCTCATGGCTCCTATAGAAAGATGTTTCATTCTTGAAGCACATGAAAAGTTAGCAAGGTAATATTTTCTCCTGAGCATTATTGCATCAAGTTATATGGAGCAAGAAGAGAGAGATTGGAAAAATGTGTGTGTAGGAGGTGTGTGTGAGTGTGTGTGGGTGGTGGGAGGGGTGGAGGGGAACACAGTTAGCTGCAGGTGTGTGAGTTCTAACCCCCCTCTTCCCTCTTCCTCCTTTGACAAACAGGGATTAGCAACATAGCTACAGCCGCTAACACATCTTTTCTCTCTGTCTCTCCCTCTTTCTTTCTTTTGTAGGAAATCTTACGAGGTTTTTCTCACGAGACGGTGGGACGTCCCCTCGCAGTCAGAGGCCCTTTCAGAAGTCTTAAGTTTTAATTAAGTCGGAGTTGTCAGAAGAAAGCTCCCCTAGTCCAGAGCTCAGGGCCATTAATTACAGCTATCTTTGTTTCTCTGTGAAAAGAGGCCTCCCTCGCTCCTTCTCTCCCTCTCTTTCTTTGCTTCTTTTCTTTCTTCCCCTCCCTCCCTCGCAGGAAAACTGGGCTGCTGAGCTTTACTGTGGAAACCACACACACACACATGTGCTTTTGGACGCATAAATACCACATTAAATATAAACTTTTTAGAATGTTTGTCTTATTATTTTTATCAATAACTTTTTGAAATATAACCAATCATAGCTCTCTGCTGTAAAACAATAGATTGCTCTCCCCAAGTACCAAGAAACCAGGAAAAGCAGAAGAAAATGGATGGAAGGACTCATCACCCTGTTCGGGCACCTCATAATGGCCTTCCATATCCACGCCATATGCTAGACAGCACACTTACAGATTCCTGTACTTGCCTAGATCTCCACTGTCACTAATTAGTACCAATTCAGTATAAAAACAAGGACACTTTTCACTGCAGCATCATATTTGTTCTTTCTTAATTCAATCAAGTCTGAACTCCAACAGACTTTTATTTCATGACCACTCTGCTGGAAATGGGGGCTACTTAGCATTGAATGAAAAATAGTAATCAAACCAGTTCTTTCTTTCTGCCAGTGGCAACCTTCAGTATTATAATAACTCCCACAGAAGACAGGCTCATTGAAAATGTGCTGTGTTTTGTAAATGAAAATGTTAATTTTCTTAGCAGAAGAGACAGGTATGATAGTTGAGAGTCTTATGGAGGGCTCCTCACTGCGTGGTTATTAAGGTAAGAGCATTGGTTTCAAATTAAAATGTTCATAGAATCTTCACATCCTTCCATGTCGAGACGTATATTCTATTTGTTTTTAGGATCTGAGCCATAGGCTGAGCGTAGCTGGATGATATACTTGGGGTTGAACTGGGCTGCCAGATAGGTTTAGGCCTAATATTAATTCTCCCCCCATCAGCACATTCCAGAGGGTTTGTTTAAGACCTAAACTAGAGGGCTGTCTGTCGCTCTCTGGCACTCTGCAGGCCTGAAATGCAGGCGGTCTGGTGATCACAGGCCAGAACATCCATGATTTATGAACTTTTAAAGGAGCACTTTGACTCCTGCCAGGCGTGGGCTGTGTAATGCATATTCAAACACACAAACACACTGTTCCTGCTCCTGGGTTTGCGCCTGTGTGTGTCTGCTTGAAATGTGTATGTAATTTATGCCTCAGCTGATTTGTGTGCGTGTACATACATTTGTGTCATATGAGTGTCTGCGTGTGTGTGTGTGTTGGCTGTGCAGAATGGCAAAAAGGCCCATCCTTGTCAATATGGCACCTCTCCAGAGTGCCTGGTGGTTAATTGTTGGGGATTAGTGTTTGGCAAACAACCAAATAAGCTAACACTCCCTGTGGGCCAATCAAAACCAGCTAAACAGCACTCCCAGGGTGGACCTAAACATGGCACAGACATCTCTGGATGGTGGAGGAGGTGCACTAACACACAAAATGCAAATTATGACACTCGGGACTTCCTGTTTACCTGTCAAAAACACAACATTGTCAGCCCTGTCGATGACACACACACACACACACACACACACACACACACACACACACACACGGACTTGTATGAGGAGAGGGGAGGAGAGTCAATTTGACAGGTAAGGGAAGCTCCCTAGTGTAGTGGTTTGCTGCTGCTGCTGCTGTGTGTGTGTGTACGTGTGTGTATGTGTGTGTGTGTGTGTGTATGTGTGGGTGAGGATGACAGAGGACTGCATTCATTATGCAGAATGAGATGTTTACAAAACACCTTTCTCACACACACATAAACACCAGCGCACACACCTCCCCTCGGCGCACTCCCTGGGTTTGGGGGGAGGAAAGCAGCATTGCTGTCTCATATTCATTTGTTCTATCTGTGGTGACAAAGCTGCCTCATTAACTGAATTCTTAATAAGCCAAGGCAAAAGACATCTTCTCACAACTTCTTTTATCTCTCTGTGCGGGTACATGTACGTGAAAGTGTGTGTGTGGTTTGTGTGTGTATGTGGGTGGGTGAGGGTATAATTTCAACGCTTCTTTTCTTCGTACTGTATCTGTGTGTTTGGTTTTTATGCATCAATAATTTTGACTCTACATTTTTTGATTTTACCTCGCAAGTGTGTTTTTATGTCTGTCCCTTTGTCTTTGCCTGTGATTGTGCGAGTGCACTGGTAATATGACAAAAATATTTCGAAAGCAGCGCAAAGCAGTGGGGTTGTGTTTTTCTCCATAAACCAAATGACAAATTAGGGTATTCAGTACAAACATGACTCTTTCCTGTCATTAAGTGTAGAACCAGGCAGCTAATGAACACATACTGAAAATAAGAACCCTCTGCTACCGCAGCTATGTCTTAATAACCAGTGTGTGTGTGTGTCAGAGCGTGTGTGTACGTGTTTTATACGTAAGGACTCAGTACATACATCCTGTTTTCCTATTTGTGTCCGTTGAGAGTATGTGCATGCATGCAAATGTGCACCCCGCGCATTGTGGAAATAAAAACCTCTTTATCTCCTTTCATCGCTGTTTTTTTAAGGGGAAGCATGGCGCTTGTTGTTGGGTATACCTTCTTTTTGGAACGTCACCAGCTTCCGGTGCTATCCCCTGGGCCCCCGGGGGCCATCGGAGACAAAAACAGCCCCACTTGGCCCAGCAAACAACAAAAGCGTGTTTTGTTCCTTGAAAGTATTTTAAACACATACCAGCGCTGCCTGGAAGGCTGCCAAGTGTAGAATTCCATCAGTGCTACCACCTCCCTAACACATGTTACTGCTAACCGCCGCTCAGCCCCCAAGACATAGATGTAACGCAAGATCACTGCCAATGGATTCGCTGGCAGACTGCACTGCTGAAAGGAGATGCTGAGGGCTCAGGTATGTGCCACCTCGCTTCCACAGATAAAGAGAGCAGCAAATATAGTGTAGAGAGAGACAGATTCAGTGCTGCACATGCAAAAAACAAATATGCAAATAGAAGCCACGTACAAAAAGTGCTGAGTGCATATTGCATCCGCACAAATATACAGACAATGCACATCTCCTGCTTTTCTCTCTCTCTCTCTCTGTCCAACAAGGCCACTGTGTGTGATCTAAAGAAACTGGAAAAACAAAACAATCCCAGCTACAATCCCCCTCCCCTTTCACCCGACCTTCTTTTCTTTCCTGATGGCCATCTTTCCTTTCTTTACTACCAGGGTTCTCACTTTCATAAATGCAAAGAAAAATATTTCCTAGAGCTAAATTGCCTCTCCTGTTTCTCTCGGCTCTGCCTACTGGCAGTCACATGTGATCGGAGCTCTGGGGCCTGTCCATGAAGTGCAGGGCCTGTGGGCGAGCTTAGCTTAGGTCACCCAATAATAATAAGCATCCAACTCATAATGGTCGGCAAGCCAAATAAATGAATTATCACAATGAATCTTTCGTACTAGCTTTCTGACGCTCTTCTCCACTTCTGGGCTGTCTCTCTTTCTCTCCCTTCAACTTGGTCCTGCCCTGTGTTTTCACTCCATTTCTTCTTCTGTCGTTATTCTTTGCTATTTGTCATTATAAAAAATTAGGAGGCAATAGTGATAGGGCTTTGTGAAAGCTTGGGAATTAATTAATGTAACTCTAGTAAGTCCGGTGAAAAATCTTTGCCTTCCATTTCTCCAACTCCCACACATGGACATGCAGTCACTCACACACATACACTTGTAGCAGTGACGTAAGTGTGTCTGACATATGGGGCAAAGGTCAATCTGAAGTTCACAGCTTCCTGACCTCTGGCCCCTCGCTTGGAAAAATCCCTTCTGACTCTATCTCTCACTCTCTCTCGCCCAGACACACAAACAAGACACAGAAAAGTTATGCAGACCAAGGCAAGGAAACAAGGGAAAAAACAATCTTGCTGATTTATCACATGGTCCATTTAGTCTAGAATTTTTAGGAAATACCTTTTTTGCCTCCACAGCACAGTCCCCACGTATTTTATAATGTACTGACCCAGCAGTTGGAATAACAGATTGTAGGAGACAGAAACAGCACGTCAAATCTTTCTTACTCATCGGTGCATTTATGTGTGTTAGGTGTCTTGAAAGCCAGCTCACCTCCACCCCCCCATGAAAATGGATCAGTATTTACATTAGCATTAGATTTAGACAGCATGGCTCAGCCACTTACTCCCTATTAGCCATCCTGACCTTAGCCCATTAGGGTCTAAAAGCCCCCGCTTGTCTCCATCGCAGCCAGGTGAGACTGACCAGACCTCCCCATTTCCCTAAACCATATTGCAGCAGAGATGATCTTTTCCATCGACTCACAATGGGACAGAGATCATAAAATGTGGAGATCAAGATCATCGAAATGCTAACATGCTTGTGGGATTATCTTTTTCCAGTGCTGTGCAAGGGGAGGGATATTGCTGAAATACTAACATGCTTTTGGGTAGGGTTCATCATTTTCCATTTTTCCCAACATGCAAAGATACTTTTGGGAAATCAAGGCAAGGCCTAATTGACAGAATCTATGAAAGACTGGGAGAAAAACAAAAATAAAGGGGAAAATCTGGGGCTTCAGCTTATTGGCTGGCACCATCAAAGAGGTTTGTACTACACTGATGTTGTTATATTTAACTAAAACTGAAAGGGAAGAGAAGGGAAAATAATTTTGGTGCCGAGCGGAGCAGAGATTTTTGCCAAGTTTGTTTTTCTTCGCTCTGTTCGTAATGGAGACTTGCTGAAAAATGTCTATTAGAGAGAGTTAGACAAAAGGAATGACAGAAACATACAGTGAGAGAAACTAACCGATAGATTGAGGGGCGAAGAGAGTGAGAATCTATAACAGCGAGAACAAAAGAACAAGAGACGGGGAGAGAGGGAGAGAATGATAGGGAGAGAATCTAGACGAGCGTAGTCGGGTTCAAATCACTAATTACACATTCCTGAGCCTGTGAAGGGGAGTATTGTTTTCCAGTTAGCCCCTACCCTGTCGCATGGTTTCACTTAGCACAAAACAAAAGGTACAGGGAACAAAACACAAGCCTAATACCAGGCCCTACTAATGACAGAGAAATGGGAGAAATTATCCCTGGGGTGGATCCTCGTGAGAAAATGGCTAGTGATTACTGGACAAAGGGAGTTCATTTTGAAACTGTCACAAAATGGCAGACTGTCTGCTTCTTTCTTTTAAGAGGTGGAATCGTCAAATGACTGTTCCATCATGCAACTTTTTTTTTTGATAGATACACCGCCGCACACGACCTAACAGTAAAATTTTATGTATCACAGAACAAAAAGCAAAAGGCAAAGTTCAAGCCTTATTCCTAGGAAACAATGCAGCTTGTTGTGTGTACAAGCTGTGTATAAGTATGTGTGTAAGCACACATTGGAGAGGTACCTCTGCCAGGGAGAGCACAATGAAAGCACCTCTTCAGCAGTGAGGTTTTGCATATTGCCACAGGAAATCAAATGCCTTGCAGTTGACCTACAAGATGGCACACTTGATCCCTCCCTACTTTCTTTACAGTGGCTTGAAACTTGGATTTCTTGTGCAACAGCCTCTGGCAGACAGTCAAAAGATACAACATATGTATAGTCATTTTTTGACATATTAATTGTGAAATGTTGCATATTATGCTTTTGATTATTGTCTGTGTCTCACAGAAATGAATTTTTTTGCTATAATGCTTGACATAAACTCCATCAGCCAAACATTGGACAACCTGGGATGTTCTGTCTACCCCCATAAACCCATAATGATGAGCTCTGTGCTGTTCCGGCAACACAGAGGACCCTACCATTTTCTGTGTGCGCCAGGGGAGGCGGCGGGGGGGGGTAAGCTGATAGCGGTGGCAGCACTGGGCAGAGTCGCCTGGCTGTTAGTGTTTGCCCAGGCCCCTGCCGTCTAAAGGAAGGATATTGTTTTCCCCTGAAAAAGCCTCAGCCACAGTCCGCATACCAGCGTCCACTCAACATACCAATGGGCTCTTTGAAGATTACTCAAATGTTTGCCTTTGTTCCCCCCCACCCCCCATCCGCCCCTACCGCTAGTCCTAACCTACACTCCTGCCAGAACGAGGAAAAGAGGAGAAAGGACAGAGAGAAAAAAAAAATCAGACTTATATCTTCAGAAAACAGTGGGAAAGCAATACCACCCTCAGCTGCACTCAGATTCAAAATGGCCTCTGTAGGGGATGGGCAACTACTGAAAGGAATAATAGCACTCTGGCCACCAGCAGAGTAAACCTAAACATAAACAATAGAGGAGGGCGGCGTATTAATGCATGTGGCCGATATTATGGATGGATGCAAATGCAGCTCGCCCATCTGTTTGCATATCATAAAGTGCAACATGCTTTTAAAGACAGCCCACTCCTGATCCCTGTGCAAGTAAGGCCACAATTAGAGTCGAATATGATAATTCCAATGGGTTAATTTAACTAAATGTGCCGAAAACTGAGGACCAAACCACCCCCCCAACTCAACCCACATTAATCCCGAACAAGTAAGTGGGCTTTCTATCAGGTCTATTTCAAAGCATTAGGGATTACCCTGCAGAAACTAAGCTGCTTGAACTCACAGGAGGTCAGTGGTATTGTGCTGCTGCAAGGATGGAAGACCAGTGGTAGAGACAGATAGACAGCAGGACAGGTCAGTTCCTCTTTCTCCAGCTCTCCAGCAACATCCCTCAATCCTTCTCTCTCTCTTTTCATCCTCGTCTCTCTCTTTCACCGTATAATCGAATATCTCCCACTACTTATCTATTCACTGAGCACCTAATGGTTAAAATCAATTACAGCTGGAATGCTGAAATGCCGAATACTAGGCCACATGCTGATAATGACAGAGAGAGTGTGAGAAGGAGAGAGAAAGCGACAGAGAGAGAGAGACTTGGGACCGTTCCAAGGGAGGCACAATTACCTCCAATCGATTGATTATTGATTTGGAAGGGCGTTGAGGAGTATTTCAGTTCAACTTTGTCCATATCAATATCCTGATAGCTTCATGAGAGGGGAAAAGCGTGATTGTTCTATCTAAATACCATTCTAAAGCTGATGTAACATTTCAGACTATTTCTAGAACGGCTTCTTGTCCCTAATTGACACATAAAGTATAAAGAGACTAAGATTTTTAAGACAACTTTCAGACAAATTAGGCTCACATTTTAATGTCAGATGATTTCAAAAGTAAAGCTAATGAACTTACACAAAAATATTTTTCTGATCTCACTAGCATGTGATCTGTCTGAAGCAGCTCTGATCAAATCAAGGTATCAAAAGTGAAGGCAACGCACCCCGAGAGATCATATTTCAGATGCGGCCTCTTTGATTATTCCTTTTTTTTCTCAAAAAAAAAAAAAACACTCTCTTGTTATCTTTGTCCCAACAGGATGATTTAGACCCAAGAGAAAAGAAGGGTACAGGGAGGAGTTGAAGATTGAAAAAAAGGAAGGAGGAGGGAGACAAGCGTGTGAGTAGGGGGTGTAAGGATGGAAGGAGGAGGAGGGAAGTGTGTGTTTGGGTGGGGATATATCGAGGGTGGGAGGGTTTTTAGACGAGCCAAGGGGGAGAAAAAGACAAAAAAAGACAAACTCCTACTAGCTCCTTTGTTCCTGCATCCTTGCGATGTTCCCTTCCTTGTGGTGGTCTGGAAGACACTGCCCCCCCCCTCTACCCCTGCACACACTCCATAACCCCCGCCCTCTCTGCTATCGTTCCCATACCTGTCAGCCCCGATCTGCTTCACAGTCCCCTGCACATAGACAAATGGCTTGGCCCCGGCTCGGCCCAAATGACCCACAGCTCAGAGAGGAGTGGGGATGATTATGAAGAGGATCACATCTGGCTATTAATATGAGAAAAGCAGCCCTGTCTGTTTCTTTGTCTTTGAGAAACACACCTTGCTTTAAGAGGAAAAAAAGTCATCTACCATCTCAGTCTGCAGGTCTGCAGTTAAATCACTGGAGGGTCGAGAAGTGGAGAGGAGCGGAGGGGGAAGCTGGCTAGGGTAATTAAACATTACGTATGAGTGTCAATCAGGAGCTGGACCAAAGCTGGACACTGCACACACACACACATTAATGCTTTGCCGACCATCTGGTTAAGACGTTGGAGGGAGAAGGGCTGAAACTCTTATTAATATCTATGAGGATTATTAGGAAGAAGGGGGAGGGGGAGGAAGTCCATCCATTCAAACACTTCTGTCAAACACACAAAGCAACAGCATACACACACACACACACACACACACACACACACCTGCTTTTATGCTTTAATTAGCCGCCACCCTCCATCCCCCACTTCACCACCCCCGGACCTCTGAAAGATTTCCATTGTAATCTCCACGCAGGTGAAAGAGGAGACGATTTGAATAATCTACTAACCGGCGTCTCTTTTCCTCGCAGAGAGAGAGAGAGAGAGAGAGAGAGAGAGAGACAGCGAGAGAAAAAGAGAGAGGGAGAGAGAGAGAAAGAGAGAAAAAGAGAGAGAGAGCAAAAGAGCAACTTGTAGAATTGAAAAATGAAGAAGGAGACAGACAGACAGAGACAACCTTTCTGGCAAAAACACTGAAGTGAATTCATTCGTCTGCTCAGGTTTACAGCGCTGAACTCTCGGCGGCAGGCTGCATCATCAGTCTCCATGACAGAACATGAAAATCTATATCTTGCAGTCAAGTAGCATCTAGTGTGAAGTGTCTGCAAACATTCCTTTTTGAAGGGAAACTCTTTAGGTCTGTCTGCAAGTGTGAGACAAGGACGCACTGATCAAGAGCCTGTGTCTGGAACAAGCGGACATCGGCTCAAGAGGAAAATGGTAACTTAATAACAAAGATGTTATTATGTGAGTGCAGTTACTGTATGCGTGAGTGTGTCTCTATGAATGTATGTTATACCATATCTCTGTGTGCACATGTGCATTTATGTGAGAGCAAATGTGTGTGTGTCATAAATGGTGCCATGCATTTGAAATAGATCCAGTCTCTTTTTCTATTCCGGGGACCGGCACAATGGCTTTTTATGCAAATCTATGGGAGTCAATCTCCTGTCCATTTCCCCATCACACAAGTCCAAATGACAGTCCAATAATTTGGGCTGCATATATATAGGGCCATTTGATTTTCAAATGAGAGTGGGCAGGGTTGACCCTTGCTAATAGCCAAGGCACAGCGGTAGACTTAATATCACAGATGCATAAGCACAGCCATCTCCATCTGAGGGAGATGGAGGAGAATAAAATGTGAGGAGGGGAGGGGAGCAGTGATGGGAGATTGAAAGAAAAAAAAGTCCCATGGTTGATGAAAAAAGCAAAAAATAAATAAATAAAGAAGAAAAGAAAAAATACAAAGGAGATGATGAAAATGAGAAAAGGGGAGACTGTTCTTTTGATGCATCTACAAATCCAGCCCCCTTTCCTCTCCTTCTTCTTCTTTTCCCTCCATCCTTCCCTCCTCCCATCACTCCCCTCGTTTAATTCCCCCCACCCCTCGTTTCCCGGCCATGGTGTTGCCAAGAGGATCATGGGTAATGAGATGGCCTATCTGCGGCTCCCCAGGGGAGAGATAGAAAGAGAGAGTCAGAGACAAAACAAAGAGAGTGGGTAAGACGGAAGGAGTGAAAGAGTTTGAGACAGAGAAAGAGACACCTTCTATCTCTGTTCTCATTCTTTGTATGTCCCACTAACAAAGCGCTCTATCTTAATGTCCTCTTTCCTCCCTCTCTCCCTCCATTTCTGTCATAAAAAGTTGAGCATTTTATAAGCCTAAGATTCTGAGTTCAAAGGAGAGCGTGAAGGAAGAGAAGGAAGGGGAAAAAATAATAAAAAGAAAAACAGAGAAATGGAAATGTGCAGTGGACCCCGGACATCCATTTCCGCTTGAATTATGACGGAAAGCTGGACAGACAGACAGGGGTGGGGTGGTGGTGGCTGAGGACAGTTTAAGATTTATTCGGACAGCCATCTGAGAAACAGGTGCCATGGCCTATGAGACACAGTGTGCATGTGTGTGTGTGGTCCTTGACCATGCCACATTGACCATGAACATTCTCAACTCCTAATGACCCAGGGGCAAGCACAGCCCAGATCTAAACCTCAAAGCTCTGTGGGGACACACACACACAAACACACATGCTCACTACAAACTGAACCCCCTACTTAGCCCTGCAGCACTTCTGAATGGCACTGACAGATTTACTCCTGTCTCCATGTGTATTAAGGCCAGTGTTTGTTATTAAAAATCATAACGAAGCCATATATCATCATATTCAATGCTAAGGCAAACACCAGCCAGGCCAGCTATGGACACGCTATGCTACGGCTACATTTAATGCAGAGCTTACCTCACAGGCTGCTAGCATACAAACACTAGATTAAAACATCTTCCATTTTCTCATTTACAGCGTTTCTAGGGGATAAAGATTTGCACTTAACAGCTGTGATAATACTGAAGCTTCTATACACACGTTGAATTTCCAACTAAATTCTGTGTCATGAGAGATAATGTGGAAAAAGACCATGTGCAATAGCATTGTCATTAAAAACAAACCAATCACATTTCCTACATTTCCTTTCCAATAAGCAGCGAGGCGTAGACCTCCGCTTTTTCCATATAAGGCGTATGACTTCCTGCGCCACCTGCTGTGCCCTGGACACCAGATGACTAGATGTCCATGTGCTGCTAATGTCATTTCCCTCTTGCAGTTTCAAAGTCTGGAAAAAAAACACTTTCAAACTCTCAATTCCCCTTAGAAGTACTCCATTGCTGCTACAAAGCAGCCATAAAATCTCCTGAATATGCTTTTTGTTTGTATCTTCAAATGGTTTCCCATGCCATAAAGATATTCTGTGTTTCCAAAAAACCAGATGGTAAAGTCGTCAACACTCGGATCTTTTATGCGCCCAGCCAAGCTACCTCCATCCCCATGTGCTTTTCACCTCTGCCAATACATAAAAGGAGAGGTGTTTTTCTGGTCAAATAAAGAAATGATTTTTTTCCCTCTGCCTTTGCTCTGCTGCTCTATGCTTTCTCCTCCCCTCTCTCCGCTTTACTACCACATGTCCAAGGGTAAAATAGTGGGATTTCTGCCAGAGGCATTAAAAGCGTCATCTGTGGAACAGATTTGTTGAGGCCTGCGGTGTAGGTGGGTGGGTGGATGAGGTACAGGGGTGTATGGGTGCACATAGGGGGCATCGGGATGACCCTCACTTGCCTTGGCTGAAATGGTGTTTGTGTGTACCAAAAAAGAGACTCCCTTCTTTCTTGGAAAGCAAAATAAGAACTAAATTAGAAAAATGTTCAAACAAGCTTCTTTGTTTTATTTCAACTCTGTTGATTGTGCTTTTTTGGGTTCGTACATTTAATCACAACTGATATAAATAGCTTTCTTAGCATGATTACATAGCTGCCAGAGTTGAGTGTAGCCTAGGTAACCTATCAGGCTATTGCCTCATTTTAAATCAACTTAAACTGCTGCCAAAAGTGGCTCAACACTCTAAAATTCAGGCACACATGCATACACAAAAACACACACACTTATGCTAAAGCCTTTCCCTGACACTAAGGAGATCCTGATTAGTGTGGGCTAATCAAGCTGATCCAATATAATTGCTATATGTAGGCCAACGTGCAAACAGCTCTTGTGTTAAGAATTTATACATTTTAAATATTTCGATTCAATTAGTGAACAATCCTGGAGGGTAGACATCTCCTACTCATCCCATGCCAAGTTCAGCCGTTGCCAGACGGTCGGCCAATCCTGTGTCAATACGTACATCCTGTTTAAGTCAACTACGACTGTTTTAAATAACCTTAAGCATGCCAAAGTGCTTAATCCACTCAAGCCTTGGAACTGTAAGTAAGACTCAGACGCAGATTTCTGAATAAATGCAGTTCCTTCAAGACTACTTTGCATTGCAGGAACTTCTTTCATAAACCTAATTCAAAGGAGTGTGATTGGTCAGTGAAGTAAGACTCCTTTATAAATGTATTGTTGCAAATAAAAATCTCTAAATCTTTGTTGAGTGCCTTTCTGTCTCATGTGATCGATTTCAACTTTTTGGCCAATATTTTTGAAATATTTGTCGCTATTAAAAAAAATACCTTGAAATTGGTGAAAATTGCTCTTCTTATTATACTAAAAAAATTGTAAATAAGTAATAAAATATATTCTAATTAAAAAGCATCAGTACAATTGTTTTTATATCCTCTTACTACAGTTGTCTCTACATTTAAGGCACAACTTACACACAAGCACACACACACACACACAAACACCTCCCACTGCCAAATGTTGCGTACAGTAGTAAAGAAATCCTCATTAATGTAATGCACTTGATCCTGTCCTGTAGGTCAAGGCCTCGGAAATGTAACAGCATCCTATTAAGCTGAAGGAGACGTCTGACAAACTAAATCACCTTTAATATATTGGAGAGGAGAAAGATGCCAAATAATGGTCGTGTTGGAATTTCTTTGCAGGAGCTGTTTATTGCCCAAAGAGTGAAGAGTTTAATTAGTTAAGTAAGTAACTTCTGTGTGTGTTCACTGCTCTGATTGGCAGCCAGTGAGGTAACCCAATGACAAGTCACGACCAAATAATCCCAAATCAAAATAAGGTTCCCCCACTGCCCTTAAGAACCAGAAGTGTTTGTCTGCATGTGCACATAAATACTTTCATTTCATCTAATCTGTAATAAAATAATTTATTAATGCAATGTTTGTTTATTTAGAATCTTAATGTGCCTATCTCTGTTTCACATAAGAATTATATACCAGTGCCATGTATAGAATATGTTCTTTTTTAACTTTGTAATTTTATGTTTTTAATATGGCTCTACATTTTTATCATAAAAAAAAAGAATCCTTCTAGAAATATTGACAGTTTACTGACTAAAGAGTGATTTACTAACAGCTTGAACATCTGAAATCAAATATTGCATATAGTTAATAATAACAGTAGTGCCAGCTGGTCATAAGCAGGATATATACCCATATCTGATGGATATCATTACTGTAACAGTGACCTTTTCCATCTCGGCCATTCCATTCTCATGGGAACTTTATATCCATGCGACAGTGCAGTTTAGAGGAAGGGCAGAGTCTTTATAAACAAAAACATGTGTGTCTTTTCTGAATTTGAGCTAAAAATGACACTGCAGTTGTTTACCAGTAAGAATGCTGTATTATGCTATATTATATACAATGTGTCAGTGTCTTGCAAAAATAACAATGCGTTTTTACCTTGTAGAGGCGGATGGCAGCCTCGTGCCTCTGGTTGGTGGCATGTAGTCTCAGTTTATCCACGCTGTTACTGTAGTAGTCACAGGCGTTACACTTGAGGTGCACGGGGTTGCCAATGGCCACACACTTTAATCTCCACTGGTTGGCTTTGCCTCCCTCCTTGATGTGGGCCACCAGCTGGTGCTTCTGCATGTGCTTGTCTGTCTTGCAGTGCAGCTGAAAGTTGGCCTTAAGCTGCGTGTTGTAGCTGCAGAGCTTGCACTGGTAGACGTCGCCAACCACGCAGCGCCACTCCTCTTCGGGCAAAGAGCGCTCGGCGCTGACGTGGGCATTGAGAGCCTCCAGGCTGTCCGTGGAGTAGCAGTTGCACACGGCGCACTGGTAGAGGCGCAGCGAGGGGTCGTTAATAGGTGGCGACAAGGAGGAGAGGGAGGGGTCCGATGAGGACATACCCCCCATTCCACCAGTGGACACCAAGGACAGGTCATCTGCCATCAGTTGTCCACTGGCAAGCCGCAACTCCGCCGATAGGTCACTATTCACTGTGGAGAATATGAGTGAGAATACTGGTTAGACATTAGACAAAAAGATAGAAAGCTGTTTAAAAGGTAGGGCTTTCATACGGATTACATACATGGAAGCATTGCAGGATAACATGTCATATAGAAGGAAGGCAAAGAAGGAAAAATGGTATATAAAAACAAAGAGGTATGACAGAAAGACAAAGCTCAGATGAAAATGAAAGTCTGGCATGCATAGGGAGGTTTTAAAGGATAGAGAGAAAGAGAAAAGGCTCTTTTAATGAAATTAACTGTGGAGAGAAAAGTGAGTCCTCCATGCAGGCCTCTCTCACACAAAAGGATTTGTTAAAATAAAGCCTCACAGAGGACTAGGGCTCCTTACAAAGTCTTGTCTATAAAAAAACCCTAATAGGATTGAATCAGGATCAATTACAATCATCCTTTTCAACTTGCTAACTCGCTCATCAGGTAGCTTTAATTACTGCTCACAGCAATGGTGGGACAACGGTTTTAGGGCTCTAAGAATTTCTCACATCCACGCAGAGATTTGAAAAGCTGATCAATGCATTATACACGTTTTCTCTTTCTTCCGCCCGCCCACCCTGGGACAAAAAAAAAGATCTGCCATTCATAGAAATGTAATTAACTCTTTCATTTGATCCCTTCATTGTCTCTCTATGCATGTTACCAACTCATCATGTCTGTTTTTCAGATAATATCTCAACATGGTGTTTGGAGCACAGAGGATTTAACAATTACACATTATCTGAATTTTTTTTTTAACAGTTTTAGTATAATTCCCCCAATTAGTGGATGAGGAGATGTGTGTTTGTGTGTTGGCGTGTACTGGTTTTTAAAAAATTAGCATTTTTACCTGAATGAAAAAGCAAATCGTGAGCAAAAAAATTATTAAAATTAAACAGTGTTGATTCTGATCATTTATCTATATGAACATGATTGTATGGATATTTGAATGTCATAAATATCCAGCTCACACAATCTAAACCTATGTACAGCTGTGCTCACTATGGGGAGCTGTGTGTTATCAGTGTAATTCACTGAGAGTACATCTGCTGGCTGGGCTGTGACCTCCACACTAGAGGAGGGAGTGGGTGTGTAACACTGCAGGGTCATTGTTAAATCTCTCTCACTCCTACGGGAATCCGCTTCCTGCTGTGTGAGAGTGTATGTGTGCGTGTATGTGTGTGCGTACATGTGTGTGAGTCCTCTCCAGGGTGAGGGAAGGTGGGGTGGGGTGTGTATGGGGGGGATTAAGCTGACTTAAGAAAATTACAAATGAAAGATTAAGAATAATTCTCATGTGGCGTCTCATAATCATTTTTTAATCAGTGAGAAGGGTCAAAGAAAGGAGACAATGACAGAGGGACAATATGAGAGCAGAGATAAGAGGGAAAGAGAAAGAGAAGAGGGTGCGGCAAGGGGGAGGAGGGGTGCTAGGTAAAAAGGATGGGAGCAGAAAAAGAGAAGGTGAGAGGGCAGGAAGAAAAATGAAGAGCAACAAAGGAAAGGCATAGAGATAAAAACAACAACCAGATGGCATCAGATATATGAAACAAAGCATAAAACTGAACAAGTGAAGGATGAGCAGAAGAAACAAAGTTAAACTTGGGGGAAAATATATTAAAAAGGAAAATTCTAAATAATCAGAAATGCCCCCTTGTTTTTTGCTTTTTAATTGACCAATGAGTTATTGTTCATTAACTTCTAAAACCACTCACCAAGACCAGATCCAAGAGCAGCCGCAGTTGCAGGATCTAGCTGGAACGGGTTAATCATCATCTGAGCATCTGGGCCGCTGCTGCCGGCTGGGCTCTCCAGTTTTACACCTGCCAGGCCCATGTTTTGAGCCAGGTAGTACTGGTAAAGCTCTGCCTCAGCCGGGGCCAGGCCCAGATGGAGGCTGTGTTGGATCTGCTTCATGTTCTGCTGCAGCAGCATCATGTTGTGCATGTGTTTTTCGCTGGTCATATGAATTCGCAAGTTCCGTGCCACATTGGTCTCATAGTCACACACCTGTTGAACAGAAGGTGGGATCAACATCATCAGCAAAGCACTGATTTAACTTCAAATGAAATGAAAATTAAAACACTTGGTCGATTTATCATTTACACTTATGTTATGTTAAAAATGGGGATTGGCAAGAAGTAAAGCAACAACAACAAAATCTTCATGCCTAAGAGACAGAAAAACATTGGATGCAAGCATTTTTATAATGCGGTCATGATGATGAATTTCTGATGGCTTCTACAACACTTGGAGATAATGCGAGAATGTATGAGAAATTCTGTTTTAAAATGACCAGAGGTCAGATGATGTGGCCAAGAAAAATAATAGACATAGTGACGCAGAAGGCAATAAATGGCTCATTGTTTAGACATTGAATCAAGCAAATTGGTATGTGGCTACCACGGCACTACAATGACACTGTTGTTTCATTACCTCACAGCGCCAAGTGGGCTTCTGTTTGGGCTTGGAGGGCGAGGGTGCACCACAGCCTCCACCAAGGCTGGCACTGGCCACAGGGTTGGCATGGTTATGGTTGTGGTTGTATTGTGCCTCACTGCCACCGTTCTGGAGTGTTTGTACGTTGTTCAGATGCTTGTCCGACTGCATGTGGATGCTTAGGTTGCCTTTGGTGGTGGTTGAGTAGTTGCATACCTATAAGAGTTAATACAGTGATGCAAGATATACATTATATGAATTTATAACAGAACTAGCAGATATCTGATAAATGATTTAGCATTAAAATTCATATTTTCTTCAGGCAATGTTATGGGATAATTCATTTGACCGTTGTAATAGGTGTTGTTAAATAAAAAGAGAAAGACAAGACTACTTCAAAATAGGCTTTGAAAGCACATTGCATCATTCATATTGCCAAGATTATTATATTTTTGTTATAGAATATGAGCACCAAGGATAAAGGTTTGCTATCATAATTTGGACATTTTAAAAAGACAAAGAAAAAGAAAAAAACAGAGGAAAAAAAGAAGTCCACAGACATGAAAAATAAGATGGACAGACCTCACAGCGGAAAGGCTTGTATCCACAGGTATAGCTTTCGCCTCTGGCTAAGCGAGGGTGAGGCTGTCCTGTTCGGCAGTACACACATGATCCACCAGACTCCGGATGTTTCTCCTTCATGTGAGCGTCCAGTGTCTGCTGGTACTTGTAGTGCCAGTTACACTTGGGACACTTCAGCGTCTTGCAGGAGTTACGTGAATGCATCATCGTCATATGCCCCCCCAGTGACCGTGAGGATCCCAGGACCGTGTCACACTTGGGGCACTCCACCCCACTACCTGGGGACCCTTCACCTGGACCAGGGGTACCAGGCGTCCCTGGTGTTCCAGGGGTACTGGGATTTCCTGTGTGTTGATGCAGAGGTCCAGGACTTTCATCATCTCTGCGCAACATCATCATGTCAAGGGGATGGGAGGATGGCGACGACTCATCCCGTCCTGCCAGGGCTTCACTGGTAGAGTCATTGCTGCTCTCCCGCTCTCTGGCAGCTTCCAGGGCAGTGGACAGGCGGCTTTTCTCCATCTCCAGCTTCTCACACATAGGCAGGGAGGAAGAGGAGGTGGATGCAGGGCCTTTGCTGTCACTGTTAAACTTTAGCACACTGTTGGAAAGGGGGGAAATACTTTGGTTTAAGAGAGGGAAATCTTTGCTACTGGTGCTGTCGGCCCGCTGGCCTGTCATCGCCATGGTCATTGCCTGTTCCTCATCCTCATCTGCCTCCATTTCTACTCCACCACCATTGGAGTAAGCATCCTCATCCTGCTCTGGACTATCTCCTCCAACTGCACTGGGCTCCCGCTTGACATGCGGGTACTGGCTCAGGTCCGGCCCATTGGGTTGCAAAGTGCATGTGTCCCTAACGTGGCCCTTGCAGTCACTATCAGAGTTCCGACCTTCCAGGTTGCCACCAGTGGCAGCAGCAGCAGAACTCCCACTGGGGGTTCTGTGGGCACCAGCCCCTCCCCCGAGGTTTGGGTTGGTCTCAGCCTTTGGCATGGTTTGGGTTCTGGGGGTTTGGTCATTGGAGGAGCTGCTGGCACTGCCCTTCAGGAAGGCAAAACCTGCCTGAAGGGAATCGGTATTCTCCCCACTACTGTGGAAAGCATTCCACAAGCCGCGGAGCCCCGTGTCTGGCCCTAGGAAGTTGGCAGGTGTAGGAAAGTGGGGTAGCACAGAGTTGGGGGGGTTTTTTGGTTCCAGAAAGCTTATAAGAGGTTCTTTGTCCTTGCCGATGCCCTGGATGATGGCAGAGACATGCTTGTTGCTCAGCAGTTTCTGCTCCTGATCATTCAGGGTCATACGGTGGTCATGGACAGCATGTGTCACGAAGGAACGGCTGTAGCCAAAAGACAGCTTGCACAGGAAACACATCAGCACAGGCTTCCGCCGCCCATCAGCTACGCAGCCCTCAAACTTGGACAAGTCCACATTGTTGGGGACATCTTTGGACACACAGGAGTTTTTGGCTGCACCATCCGCCTTCAGATAGTCTTTGTCATTCTTGTGGCGGAGGTCATAGACACGGAAACTGTGCAACACGGGACGAGCGCCCGCCAGCCCTCCAGCTGAGGTATTTGGGAAGGAGGGGTGGTCGGCCTTGAGGGGGTTATTCCCCAGGGATGAGGCGATGTGGAAGGTGTTGATGATCTGGGGGTAGAAGGACATGGGTGCAGCGGGCTGCTCCAACCGCTCCCCCCCTGGGCTCAGGCTGCTCTGGCCACTGCTGGCCTGGGCATTGGGGAAGGTCTGGGGGGACAGCAGGCCCCTGAATTGGAGAGGCCCGGTGAGCCCCCCCTGGTTGCCACACTGCTCTTTGGCATCCTCCAGGATGAAGGCAGAGCCATCGGGCTGGTAGATGATCTCGCTGCTCAGGTTCTCCACATCACTATCGTCATCCATCTCCATTTCGCTGTTCATTTCCCCCAATTCTGCAGCACCCACCTCACGCTCTCCTTCATCTTCACTCTCCTCCCCTACCATCCCTTCAACCTCCTCACCCTCCTCGTGACCTCCAGTGGTAGGTAGGCGGGCGTTGGGGCAGTGATGCTCCATGTATTTTTGTAAACTGGAGAAGGAACTAGAACATTCGTTGCAGGGGATCTCCTTTGCCGGTGCCACGGGAGATGTGGCAGGGGCAGAACAGTCCGAACCCAAAGCTGCTCCTCCTCCTGGTAAAGTCCCGGTAACACTCCCTTTGTTACCGGTAGTAAAGCTTTCTCTCCGACTCTGTTCAGTTACAGGGTCGGTGGTTGCACTGACATTGGTAGGGGTAGCAGTGGACCTCAGCGGGCTCACAGCGGGCTCTCCAAGGCCATTCTCTGGCTCTCCAATGGCAGCAGGCGACGGTTGGTTGTTGTTGTTGTTGGCGACACTGGTCTCCATGGCGACGACAGAGTTGTCCTCAGCAGCAGCGTCCAGCCTCTGGCCACCATGTTCCTGCTGCCGCGATGACACCATAGGGGGAGAGTCACAAGTTGCCATGACGACCACTACATAGGGATCTCATCGCATCCAGCCTAACAGGGACCTGAGGTTAGAGAAAGACAAAAATAAAAATAAAAAAGGACAACAGAGATTTAGTTAAAGCAGACAATGTTTGCTAATTTTAACTTTCGTCTAATTAGTTACTCTCACCCCAAATTCAACCTTGTATGAACTGTGCTGTTGCAAATCTCATTTGGATGAAACTGACTTCTTTATAGGTTGGCGATTTTAACGCTGCCTGGGCTAATAAGCTAAGAATACACACTAAAAGATCCTGAGGTGTATGCTAGATGTGACAAAAAAACATGACAGTAACCGTTCTCTGTAAAACCTACTCCATACCAGAAATAACAACAGTGTTAAGTAGCTAGCACCATGACAACTTTCCAAAAGTGAAGAAATCCAATATTAACTGCTCCCGCTTGCATCTTTGTCTTGTAACTGGCAGACTGAGATTGCTTGCCACAACCACAGAAAAAACCCCAGCCTTGAACAAAAGTTTCGTTTCTTATTGACCCCAGGGACCAGAGCTTGGAAACAGGGGAAATTAGGTATAAATGAATGAAGCAGCTCCCACGACAGCCTGCAGTAGGGAAGTTTATAGGAATAACCCAATTGTCTAGTAAATAGACTCTGTGATCGACGTACCACTGTGCAACACTGGAAGTGGGAATAAGTTTTCGCCTCTATTGTGTCCTGTGTGTGCTAATGCTGTGTTAAAAGATTATGATGTCAGACTAGTACCAGCTAGCTTATCAAATAACTCATATGTAGAACAGTTAATGTCCTCCTTTAAGAGGAAGAGCGGATTGGAGTTAGAGGAGTCTTCAATCATTGGCTAAATCAGTCTTGGCTTGTTCTTACCAGTCAGCAGTTGCTAATTAGGCAGCACCTATTAACCTATTAATGCCCTGAAGGTATGACTCAGACCCTGTGTGGATAAGGGAACTGTATATTGTCATGCAGCTAAGAAAAGGTAGAAATTTTTTTCTAGACAAGGGTGCAGATGCAGGATTAAATTGTGAAATGAAATTGTTTACATTCATAATATTTCAAATGTATTTTCCTACAGGAGCTATAAGAGACAAAAAGAGAGAAGGAATGAGCTTCCATGAGGAATGATGTTTGGAATACCAGTGAGATGTTATCAATTCTGGGTGGCTGCCCATCTCTCAACCCCTCACTACTTCAATCTCTTGGCTTTTCACAACAAGCCACAAATGCAAAAGCAAGGGCACACACAAACGCACACACACAATGTGCAAAAAAAGCTTCCTAAGCCCACAAACACACCAGCAGTCATTTTATTTTGTAATCATAGGCGTAATTTCCCGTCACCTAAAGAGAACAAGAAGAAACAACTGAGACAAAACCATCAGAAGAGAAAAAGGAAAACAGACTAAAAGCTTGAGAACTGAGGCTTCATTGCTACTTAGAAGAAACTGCTTTCTTGCTCAGCTAAATGCAACAAATGAACTAGTTGTGCATGCCAGGTTTTTTTTTCCACTTGATACAGTACCAGCGCCTTTCAGATGCTTGCGTGTAAATGAGCTGGCATTAAAAGAAAGCTTTAAAGAGCCATGTTAACCTTTAACCCAATCCACCTGCTGCTTAATTCTCCCTCTCTTTTTCTACACTCCCTCTCTCTCACAACAAAGCTACAAAGCAATTAGAGGATTAATCTGCAACAATCCAGGGCTAAACAAAGCCAGTGGGAGGGACAGTAAAAGCGTGAGGAATGAAATCAAACATGTGTGTGAGTATGTTTGTGGGTGCATGTGTGTGCACGCGCTATAATCAGGTCTAATCTGACATATCCCAGAGATGATTCCATGGGGACTAGTGATAGATTAAAAGGGAGAAATTATGTTTTCTCTTTCTGTGTCTCACTCAGTTTCCGTCTCTATTCATGAGATTAAAGAAAAATTCACAAGGAGCAGAAAATGAATTTCAGTGCTTATCTGTTCAGCATGGATGTGGCAAAAGGCAGGCGGTAGACATGTCGCTCCACAAGCAGAGGTATGTACAGTGAGGCAGGGTAAAGCATAGTCCTAGGGCAAATATTGTTCATTTTTATCATTTTTATAAGCAACCTAAAAGAAGCGCAAAAATGTCTGCCAATAGTTCTTTCACTTGTGTGTATACACCGTATATTTCTGTGACCAAAGTCTATCTTTACTCTCGTGATACAGTAAACTCCACCCAACTGTTAGATCAAGAGGATTTAAAACAAACAGTACGCTTTATCTGATTTTTTTTTTAACCCAAGTGATTTTCAGCCCAAGGCACAGATGCTAAAGATTACAACTATGGTTATCAACACACACAAACAACACAAACACACCTGTCTACATGTTAACTCACACTTGTAATTGCAAAGAAATTAGCAGCAATTAGCTTTGCATTCTAAACAAGCTAGAGTTGGAAGAGGCCAAATATGTGTCATGCCATAAGAATGCATGGTATTAACACACACACACACAGAAAGCCTGTTTAACCACAAATGTCTAAATTTTAGATATGGCTCAGCTGCTTGTATAACAGCAGAGGTAAAAAAAAAAAAAAATCTATCATGTACTTAAATTAGAGCTCAGTTGGCTTTTTACCATACATTGTCCATTATGTTCACCTTGAAACAACATACTGGGCTTCTTTCTCCAGTCAAACATATATTCATTTTTCCACCAGTGTCCCTCTCACCAAGGTTTGTCTTTAATGTGATTGAGGGTAAAGCTGTTCAGAAGCGGTGGGTTTGAGAGCTAATGCGACACATACGACAGGATTTACTACTTGTCACTGGTGTCATTTCACTGCTTATTTCATTGGGGAGCAACCCCTTTGAATTGTAGCTCGGACATAAAACACTGCGGTTTATGAATTATGCATCTCCTAACACTTTAAGTATGGAATTATGTCTTATGGGTAAGCCAATGTGTTAAGCACTTGGCACTGACATATCACCCCTAATGCTAACAGGTTAGCAGCTGTTTACATGTGTGCTGCCTGCCAACAATAACGTAACTGTCCATTATTTTGTCATCTCTGGCTTCAAATGAGCCCATTAAATGTGCCACCAACAGAACACAGACAAACAAAGTAACACTGTGTGACTAATGCTTAAGATGGACATCAATGTATCTTAATAACTGACCCTCATGTGGAGACTTTAAAGTGGAGATGGATGCCAGATCTTAAGTCAAAAGCTAAAGTCCTAGCTCTTATCCTCTTCTGACAGAGCAATGTGGAGCAGGGCAGCCGAGTGAAGGCGTTTAAAGTCATTCTGATCCATTCAGCATGAGTTCATTTAGCATAGTTGGACAGAGAAGTAATAAGGTGTCTGGTGTTGCTATCAAGAGAATATCATATTTTCCTCTTCTACCTTTCTGAGCTCAGAGTAACATTTTGGACACAAAAATCTTTACACTTGCCCAGATCAATATAATAACTTGTAATCAGCTCTATAAAAGCTGATTACCTGACACTTTGTCCCAAGAATAAATATGTGGAAAAGTTATGTTTTGCTTCATTCTCCAGGCTTCGCACCTTCCACAGCAGCAGTGCCCATTCCTGCTTCTTTTAAGGCAGATCATGTTACTGCTGTTCCTCTCTCTCTCCCCCACCGGCTTCCTTCGCTCTGCTAACCAACCAGATTACTTTCATTTGAAAGAGAGCAATAGATAGACAGATACATAGAGAAAGAGAGAGAGACAAACTAACAATGAAGCCCAGGTTTTTCCACACTGCAGAAACAGTTCCCCTTCTTTTAACAGAAGAACAAAAGAGATGGCCTGAGCCGCTCCTACCTCTGTTTTTTAATTAAGCATGTCCCCTTGCTTTCACACGCATGCACACAGACACAGGCTCACACGCATACACACGCAAACACACACATACACTAAGGTAATTAAAGTGGCAGATCAGATCCAGTGAGAGGCAAATAATAGCCCAGGAATGCCTGGTTTGGACACTGCTAGTTCTGATGGGAGAAAAGGGGCTAAGAGACTCTTTGGCCTATTGTTTTTCTCCCCCCTCCCCTCCTCTGTCCTCTATCCCTCCATCTGCTTTTCAGTAGCTCCCTGAGAGACAGAGAGGCAGACTAAATCAGGGGATTTCTCTCTTTTTTCCCCCTTTTTTTTCAACTTTCTCCTCGCCCTCTGACTCGGGTTATTCTTAAAGCACTTCTGGTTCAGAGAGAAGTTGGATCCTGTTGGCTGGGGCCTTCAATTATAAGCTTGTTCAGTTGTAATAAATGTGCTGATAATACATGAAGTGTTACAACAACATGTCCACAGTGCAGACCTGAGATACTGAGCTCCCGGTGATGTCATGGTCTCCTCCTACTTTTGTCCTCCTGTCAGACGATCACGCATTAGCCAGAGATGCAGCCTGTTAAATGCCAAACCTGTAATTGCAGTGTCGCCACACTGCCGTCTTTGTTTACATGGGGATCTGTTAGGTTCAAATTCTTCATCACTAACTGTCCCATATCTTAATGCAAGGGCAGACAGTGCTGTTAATACTGCTGCGAATATTTATAAGATCTGTAAACACTGGAATTAGGCAGATCTGTGCTTTGGGATGTGGTCTGAAATGTTTTTTTTTCTTCTGCTTGTCAAAATGTTTGGATACATATGTGAGCACAGCTAATAACTGGGAAAATTAAATCCAGACTGAATCTTTAAGGTGACCCATGAAAGCTTTTAAAGTCAAACAACAAAGTCAGAAGACAGCGTGAGACTATGTGTCCATTCCTTGAGGTCTCCTAGAAGGTCATCTCTCTCTCGGCATGTGGCCTCTCAGTCTAACACCAAATCTTCTATCAAAATGTCACCAAGCGTTAGCCAAAGACAAAGGCGAAGGGCGCTGTGAAAGCCCCTGCATCCATCTCCCACTGTCAGTGCCATGAATAGGCCTACTCTGGTCTAATTAGACCTGTTTATTTGTTGCCATGCAGAAACGGAGGGATGAAAAACGAAGTGGATGAAGGAGGAGGGGAATGATCTCTTTCCTCACAATGCAAGAGGAGCTTCGGCTGCCATCAAAGAGCGCTGATGCATGCGTGCACAAACACATATGCACACATGCACACAATCACAGAGGAGGGCCTAATGCTCTCTGTTTAAAGTCTTAAAAGGAAGGACAGAGGGAGAAAATTGCAAAAGGATGAGAGGGGGGAGGGCTTTTGCGTGACCAAGTGTTTTTTGTCTTCTTTACTTCTTAATCTCACAAAGGGTTTTCATGCAGCTCTTGTTTGTTGCCTGGAGGTGTAATATTAGACCCTAGATGCAGTAGATCTCCCCGATGCCCCCCACACCCTTTTCTGTCCGCCTGTCCTCTTCCCTGTGTCTCTCTTGTGAGCAAAGGCCTTCATTACCCAAAAGACACCTTATCATTATTGCAAGGTGCGGCCCAGACACCTAAAGCAAGCCCGACTCCATTTAGCACAGGAATCTTGTTCGACAAATTACCTACTCCACAAAAAAATGCCTTTTAGCAAATCAAAATCAAAATTACGCCTACATGAGCAATGATCTCGGGTTGTAGAAGGAGGCAAAATAATGGAGAAAAAGCTTTAGAGGAGGAGGGGGGCAGGATAATGAGGAGAAATGCAGAGGACGGAAGTGGCCTTTTCTTCTTTTCCTAGAGTAGGTATGCAGGTTCTATCCCTCAGGTTGATGACAAGTAAATTGGTCTCATTGGTTGCTCAGGTAACATAAACCCAACTGCCCTCAGGTCCTTAACTGATATTTCATTGTTATGGAAAAAAAATATCTGGGTGACCTTGGAAATAATCAGCAACATGTGAGATGAGAATGTCATTGGACACTGAAATAGTCCAGTATGCAAAAACAAACTTGTTGACCAGGTGAGAACAAATAGTGAACCCAGGGGCTATGTTTGTCTTTTCTTCTCCCTCAGAGCAACAGCAGAATCATATCACTCAAGCCACGGATGGGTCCCAAAATCTGATCTAGGATCAGATTACACCAACCCCTATCCTAACCTCAACCAGGATGAGGTGAAAACATCTATCATGTCCTCCAGTTACAGCTTAGAGACAGCCACCTCAAAGACTCTAGGACATCCTATTGAGTTTAGAGCACAGTTAAATTTATTTCCGCTAAGCAGTTATTCATTATAATACTTTGGATGTGTTTCTCAGGTCAGTGTCAGTGTTTATCTCCTGCTTGTACAGTTTCATAGAGACAAAGTTTAACGGATTAAAGACAACTTTGACTGGCTTTAACATTTTTACAAATGGACTTTGGGTTTACATAGTCCAGTCTAAATATATGCACAAGTCTCGCGCCTTTGAAGAGGCAATATTTCAAACTAAACTCAAACTGAAACATGAAAATAAACAGTCAGACACTGCTGGGTCGCAGTCACCACTTACTGCCCCTGCTAAAGATTTTTCCAGCATCAAAGGCAAAGCCAATCTACATAGCTAATGCGTCCATTTTTTTTAAACTCCCCTTCCTCGAACTCAAAACAGCAAAGACCGAGGGGAGTGAAAAAAAGTGGGGATTTTTCTTTTGCCGGCAATCTGGAAACACTCTCTAGTTAATTAGGGTTGATTGGAAATGAACCGCACAAACAAAGGGCAGCCTATGCCCTGACTATTATGACCGTGCACGCGTGCGTACACGTGCACAGGGGGGTACTATAACCACCTCAGAAGTGCATGCTGGTAGAAGCTCCACTCTTTCGACTCTTCCCCTTGCTCTCTTTACCCCCCTTCACCTCCACCCCCCCAGATTAAGGGAATGCACCGCCAAAGAATGTGTGACGACCTCCACTGCCACAGAGCAAAACTTCCAGCCCCTGACACCACAAAAGGCAAGAAGGTAATTAAGTTTGAAAGAATAGAAGCACTGCCACAAACAAAGCACCAGTGTCCATGGGGAGGGATTGAAAAAGGGGGGGGTGTTGATGTGTGTGTGTATGTGTGTGCGTGTAGGGGGGGTGAGGCAGAAAAGCCATTAACATTCAGTGGCTGGGTGAGAGAGAGGAAGGAGGGCAAAGGGGAACTGAGGATGCCATTCTCTCTCTCTGTGCTTCTCCCTGTCTTTCTCTATCGCAGCACGACTTGTCTGTCCATTCTTTTTATTTATCTCTCTTCTTTTTATTTTCTCTCAATCGCCCTAACATCTGGTTTGGACCCCCCCGACTCCCCTGCCCTCCTAACTCACCCCTCACTACACTGCAACAGCTCTCCAATGCTCTTTTTGGCCCCTTTGCTGTTCCTTGTTGTTGCTCCCCATGTGAGGGTTGCCCCCCTACAGACAGCACACACACAGTCACTCATACACGTACACATCACTTTTTTATTCCAGCTTTGATTATCTCGTCGGCAAGGCTACTTTTGACATTTCGCATGCGCTAAAGCTTGAGGACAGAACTAGCAAACAGTGATACACACACACAACATCTCTGTTGGTTACCACCTGAGAGTGCTAAGAGCTAACTAGATTAGAGCCGTGCACACACACGGACTCGCAACATACAAACACAAAACATACACAGGCAGCTTTCATCTGTTTTGCCACATCTCCAGCAAAGCAGTTTAACTCAATTAGTAAAGAATGTAATTTTATTTACAGACTCCCAAGTAACTCCTAACACACACACACACACACACACACACACACCCAGAGACTCCCACAGTATAAGCAAACTGTCCCTCTCCCACGTGGTTGGAGCTAAGAAAGAAGTATTCATTGCTCTTGCATGTGTCAGTGTGTGTGTGTGAGAGTGTGTGTGCATGTGTGTTCGGACAGTGGAAAGATCATGAGACACATTTACGTCAGATGAGTGAATCAGACAAACCACTGCTAATTTCAATGAGGGATTCTTTTGAAGAGGGGAGGAGGGTGAGAAAGAAAAGTTAAAAGTCAGGGAGAGGCAGACAAACAGTGACAACAATAGGTAAGCAAAGCAAATCTTTCTGTGTGTGTTGGCCCATCTACTGTCCGTCTTTTTTTCCACCACAGTTGAGGAAAAGCAAGTCACCAACTAATTGTGGTTTTGCGGCGTTATGTGTTTAGTAATCTGCCTCTCTCTTTGTCTCTGCATCTCACCAGAGACATGGATTAGTGCTAAAATGATGACTGCTTAATCCTTGATTTGCCTGTGCTAAATAAATATTAATCTAGCCTGCTCATCATGCTCTTGTAAGGTACAACATACACAATATGAAAGGGCTTAGCTGTTACATAAATCACAGCCTTATCCTTTGGATGAGGCAAAAGCATGAGACCATGCACACACAGGCACACACCTCCTCTTTGCAATAACACAGCAATTCAAAATAGGGTGGTAGGGTTGGGATTATTTGCCAAGTGAAATTAATAATCCTGCTAAATACAAAGCCTGATAAAAACAAAAACTCTAAAAGTGTGTGTTTTCTATTGGGGTGTGTAGATGCACACAATTATAAATCACCCCAGGAAAAAAACAACAAATATCACTCATTTGTGTTGATTCAGACCCCTCTCTTTCTCTCACTCTGCCTCTCAGCAGGGTTGTTTAGAAAAAAATACTGCTGGGAACATTAAAAATGAAAGCTACCATTGCTGGACTCTCTCCCTCTCTCTCTCACACACACACACACTTAAATTGACAAGGCCGTGGTAGTGCAGCGCAGAAGAGGTTAAGCAAACATTGTCCACGTCAGTCAAGGATAGCACACACTCACAGACAGACACAGAGAGCAGTCTCTGACGCAGGCATTTCACATCCACCTGGCAAATATAAACGGCTGGTTATACTGTATCAACTACCATGAGCCTCCGATTCTCTGCTAATTTTAAGCTGTGATAACTGTGACGCTTGTGAAACAACTTGTATGTGTTACTTATTCTAAGCATTAAAAAAATAGCATTATATATTCTGAAAATACTTGCCTCATCACAGGCACAGCAGTCGGGAATTAAAAGCATGAAGGGCTTTTCCAGCGCTGAAGTCAGTTTTGCAAGAGCCGTAAGTCCTGCTGATATTTTGGAACCTATTATTAAGCATTACAAACTAATGTAGCAACTCCGGCTACTTGTTGCCTAACATCCATTCCTTTTTAGGAAAGGAAAAAAAAATGTCACAAATGTTGCCCTATTTGGTGAAAGATGTCTATCCGTATAAAGTGGCTGAGAAACATGCCAGCAGTATAGCTTGGATAGGATATTAGTCAATGCATTGTACCACAGCAGTGTGGTGGCTGGCTGTCTCAAATGCTGGTTATTACTCTATTATGGACCAAACGGGTGAGGACAACTTGTCCCTCCATTGTGTTAAAATCAGCTGATTTATGTTTGCTTAACCTGAAGCTATCTGTCCAATTACACTGTTGAATGAGAGAAGAGAAGAGAAGAGAAGAGAAGAGAAGAGAAGAGAAGAGAAGAGAAGAGAACATCTGCTTTTACACTTAACACTTAGGACAGAGAGACACCTTGCTACTAGTACAGACATTTCTCTGACATGGCGACCAGTTGTTTTCCAGGGGTAACAATAAAGTTTAAAGTTCAAACCCCTACTGTTTTCTAAAGACGGTACTCGGCGGGACCCTAGCCCTGTTATTATCTTCATAAACATAATCATAGGGCAGGTATCCTGACTGACGCCACAAGCTATGTGCCCCTCACTTAAATATCTCCGAAGCACTTCTCTGACACGCCACAAAAAGACTATTAATGTCTTGAGCATTTCAACGGGGGAAAAATGTGCGGGCCTTGCATAAGTAAAAAGCACACATGAACACACATTTAGGCACACTTGTGTACAGAGATGGGAGCAGCTGGTATAAGAGATTTGTGGAAAAACACACAAAACACAAATGCACACATACCTTTTAGCTTTCCAAAAGCTCGAATACTCGTGACAGGTCTAATTTCTGGACCCAGGGAATTACTAATTAACTTAAGCTTTTGGCTCTCTATTTAATTAGAGAGGTCTCCAAATGAACTTTAGACCAAAGCCATTTGCTTTTTAAACAAACCCCCTTTTTCTGACAGCTGTTGTGAGTTTGCCCTCTTCTCACAAAAACCACAAGGAAAGCACAGTTGTTATTTATGCCATCATAGGCTCTTTTACTGGTTACCGTGGGAGGGAGGAAAGAGAATGGGTGGGGTGGAGGGGCTGGGATGGTGGTGAGCAATTGAGTTGAAAAGTGTACATTTTAATTGGATTTCACTACAAACAAACAACTGTCAGATGTAATTAGCGTGGTTTTAGATTAGCACCATAATATTCCTTTATCAAATAAACACCATGTCACGCAAATCCAGAGCCAGCCCGCTGAGAGGGAACCGAGATGAAATGGACCCATTACCTTGCTGTTCGCTGCAGGAAATCACTGCTATTAGATATAAGTGACACAATAACATATTGAAATCTAACGTGGAAGATAGAAAAAAAAAGTCTCACTGTGTACTTACTGTAAAATTATCAACATGAAATGAAGGTCTCTTTCTATGCTGTCTCTCTCTTTTTTTCTCTGTGTGTGCGTGTGTGTTATATTGCCCTTAATGTGACAACCAGGGGACCGTGGAGGTCAATGACAAGGCAGCCGAAGACCAGAGTCAGCAATATCTCCCTCTCTTTTTTTTTTTGCTCTCTCTAAAACACACATACACGCACAGATAACATTTACGACCACGCAGAGGCACATTCAAACAGATATAGTATGATATAATATATATCATGAAAGGGCAAGCAATTACTGCATGCTCAAGTGTTTTAAGACGATTTCTCCTGCTACTTTTACAATATTACAAAAAGGTGTAAGGATGAGTGTGCCTGACGCGCTGAAAAGAACAGCGGACCATCCATCACCACGTCTTGACACTTGTTTAGGGTATTGTGTTAAGGAAGAGGTCCATTCTTCAGCCATACTTTGTTTTTTTAACAATTCCTCCAAAGCCTTCCTATATCTGCTCATCTAAACTGGGATGAAACACTGCAAAACTCCCCTCTTTATTTAGTCTAGGGGCAGAGAGCTGATACATCAGTGAAACCGCTGACAAAACCGGCCCTGTTAATACCTACAATTTCATATACAAGAACATTCCTGCGCCTGCTCTGCTCTTCTTCTTTACTGTCAAAGAAAAAAAAGGAGTCTTATTTTTTTTTTCCTCTTTTTAAAAGCAAATAATTAAAGATTATTCCATGGCTGGTGCCAGGCCAGACAAAAAAGAAGCAGGGTTTGAGAGGGATAGTGTTGGCTGGAGTCTTCTCGGGGGAGTTGTGGAGACACATGCTTGCTTGACTGTATTAGATCAGACTGAGACCGAAGTAAGAAAAGGAAAGAATCTGTTTTAATACTGTTCATACATCGCTGTAGTTACAAAATAGTCCAGGACATGATTCAAATTCAATTTGGCCAGGTTGGTGGGCATTTAAAAATGTTAAAATGACTAAAATTGTATGTTTCCATGCTGTTAAGAGAGTCAAAGGATTTTGAGATTTATTATTATTGTTATTATTATTATCATTAATAGAATAACTGCGAAGGTCTCAATGCAACTAGGGCTAAATTCTTTGGTAAATTCGTCTCATCTCTCATTACACTGTTTGTTTAAGCCCACAAGTCATGCATAATTAATTAGCCACTTATTCCCTGACGAGCCCTGCCAATGGCCTTGATATCCACATGTTATTGCCTTCAGGAATACCACATGCCAATCATGTTGCATATGAGAAATACATGCATGCACAGGCACGTGCACATGCTGACACACATGCTAAGAAAATACCTGCACTGAGGAAGCATGCTCTAATATACATATTCTATCATTGTTATCTTATTTATTATATTGATTTGTTTTAATTACAATGGATGTACAGTATCACTCTCTCCTTATTTCTCCAGTTTTCCTTAAGGTCTATTAATGTGCATTTGTCCTGTGACTGGGCTCTGTGCCTCTTCAATCCCCGCCTTTGTCTTTGGCCAACGAGGAGGGAGAATGTATCATTTGTCATGAGACGTCTTGTGCTATTGTGGTGTATCTTTTCTCAAACCTGGAGAAACTTAGTCATTCATCAACTTTTCCCCCCTCTTAATTCAGAGCTTGTCTTTTTTTTTTTTTTTTTACTTCTCTTTGGAAGCGGCTATTGTGCATATTATTTTTTTTCCCTGTTTTGTTTTTACGTTGCCAGCTTTTAAAGCAATGAAAATACTTCTGAGAGCAATCGATAAAATGTGGCATATAACCTTTTGTACTGTGCATTATTTTGTTGGTAAGTACAAGAGGGACAAACCTTTCTAAAACAAAATCCTGCTGAATGCTTTGTTGAATCCGTAAGACGAGGACTTTGAGGCACTCACATGGACCTGAAGGGCTGAGCAAGTGTCCTTCATAGTGACTGCATCAAGGAGTATAGAGGACAGGCAATGTCACAGTCTGAAAGGTAACTGAAGCTTCACGTCTACACTGATTTATAGAAATAAAATGAGTTACATCTGTATCGCAAAAGTGTCCGAGTTTAGAAATATCAGTTGCAGTCAATAGCCCAATCACTGTTTGAGATTAGCGCCCCTTCCTACCTGACTGACAGGAAAAAAAGAACATCCAGAGATGCAAATGAAAGGCGAGACGTTGAGCAACAGAGAACATGAGACAGACACCAACAGAGATCCACAGAGAAAGCAAATCAGTGAGACAATACGAGAGAAAAAGAGAGGCCTCATTTTTTCAACAGCCTATTTTATTTGACCTAAACCTGAGAATCTTAGCCACCCCCATGGCCCACAGGACCTCAGATCAAACACAGCGAGCCTTCGAACACACGGCACCGATTGTTCTTTCCCCACCCTCCAAACCCCCCCTCCATTTCCACTTTGAAATGAAAAGAATAAACATATTATTCTAAATGAAATACCCAGACCCATGTTTTTCCACGGCTAATATCCTGTATGAGATGGCTGATGCAAAATAGGCAGGAGAGCCTGAGAACGGGACGGAGCACAGAGGGAAGAGAAAAATCCCCCTCTTTCTATTTTCCCTTAAGAGACTGATGGAGACTGATGAAGGCCTGGCGAGATGAGAGAGAGACAGACATAGAGACATGAGAGAGAGAGGGAGAGAGAGAGAGGGTAACGCAATCCTGACTGGCGCAGGACCAACAGCAACAAAAACATTTAGATAACCGCGCTCAATAATGAACGATTTCAATGAGGACAAAAATTACATTTCCTACAGATAACATGCCCCCTTCCCATAACAGAGCCAGAAGAGCCCCGAAACCACGTCATGCTCAACAGTGGTGCGCTGGAGTATTATGTTAGGGGAGGGTTGTAGTAACTATATTAGTATCCTTTTACCCCGCCAGAGACAGTACTTTACTTTTTGTAAGAACATGGAGTTGGCAGAGCTGAGAGAGACGGGGAGAAATATAGACCCTGTATGACAACTTGACTAGCTTCACTCGAAGAGCAACAAATCACTCCTCAACCGACTGAGCTATAACACTAGCGGTGGCACGGCTCAAACGATTACCGATCTGCAACACACACTACAAGGGCCACTCAAAATAACACTCCACATACACATAAGCAAGGATCGCTGCAGCGCACTTGATCCTCACAGGTGGTGCAGGTCACAGCGAGAACACCATCCCCACCTTTCCCATCCGCTAAGCACTCACTTCCTTTCATGCCAAAGTCTGTCAAGTTGTTGAGAGGGGAAGAGGCAAGAAAAGAGGAGATATAGCGTGGAAAGGAGGCAGAGAAAGAGAGAGGGAGTCTTTGTCCTCCTCCACTCAGCTCCAGCACGTTTCCTCCTCGGGTCTGGCCAGCATTAACATATGAAAGGCGAGGGAAGCCGTGCAAAAGGTCAAAGAAAGAGGATCCTGTCCAATGAGAGACAACAAAAACAGGCCACACCGGCCTTTGTGGCGTTCATGTTCTCCACTACCCAACCTCGCGCCCCTCCCTCGACCCGGGATCATTTCCATACGCCAGATGCAATAGCAATGATGACGGTTGATCATAAATTACTCAGAAAGTCGAGCCGGGTCATATGGAAGTCACGGTGGCAATTTTGAGCTGCGTCACCAGCCTGGTGCGCCCGCCTACTACTATCAGCAGAGCTCACACACACACACACGCAGGCAGGCATTCTTATAAAACACACCTGCTTCGCAATTCCACAGTTCCCTCTACCAAGACGATATCCGACCAAATCCTTCGCAAACATCTCAATAAAGGAAATGTAAGAACAGTGTAGTTTGATTTGATCCATGAAAGCCGCTCCCTTCCTTCCATGTAAATGCTACCTGAGCCACATCCATCCACTACATAATTGCACACTCCAGTGCTTTAGGGATGCAGTTTAGTATATACATGAAGGCTTAGGAAGCCAGGAGTTTACCACAGTTACTCTATTATCATACATATTGCCTCACATGACAGCTTCCATCTGCTGGCATCCGAACAAACAGCCAAAAACACCAGCCTGGTGTTTCCGGGGTCCTCTCCAGCAAACACAGTCCTCTACCGGCAACAGCGGCCAGAGACAGAGGGACTGGAGGGGAGAGAGGGAGGGAGAGCGAGAAGAGGGGTAGAGCATTTCATCTCTCTTTCATCTCTGTCACCCAGTCAAGCGTTCAATGCCCCATTCAGCGCCTGCCCAGCATTATGCAAAATAATGCTAATCCCCTTTCCCGTGCTTTCACACTTGTATAAACCGCCGTTCCTGCCTCTGAAAAGCAATTATATCAGTTTACATTCCTGTCAAAAAACAGGATTAGCATGCAAGTACTAGTAGCACCAACTAGGCCCAATCTCTATCCACCTTTGGCTAGCGGGAAGCACAGAAAATTAAATGTTTGTCCACCCTCCCCCTTTAAAAAGAAAGTCCCGCTGCTCGGTTGGGGGTAGCTATAAAGATGTGTTGTAATTAGATATTTGGATGAAATGAAAAGACGGCCTGAAAGTTTCAAAGGCAGAACTCCCTGTCCCTGTTATTTAGGCCCAAGCTTTTCTTTGCCAGAATCTCAGTCTTGTACAATAATCAAAAACAAATTCAGCTCTGTCGCTACACAGGGCCATACCAGTCCCAGTCCCAGTCTCGCTTCACAGACAGCAGTGTGTTACACATGTGACACACACAGACTGACACACACACGACACGCAGCTGAACTGCTGTCGTCCCATCCGACACATTGCTGCCACATGCGCGCAACCTTGCCAATGCACGAGTGCACATGCAAACACACACACTGAGCAGACAAGGAAAGATGGCAGAGTATTTTTGAATATGCAAATGCTCGTACAAGCGGAACGTGTGTAAATAGGAGTCATTGTGTGCTGGTTTGATCTGGACAGTCGGCATCTCTCTCTCTCGCTCTCTCTCTCTCTACCCCTTTCATGTTTTGGGGGGGGTTAAAGGATGTACACCCATCCCGACTGACGACAGATCAGGGAACATTAGTCAGCACAATTAGCCAGGTCGTCATGGCTACTAATGAAATTTGGCAAAGCGGCCAGCCAGAGACTTAAATGAGCTAGCTGGTTATGTGCTAGCACGGGGGCTGGCTGGCTGGCTGCTGGCTGGTTGCCTTACACACACCCATTATTCTTTTTTTCTGCCGTGGTGGTACAATAGAGTCACTTGTATCTCAGCCGATACCCACCGGCGGTACAAGCTCTCCGCCTGACAATTTGCATATGTTAATATAATTAAGTGCTAATTACACTAAAACTCGAATATTCACAAGTACCCTCCCTGGGAGCTACGGAGGGGCTTGATCTCGTTCCAAGTCTTTAACCCTCCTCCGCCTCTCGCTCAGTGTGTGTGATAGAGAGAAAGTGTGTGTTAGCGGTGGTGCCCCAGGGCTGACAAAGGAAGCCCCCCTCTTTGAGACATAATGCTGAGCTGTTGCGGACTTCTTAGCTTCTCCCCCTACAGGCCTCACTGAGCCAGGAGACCTTGACACTACTACTGCAGACCGTCACCCCTCGCACACACACACACACACACACAAACAAACACTACTACATAACCAAGAGAACATCACACCTTGATCTTTCTAAAATATTCAGCTGTTAGATAGCTCTTTGCATCAAAAACTACATGCTTTGAACAGTTGCATAATACATGTTGCATAAAACAGTGTCTATTAAAAAACCTAAGGAAAAAGTATGAAAAAGAAAATCTGAAAAAGGCAACTTGGCCCATTGGAGTCAAATACGATGATCCTGCTCGGAAACCTTGGAATTAAGAATTAATTTTCACTTTATAAATGCAACCACCCACCATTAGTGAGAGGAGAACGTTGGGTACATTCAATATTGAATCTCCTCAAAGCTGGTGACCAGAATGATAGCAGTTATTTGGGCCATAGATAAGAGACAAAAAATCTACATGATTCCCCCCAGTGAGTATGTGTGTATGGATGTGAGAGAGTGTGTAGGCCTGCCGTTTTGATAATGGAGGACAGGCGGTTGTGCTTTTCACATCGTAATGGCCGTGAATCAGGGAGGAAGCCAAGCGGTCGTGCTACAATTAGAGCTCTTTTGTGCCTCTTCCTCTGTCTCTTTCTCCCTCTCTTTTCGTGTTTTCACTCGCTGACACTCTCCCTATCAAGGGTATGTTAAAACAGTCTACTCTGCTCGGCTGCAAAGGCTGAATAAGCGGGGGGATTGAGGGCTGAGTGGGGGGGAAATTCACACTGTGCTGCTGCTGGACACGCACGTATACATGCATGCACACACGCACCAGATGGTACAGGAAGGAGGATTAAATAAACACACATGCACAGACACACACCTATTGGCAGACAGACGCCTCTGTGTGCACTGTCCCTTAATGAATGTCTATGGGGAGTCAAAGGGTCCAAGCTCATTTAGTTGACTCTCAATGAGATGCAGCATTATGACTATGGTAATACGCTCCTCCCTTCCCCAATAATCATACACAGGTCATTGTGTCAGAGTGATTCATTTCTATCGCACACATACGCCAGATGTTATTACGCAGGAGAGTAAATCTCTCCAGTGGATGTCGATGGGCTTCTATGCAAAAAAGGCGAAAAGTGGAGGAGAAAGAGAAGAAGAAAAAAATATATTGTTATAGCAGTCTGGCGTGTAGTAAGCTATACTGTTCGCTGAAGCATGACGGCTGGTAATGCAGGTTTGGATGTAGCTCTGTGTGTGTGTGTGTGTGTCTTTGAGGGGGGGAGCTCCCCTTCACTAATACCTGCTACTCGGATTACCACAGCGTCTTAAGTATTCAACCGGACTCATATTTTCCCTTTCTGCCCTTTTAGCCAAATTGGCTGTCTTTACACTGTAAAGCAGCGATATAGCCCTCCTTACTAAGGGCCTATGGGGGATCCACGGAGAAGAACATTAAAATGCAGCGATAGCCTTGTTGCAAAGCTCCTCTCTATTTCTTTCTCTCTCCCTCTCTCTTTCTGCAGCAAAGGCTTCTAAATCATCCAGCCTCCTCTATTAGACGGGAGACTTATTGAGGTAGAAACCATAAAAAATGAAGAAGGGAAATTTAATCCCTGAAATATTGATTTGCACATTAATATCAGATAGGCAGAGGGCAATCTAGCCGGGTGGAAATGACACATTGTCGACCCCTAGGAGAGGCCCGAGCCAATCTTCTAGCTGCATGTGTCTTGGGCCCAGGAGTTATAGGACAGACTCAGCCCCTGTCTCCCTCTCTCTCTCCCTCTCCCATCCTCTCCTCCTCCCAGTACCCTCTCATCTCTCTCACCCCCCCTCCATCCGCACCCTTAATGAAGGCTGCAATGCTGAAAATGCATTAGCTTTTAATAATCAAGAAGCATTTTCAAGCCAACAGCTATTGTCCTCCCAGGGCTGTCAGCCCATCTCTCACACTATATGTTTTTGTATCCCTCCCCTCCACTGCTACGGGTAAAATGAACGTTACAAGCTGCTTAACTAACATGCAGAGATATACACACCCAGCCTTTGATAGTACTAAGACACCCCGTACAGAAAAACAAAAACAAGGGGCCTGGCCTTCTGCAAACATAAACCTCCAAAAGTCTCTCATTTGCAAGACAAGAAAATAACACAGAGGTTGTGTTTTTATTATAGAGTGAGACAATACCATCATTAACTGATGAAATTCACTGCAATTAGACAGGCTCATCTCCTCTCAGGATTTCGCTTTTTTGATTTTTTATTATTAGGCCTAGAATACATTTTTTTTTGTCATGAAATGACGAATTTGTATGCAGATGCAATTAAATCGTGTGACTAGAGAGAAGATCCACCATGTCCTAAAATAATCAGAGCTCATAGTTTACCAATGTGTAAAATTGATCTGATTAAAGTTAACATTTAATTGATAAAAAAAGGAATTATTTCTTTAATTTTATTCTATTTAGTTTTTTAAATTTAAATATCAGCTTATGTATTTACATATAATTATAACCCTTATCATAATAATAATAAAATTGATGATGATCATAATAATAAAGATAATAATACATTTGATTAATTATGTTAATTAAAACAGTGATAACGGTCCATATTTGCTTTTTGAGATTCTACGAGAAACGCGAATTTTGGAGAAAAAGTATGCTTACACTCTGTATATCAAAACATGTACGCATTCAATAATGCAAACTAAATTAAAAGTGTAACACATTTGGAAAAACAGCTTTAAATCCTCTATTTTCGGGGGTGAAATACGCTCTGAAATCCATATAAAAACGCCAGAAAAGCCGTGTCTAAATAGAGATAGTGCTGCCCTGTACACCGTTCATCGTACAGTCCCTTCACACACACTCACACACACTCACTACACCGTTACATACCCGGGTTGGAGACTGACTGGCCCCTTGGCCCTGATGTTTTGTTTTTTTTCCTCCCGTGCGATCGATGTCCCCCCTGTCACTGTCGCGTCCCAATCCGAGCCAAGTCTATACCTCAAAAAACAGCCATCAGGGCGCAAAAATACCTGAGAAGCCCTACCTCTGCGCTCTGGCTTCTCTAAATTGATACAAAACAACACCAACCAACAACTTAAAGAAGATGTTGCAAGCCGCATCTCTGGGATTTAAGAGAGGGACAATTTATATACGGATATGATAAGCCCACCGACGCGGATGGGGATCGAGGGTGGAAATGGAACTTATAGACTGTGGATAAACGGCGGAAATTAAAATGTATTAATATCAATAAATAACAACAGAGTGTGAATTTTGGATACATTGTGATGTTTCAAAATCCCGCTGGTAAAGAAAAACAGGAGAGCCAGGAGTTGGCTGCCTCTAAAGGGACTCGCCGTGCTATCAGTAGCCCAACGATCGCTCTCCCTCCTGGGCGACGCAGCCACCCACGCCTCGGTAAAGTGAGACTACTTTTTGAGCGCAGTAGGTCAACATGTACGGACTAGAATCGCCAAATGCACATTGTCTTTGAGCCTATCATTTCCTAAAGGTGTTATTTCGACTATTTTAAAGATAAACACTTGTGCACACGGAAGGGGATCGTGTCGGGAGACTGATCGTCACTTTGGTGGTGAATGCCTGGAAGGTGCATGAAACCCGATGTGTTCAAAACTGTCTTTGACCGCTGCAGTGCACCCGAATGATCTCTTTAAATGAAATATCTGGTGGTTGGGGACTGAAATAATGCACCGGGAAGTGAGGGGGGACAAGAAGCCGGAGCCCTCGACTAGAAACAAGCTTAAAGCGGACATGTCCGAGGGATCGGACTCCTGGAAAGGCAACACCACATCCGCACTGCAAAACCACAAAAGGAAAGAAACGCTCATCCCGTGTCGTTATGTCTAACGTGGAGTATTCAGTGTGTCTATCCACCACACAACCCGTAACAATAGTATAAACTTTACAAAAAGGCAGGTCTGGACGTGATAGCCTACTGTAATAGCACGGACACATGCGTAAGAACGCCTCCGACCCTGTCAGCCGCTTGTTTTATTGGAGCCAAAGCGCCGGAGTTGCACTAACATCACAATATCCGCCTTTATTCTGGACTAAAAACACCCAGCACCTGTTATCCAAACAGCCCCGATGTCAAAGATCCACCAGCGAGATAGATAATCGATACCCGACCCCTAAATTTAACACACACCCCAAACTACTCAATAAAAGTTAAAGGGAGAGGTAGAAAGGAAAAAACTTACTTTCTTCCCCCTCCAAAGCCGTCACCTCCGCTTCTCTCTCTGCTCTTGGGTTTATAAAACAGTCACATCCAGCGGCTTGCGTAATTGGACAATCAAAACGTGGAAAAACAGGGAAAATTACAATAATCCTCCAACTTTATATTGGGAAAAGGGGGTAAAACCACAAATGTCAAGCGTTTAGAGAGCTATCCCTTATTTTGGTTCCGGTGGCGGTGAAACGACGTGTCGACGGGCTGCCTCGCAGTTTCTCTTGTGGACGGGGGTCGGGAAACGGAGGAAAGGAAATGAAAATCCGATATGTCTTTATTCTGCTAATTATTATCGTTTTAGCCCTGTTTAAAAAAATGGCTGATTAAGTTGAGTGCGCATGTCTTTGTGTGTCTATTTCCCGATATGCACTCTGGGAATGGGTAGAGAGACAGAGAGAGAGAGAGGGCGAGAGAGAGAGAGA